>CM069452.1:11813752-12275702 GCA_035610835.1 Ophiura sarsii | reverse complement strand
AGAAATATCACTTAATTGTCACATTTTTAATGTAAATACCCTAACCACACGGTATAGTTTGACAGGTGGCTGACATTTGAGGTCAAAGGTAATGAAAGAGAGTGTCGATATTTTGGCTACAGATCGCGAAACTACTGTTTATTTTTCTTTCATTTCAGAAGTTTGGAGAGGAGGTAATAATACTTACATTTTACTATAGCAATGACACCAATCTAATGCAAATATATACACTGTTTAATTGGGTGCAGGCGACTTATTTATTCACAACAAAATTGATTAATAAAATGTTAACAAAAAGATCAGATCTTGTTGTCAATGTGATGTCATTGTGAATGTGATCTGGCTGGGCATGTCTTGTCTGGTCACTCAGTCATAGTCATGATTTAGTTCCCAATCGGTACCGTAGTGCAAGTGTATCTTATAGGCAAGGGCGGACTTAAAGGTTTTTTTAGCAAATTTGCTTGGCAACAACAAGTGTTTCAAAAGCAAAACATTCCATGCACGCACTCAACGGGCAACGCTGAGCGTTATGCTCGAATCATACTAAACTAATAACTAAAGGAAAACTTAGTCTTTTCATGGCCGTCGTTATCGACGGTCATTTGTAACCCTATATAGTGCATCGGAACCGCTACGCTACGTGTACGTCAATGTAAATCAATTCAGGTCTTGACTAAATGTCCAAATTTATTACTAAATACTAAGATTTGACTTACATTTACTGTGTCATCTTGTTCTTTAATAACTCAGCTATTGTGGTGGTAATTGAATCCACTCACTGGCGTGAAAAAGAGCGAAGAAATGTATTTTAAAACGAAACCCTAAAATAATTTACGAACAAATTGCGATTTGCCTCGTAATTACCCAGAATGCAGCATTTGACCGCTAAATACAGCTTGCCAGTGCACTAGACTCTATCCTTCTGTCTCCAAACATGGCGCACGGACGATGTGCGCAAAAGATAATGAGGCCGATGATGCAGAGGCGACGAATACGTAGGCTAGTTGAATGATGATATTTACCCATAAATCACCTGGGTATCCGGATCCGCCGAAATGCATGGTCATCGACAACATAGATTTTGGAGTCTAGACCGTAATTTTGCGGCGACATTTTCGCCAATAATTTCATCATCCACCACTATCACGAACACGAATCACAAGCCTAGTCACTACGGAACAACCACAGGAACAAGTAAGGACAATTTTGGGAACTAAAAATGTCAAGTGTACACACAAAGAAGGATTTTAAGGTAAGGCCTAAATCAATAAATGTAGGCCTGCTTCCGTAACACAGATTTGCCCGAATAAGTACAGTCATCATAGATGACTGTACCAAAGGACTAAGGAAAACTAGGAGTATTGGAGTAAGGTCGCTTTGCGATTAAAGGTAGATGACCCGATCACATTTTCGTAACACAGAATTATTTCAAACATACAGAGATTTTCATATCATATGAAAGCTCGTATTTTTCTCATCATCATACTGAAATTTGACGGCCTAAATCGGTATAATTACGGAGAAATCGATGAAATAACATCGAATTACCGCGAATGGTGGTAACCACCGATATATAGTTTGTGTACTACTCAATGGGTAGGCTACAGTTCACAGCATCTTGTGCGTCTAAAATAAGAACCATTAGAGCTATGCAACTCAAACTTTGGAACACAACTTTTTTAAGGATGACCTTTCATGTAGAAGAGAAAATCGGAACATCTACCTTTAAATCGCTCCTATCATGACGAGTTTTACGTCATATAAAAACCCCCGATACATCGATCAAGAGATCGCTTGACTGGAAACGACCAGTCGCGGCCAGTTGACTTCATTTCAACTCGAAAGATTGGTCGCTCATGACGTAATGAACATCCTACTTTTTCAACCAATGGGGGAGGTTATTTTGCCTCTAAATTAGCATAACCAATCAGCAGCCATAATCCAGGTTGTCGTCTGCGTGACCAAAAAAAACCCTGAAAAGGCATGCGACTACCGGCGATTTAGTAGCTCGAGGCGACCTTTTGGTCGCACCGAAATACTTCAAGCTAGCGATTATTGGTGAAGCGACCTGTTGCGACCAGCGACCGGCTAGCATGATTCGAGCATTACGCACTTGATTTGCAGTAGGCGCAATGTGCGGTTGATCTGCGCAAATTTTTGTCACCGGCATTTGATTATTTTCACCGACATGACGTAGGTCCGCCCCGACCTATAGTGAAGCATGAACGATAGTTAATCCACCATTGGGGCTAGTCACTCATGATGCCATGGAGTCATAACTTGCTTGCCTTTATTTATTTAAGAGGCTTTTAATAGCATGCCCTCACCTACAAGTAGACCCGGTTCTACGAATCAATCAAATGGTTTTCGCCCAGGTAGATCAACAGTAGTGCTCAAATTCTGGCATTAAGGGGGCTGTCAAGTGTCAGAAATAGCTTCCGTAAAACTGCCGTAACTACGTCATTATTCATATATTCCATATAAAAGTATACATTTTCTTGAAGGAAAGGGTTCAATAAATCTAACCATGAACATGAAATTGCTCTAAAAAGGACCATTTTGGAGAAAATCATAAAAAACGAGAATTTTGACCAGTCTTCAATTCGGACAAGGTAACCAAAAAAATATTTTCTGAAAATCTGTCCTTTTACGATTTTCGTAATCTTAAGAAAATTACCCGGGTTCCATTTTTTTTTTTTTTTGATATCTGAGATATTTTTTTATTTATTGACCAAATAAGGCAACAAAATGGGATTTTTAAATCCAACAAACGTGAATTTCCACAAAATGATCCGAAAAATCAGAAAATAGGCCTAAAACAAAAAAACAAAAAAATGGAACCTGGCGAAGATCATGCTTGTTGCGTTAAACTTACTTGCTGTCCATCAGATGCAGTTTGTATTGAGTTATCGTGTCTGTAAATCGTATTTTTACTCAAAAATGAACATAATGAAATCAATCGATGAAGGTGAAAAGCGACAATACCGCCGTTTGATCATGGTTTACGGGGAAATACACGTGTTTCAAATCCTGTTCTTTAGATATTGTGGGAAGCATATAAATCCCCAACTTCGTGCAAAGTTTAATTACAAACCGTTCATTTCTTGGTATCAAAATAACCTCAAATGTGTGTTAAAAAACACCTTTTTTATGATGTCGAGTTTGAAAAAGAAGCCATACCGTTTCATGCGCATTCGAAGTGCGTTCACAATTTCCGTAATGCATGAAAGCGCGTGCGTTATGATCGACAATGAGCGCAGACGCGCGTGGAATGTTTTGAGTTGGCAAAATAAATGGTGACGCGTGCGCGTTGAACCGGTTGACAAAGATTAGACGCTCGTGTATTAATTTCTGTGCGCAACACTCTGCGGCTAATCATCAGAGTTTATCATTATAGGCCCAGTGTAGTCGAGTCTTTATCAATGTGATCATTTAAAAATGCACCGTGGCGGGATTAGTGAATAGTCTGGATGTAAAATTTCGCTTGGTTACAACATTTCGCAGTCCAAAAAGCACAACAGTCAACAAATAATGCCCAATCCTCAGTGTTTTCGCCTAGGCCCAATTTTCTTTTCTTATGCGAAATTTGGCGTCCCGGTATTGCGAATTTAGCGTCCCGGTATTTGGAGCCGGGGGGCAACTCCCCCCCCCCCCGGTCGGTAGGCCTACGCCACTGTCCACATGTCGTGTTTTTGATTGCCGCGTGTGCACATAACTATACAAAGTTAGACTATAACTATGAGATAACCATGTGAACCATTTGATAGCATCGGCTTATCGGCCCGAGGATGCTTCTCCGATCATGCCCATTGTAGGCTTAGGTAAAATGGCACTTATAATTGATATTATGTTTGATATAACTGAATGACAAATAAGTACACCGAGTTAAACTAATTGAGAACTAGCTAACTTAACAACGATGCGAAGTAATAGGCCTACCATATTCAGTAATGACAATAAATAGATAAACAGGTAGGCCTATTGGATGGACGGGGCGGGTGGAACGGACTTGTACAACATCGAAAGGCCAAACAAAAACAAAACATTAACGTCTTCGGATAAAACCCGGTGTAGGCCTAAGTCTTTTTGATACTCCTTACATTACAATGTTTCACTCCGATCATGGATTCAAAATCTTTCTCTGTCCTTTATATTTTATCTTTTTTCCTTCTCTCTTTCCAAACTCCTTGACACTAACGCTTGTGCTAAAGCTTTGTTTTACTAATAGGCCTACTTGCTTCAGGCTCAGCTACACCCCGGCAAAAATGACGGTTTGATTAGTCGGGCCTCCGATGCGTAAACAATGCGTATGAACAAGCCCTCAAACGCGGCAAAAACATAGCGGGTAACGCAGCACGCACTGACGGCTTTCGAAACAACAGCGTCGCGTATTTTAAGCGAACTGGCGCATGTTAATTTGCGTGAAAAACAAAACACGGGATACGCGGCGCATGGGAGTTTCGCTGATTCCCTGCGGGCAGACTTTTCTATTCTACTTTGTCAATGATCACAATAAGGGATTTAAATCCTTCTAAATAGGCTTTTGGAATTTCAAAATTGAATGTTTCTTTGCATGTACTGAGAGATAACACTCTGAAGTTTTGAAAAATGAAGAAAAGTGAAATTCCTGGAAAAAACGAAATGACACTTGACAGCCCCCTTAAGAAGGATAGTAGAGGAATTTGAGGAAATTAAGAACAACAACCTCAATGCAACATTACATTGGTCTTCATAATAATAGACTTCAAAAAAGCATTTGATACCGTCCATCGTGGTAAGATGTTGGATATATTACAAGCCTATGGTGTACCAGAGAGGCTAGTGGCTGCCATTGGACATCAACAAACCAAAGCACATGTTACTTCTCCAGATGGCATCACTAATGACTTCGAAATTCAAGCAGGGGTTCTTCAGTTCACTAGCACCTTTTTTGTTCATAATCATCCTAGACTATGTACTGAGGAAGGCATTGGCAGGAAAAGAAGAGCAACTAGGCCTCATACTTGTTCCCATGGAAAGTAGGAGAATAGGGCCGCAGACAATTACAGACCTTGACTTCGCAGACGACATTGCTCTCCTTGCTGACAATCTACGGGATGCAGAGGAACTGCTACATCTGGTGGAAGCAGCTGCGCTTGCAGTTGGTCTTGGAAGACTTGGGATGAACGCCAAAAAAACAAAGGCAATGCTGTACAAAGAAGCTCCAACACCAATTAAAACACTGGATGGTAATGATCTTGAAATTGTCCAAGACTTCAAATACCTTGGTGCCTGGATTGCTGGTAGTAAGCAAGATTTCAACATAACAAAGGCTCAAGTTTGGAAAGCCTGTAACAGCATGACAAAAATATGGAACAGTAAACTCCCAATGAAAATAAAGCTGTTTACCACCACTGTTGAATCTGTTTTGACCTATGGAGCCGAGACTTGGACACTAACAGCTAAAAATGAGAAAAGCGCTGGTTGGTTGCTACATTCGCCTCTTAAGAAAAGCACTTAATGTATCATGGCAATCTCACACCACCAACAAAGATCTATGGGAACCTGCTACCAATATCAGAGAGGCTAAGACGGAGGAGATTAAAATTTGCCGGCCACTGTGCCAGAAGGGAAGAGGAAGCAGTCTCCAAAGTTCTCCTGTGGCAACCCAGGCATGGACACAAGGCTAGAGGACCACCACGAAAGAATTACATCAAGCTTTTATTAGAGGTAATATACAGGACTAACTAGGCAGGACATGAAAAACTGCATGCTTGAAAGACCAGTTTGAAAGGCCATCACAGAAGTTCGTCCCTTTGGGACGCCTTAAGCAAGCAAGTAAGCAAGCATGCTTGGTGAAACCTGTTATTATGTTCGGCAGCAAATGAATTCAGAAGAGCGTCACGGGAAAACTCTCGAATGGCACTGTAGCGCAATGTTGCAGTATGACGCTATGATCATCGCGCTTATTACGCTTGGATTACTATTGCGCGCGGATAGATAAAAAAATGAACATTTCTCGCCAATTTTGAACTGATTGAACTATAGACTAGTGTTCATAGCTCTCTATCTGAGATGAGAGCTATAGAGAGACTCTAGTCTATAGAGCTATGAAATGAAAGCATCAGAGTCGGCGTCGGATAATATTTTCATCAACATTTTTCAACTTTTCTGAATATAAAAATAAGTCAAACTTTTGCTTCAGTCAGATATCAATTGTTGTACGCCTTTTTTAAATGTCATTTTCATTTTTGGGTAAATTTAATTAATATCTCAAGTCTGTTTCTATTTCCAAATCCAAGAAATACTGGCATGTGACTGGCTTAAATTTGGATCGCCCTATTATTCCCGCTACAGTAAAAAAATCATGCCGACTTTCCATGCGTGTTTTGTAGCTAGACTAGTGTAGTGTATCATGTGTATGGATGGTAAATCCTAAATAAATAAAACTAAAAAGGGGTATAAATCTGTCAACCCTAACCTTCCTGCTGGGCACTACACAAAAATTACTATGCAGCTAGCTGCTAATAAGACATAGCTGGTATAGCCAGAGCCAACTTTATCTCTTCGTATCTACGATACGAAAATCAGCCAAAAGAGATTGTGCGCTAAATTGCCACCGTTTTAAGAAGTATGTGACCTGCAACCACAAAACCAGACATAAGTCGCCAGAACACCTATGGAGATACAGCTCAATAGAGTTGTCACAAGTCAATAGAAAATAAAGGAATTTTCAAGAAAAATATTGATTTTTCATTGGCAAAAGTTTGAGCAATTATGACAAGTGATACATCATTTTAAAGCTTCAACATTTTCAATCTCAACTAATCAGAAGAAAAAAAATTTCAGCAATTAAATGTCTTGTTTTGTTGGAGCAGGTCACGTATATTTGTATTGTTTACACAAGAAAAAACTTTACATTGAACAGGGAACAGCTACGTGTTTGCAAATTGTTTCATAGTCTCAATTACTTACCTTATTTCATAATATATGCTGTGAATTCTGAGAAACTGTTATAATTGAAGTGTCAACTACTGTACATGTATACCAGTTTATCTCGTTTTCCCATCGTTATCTGGGCAATTCCAAGCAAATGTCAACCAAATAGCCAAAATTTCAAATGTGCATCCAAAGTTTAATTCTATGCCTATAATGTAGGCAAGAGTCCAAAGTTCAGGAATTTTTAGTTTGTTTAGCGATACTATGTTTTTTTTTTATGTATAAACTAGCTAATTAGCATAAATTTGCATATTTGCAGCTTACAAAATCAGTGAAAAGGCTTGTTTTTATTTATTCCATATCTTTTAGACACATAGGTATGATGTTTAAATAAATGTCAGGCACAATAGTAGTACTGATGGGAAAAGTTTTGATATAAATTTAATTTTGATCAACGGCCGATTAGCCTCGTTAATCCAGGTAATTAGTATGCATTGCATAATCTCATGTCATTCCGCAACGCAAAAGTACAATTTTTTAGGATAGCAAGAAAAAAAATGTACCCTATTTTTATTTAACTATTTTTTCTCTGCACACAATTGACATGCTTCACAATGATCAAATTCTTTTTGGAAAATTCTGTTAATTAATAGCTCTAACGAGCGTTGCGGAATGACGTGTTGCGGAATGACAAAGGTATTAATCCCTATATTTAGGCAATTTATTGAGCAAATTGTGATATCTTTGTGTACTTGGTATAAGATCATCCTTATTTATGATAATTCATTCAAATATGGACTCTAAACTTCTAAAAAAGTTTCAAAATTGATGAAAACTCATAATTTGCTGAATTAGGCAACTTTGATGTGCAAGCTGATGAATTCGGCAACTTTATCACAAAATCATGGCTACTTTACCTGTAAATGATGATTTCAATGTGAAAATAGTTGGGTTACTTGTATTCACGAATTTGTAACATATGAAATGCCACTGATTACTCTTTCTTTTATTTTTTATGCATATTAACCCTAACACTCCCCTCATACTTTCCTAGGACAACTGCCATATACCTCAAAATACCACAACACTCTTGTACATAGACAGCCAAATACCCCAAAATACCACAAAATTCTGCTGGGGTACTTTGTGGTCTTTGGTCATGCATGCACATATCCAGTACTAGGTAAAAGATGGTTACATACCATATACCACAATATACTCCAGGACTCTTGCACACAGAAAACCAAATACCCCAATATACCACAGCATACTGTTGTGGTATATACCAAAATACCACGCGTGTTTCATAAGCATCAACACCCATATACCCCAAAATACCACGATATCGTAGCACTTTAGAGTACCAAATACCCCAAAATACCACAAGCATTTGAGATGTGTGTGGAATACCAAATACCCCAAAATACCACAAGAAGGCACCTTGTGGTATTTTGGGGTATATGGTAGAGTTAGGGTTTAAAGCATAAAAACATGTTTTTTCTTTTCTCTATGGAGTTTTGCACACAAATTCACACTGTCATTCCGCAACGTCATTCCGCAACACCTACTTTTATTTTTTGATGACCTACTAGAAGTCCTAGCTGATGATTAAGTTTTATGAAAATGCTTTTGTCAGTTAGCTAACACTTCAAACTTTCTAAAAAGTAACTTCAATAATGATACACTCTAAAAAGTTCACAGAGTTTTCACTTTGTGTAAACATGTAAAAAAAACACCAATCGTCTGCGTCATTCCGCAACGCAAATTTGCATATGCAAATTAGGATACTTGGAAGCGCAGTCTAATTTTTTCCCTAGGTTTATTTTTTTAGTATCAATCGCTATTATCAAATAAAGTTGTAAAATGGGGAGTAACTACAAATCTCTGGGTTTTACACCCAACTAAAGTGGATTTTTGTGTGTAAATGTCATTCCGCAACGCGTGGAATTGCCCATCTGCCGGCGAGTGACAATTCATTTGCATAAATTGTTGTGATTGGCAATGTGCGATTACTGTAGGGTAAGTCCCAGGAATCCTATTTGAACAAGTGGTGCATCTCTTTTAAATTTCAATATTTTAAACAGAAAGAAATCGCAGATGTCTGTGCATTAATCACGAAAGTGTGCATAGGAAATACACCAAGACCACAGTTGCAAAATAAATAAAAATCTACGTAATAATCTAGGAATAGGAATCATCGTTAAAGGAGGGTCCTTCAAGCACAACAGTGTGCATTATATGTTAGAAAAATAATTATCGACCCAACATGCAATTTGTTTTAATTTACGGCAATTGAAAGTCCCAGTGTCAATAACGTCATGGTTATTGGTGCTCAAATTTGCGCAAAGTGCATTGCATAACTAAGACTTTATCGACACCAAGACTTTCGATCGCCGCAAATTAAAAAAATTGCATGTTCAGAGATGACGTTATTTATTCGTTTTGTCATACTGTAGGTATGATGTTTTGTTCTATATAACTACGCAATTTGGCCTCGATAATCATTTTTCTAACATAAAATGCACAAGGTTGTGCTTAATATGTACACATAGTCATCTGGACTACGATGTGTACACCATACGCGACTAGATCATGTGGGCTAATGGCTGGTACGTAGCGCCCGTACTTCCCACCCTTACCCAAAAAACAAGCAATCGCTAAGCAATCACCTTAGGCATCACTAAAGCATCGATGCCTTGTTTGTACCGATTACTTATAAGCAATCGCTAAGGCCTCATACGGCCCGAAATATTTAAATGAGCTAAGCAATCGATTGCTTATTAAGCAATCAATGTATCATATGATGCCTTATATTAAGGCATCATATTAATTGATTGCTTATTCGATTGCTTATATTAAGCAATCGATTGCTTTTATGATTGCTTATATTAAGCAATCGATTGCTTGAATGATTGCTTATATTAAGCAATCGATGGCTTATATTGTCGCGATTACTTATAAGCAATCGGTAAGGCATCATACGGCCCGAAATATTTAAATGAGCTAAACAATCTTAAGGACAAGGCATCATATAAGGCATCGATTGCTTAATGCGAGGCATCATTATAAGGCATCGATCACTTAAATTAAGGCATCGATTGCTTAAATTAAGGCATCAATTGCTTAAATTAAGACATCATATAATATTATGGTCCTGGACCATAAGTTTCGTTTTTTACGAAACGTTTAAAAAAATTGGGCAATTCCACCCATGAGCACTTACCTGGGTTATATTGGTTTGGTACACTATGGATTGTATATTTATTTCCTTTCATAAAGTTATTCAATCTGCAACATGCATCATTTAATAATTAAATGGCAAATAAGAACATTACTTCACAAACACATGAACAATTTTGTTGGAGAATGTTAATAAAAAGCCAAATTATTGAATTGTTATTTAAATTGCCAGTTAATTATTAATTAATTATCAATTACCTAATATTGGTTTTCAAAACGTTTTATTTTGGTTTTAATTAGGTTTCGTGTTTGTGAAACGTTTTTAGAATGTGTTAAAAAACATGTTTTTAGATCGTTTTAAACATGTTTTTAAAACGTATTTAAAACATCTTGTAAGACTTAATAATTTAAACATGGTTATTTTCACGTTTTCAAAAGGTTACATGGAAACGTTATTAAAAGATATACAACGAACAGTGCGCTTAAATTGTTGATATCCCATAATTATATGCACATTATATTAAGCAGTTCAATGATCATTCTCAATCTGCACCACATGCCGAGACCAAAAAATATTTTAAACATCGGATTTTCTTGCCTCCATGTGTGCATCCACGATGCCTAAATGAGGTGACCGTTGTTTACATCCAATTAATGCAACATCTTTAAGGGACTTGATGAATCTTAACGCCACAGATTAAGCATGTTTTATGAGTGAATAGTTTGCTTATAAACTTGTTTAACATCATATTTGGATAGAAATCAGTATAGTTTTAAGTGTTGCCAAAACTCCCAGAAAACCGAAGGTTTTTAATTTCAGTATTTGTCATTTTCAGAAAAATCGTACTACACTGTCTTGTCTTATCCCTAAATAATTGCCCAAACAGTTTGCAGTTCTCTCAATCAGTTCTAATAAATTGATATTACGTGCTAAATTTGGGTAAAAGACATACATTTTTAATATTATAAAACTTCCAGTGTTGCCAGAGCCAAAAATAAGATACAAAAATAGAGTTGACGAGTTGGTATTACCTGTCAGTAAAGAAAGAAAGATATACAAGTTATGTATTAAATACATACTTGCAACACTCAAGTCCTCTAATATATCTTTTATACTTTTGAGTCATTGGAAGATCAGGGCATATTTTAACATATTTTATTCTTAGAAATGGGCAAAATAGCCCAAATAGCCCACAATACAAATTGTATTTTTAATTATTTTAAAAATTGCCGGGAAAATTGCATATTTCAATATGTTTAAGAGTAAGACCTATTCCACCATACCAATACGAAAAATCCATCATATTTTGATCGTGCACATGACCTGGTGGTATAGGTGATATCTGTCTAACTTCTTAGAGACAACCCTGCTGATTAAAACACTGGAGTATTTTAAATGCAAATTGTTAGAGGCTTGCAAATATTATGATATGGTCTATCCATATAATGTAAGCTTATTAAGCTTACTTGTGTAAGCGTACTAAATACATATTTTACACATGTCAGCCCTCTGCTTAGTGAAATATTCTATCCATAGATCTACTAAATACTATAGACATTCACAATTCACATAATAATGCCAAATACCTTATAAAGAAACCAAAATATCCACTGCATGCTCCACATCACAATAACTGCAACATGCAGCTAGCCAGAAAACAGCAAATTTGAATTGTCAGTTGGTGATGATCATGTGATCTTGGTGATGATCATGTGATCTTGAAGGTTAAAGGTCAGAGTTGAGTTGATTGCTTATTGCCATGATTGTTTAGGTAAAGTGATGGCTTAGTGTGATTGCTTATAGTGTGATTGCTTGCAGTAAATGTGATTGCTAAAATGATGCCTTAATTTTGTAGGATGTTCACATGATGCTTAATTTGCTGTATGATTGTTAACAGGATTCCTTATAAAGCAATGATTGCTAACAGGATTTCTTAAACAACAATGATTTTTAACAGGATGACTTAAAAGATTATGATTGTTAGCCGATTGCTTGTGATTGCTTGTTGATTGCTTGTTGATTGCTTATTAAGCAATCTTCTTTGGTAAGGGCAGTCTATCATCCAATTGATGGCATAGAAAACTTACGTTTTTCAAGCTAACCAGTTACTGTTAGTGTTAGCACAATCAGTTTGGACTTCCAAGCAGGTGGTCTGGGCTTATATCAGTCGAAAGTCGATAATTATTACAAATGTTCATCATGGCATTTTGCTTTTTCACAAAAAAAAGATAATGGGTTTCCTACTATAAACCAAAGGATGTCAAAAAAGTTGATAAATATGAAAAATGATCATCCATTCCAGGCCTGTATTTCATAATGATGCCTATAATCATTTCATTTTCATGAATATAATTTCTTGATAATTTCAAACAATACCATGCAATTGGTGCCTATCCATTAGAACAAGCATATGTGTAGTGCAAGGGTGCCCAATGTTGTGGATTGCATTTTTACACTGAGGGCGGTTTGGGTGACTAGTTCAACATTTGGATGAATACGAGCATGATGCTTGGCAGGGCTGGAAAAAATGCAAGGTTTCCCTGCAAGAGAAATTCGACGAAGTCTGAGGGGGCGGCCCCCCATAGAACCTTAAGCTTTTTGGAAAATTAAGGTCCAATTGATGCCATGGTGCATCATATGGAATATCGTCTGTATAATGACTATTACTCTAAAACAAAAACTCTTAAAAAAAAAGAAAATTGTAAAAAAGAAATTTTAGGGGGGGATAGGGATTTACCGCGATATGGCAACATTTCCTGGCAAGGAGCTTGCCGTTTTGCCCTCTTTTTCCTGCCCTGATGCTTGGATCAACAAATTATTGAATAGGTCCAATTCATAGCTCTACACATGTAATATGTCAGAGCTATTAGTCAGACATGGAAAATGACCCCTCCCCCAATGACCCCTTAGCCTAGCTTTATTAATGTTTTAGTCCTGATCATAATCATGCCAGCCAATGTTAACATTTTAAGAATTAAAGGCAGGTAAATTGTAAATCAGATTAACCACCATCATGTTTCAGTGGTTTTATTATGTTATATGAAATCTGGTTGTTTACCAACATTTTTAGGAGTGCCCCAAAGTTAGTACAGTATACAAATAAAGAATAAATACAAATAATGGTCGTCCACTAGGTGATCTGCAATAAAAGTTAGGTTTTCTAATGGCAGTTTTGGGTGTCAGGATGCCTGGACTACGGCTTAATTTGAACGCTGCATGCCTTTAAAGAGTCCGTGCATCTGGAGACATGAGATTGACTGTAAAGTATAAATTATACTTTACTTATACATTTTTAAGTTTTATTCAAAGATAGCTTTGTTAAATTTGCAGGTTTTTTAAGATATGAAGAGAAAAACAAAACAATAAACAAATCAAAACTGTACCAGGTCTTAGCCCAATTGTTGCGATCTATAAACCCCTATAATATATAATGTCATTTTTAATCTTCTCTATAGAATGTAGCCATATGTTGCAGAAGTTTATGTGAGCACAACCCCCTGTTTGCATGATAGGACGCTGGCCAGCCGACATGGTCCCATCATCCCTTGATGAGACTACCAACCTCCCAGTCATCCGTTGCATAGCTAGCCCCATTGAGAGCTACTGCAACCAAACACTGTTTTCTTAATGCCAAGGGAGAAAAAGAACAATAAAAGATCCAGAGGTGAGTTTTAATAAAGTGACTTGCTTAAAAGTTGTTAAATACAACGAAATGTGTCAATGATCTGTAGAGGTCTAGCAGGGATACTATTAATTTTGGGATAGGAAACTCCTATACTGCGCATACGTAATAACAAGTCACGTTTTTGGATTATATGGTAATGAGATCAGAGAGCTCAGTATCATCATTAGACGTCATTAATACAATAGAGCCACTTTATGAGAACACCCACAATAAGGTCACATACTCACGTCAACAAAAATATGCAAGGAATGTATGTAGACTTTCACCAAGTCAGTCAGACACAAATAACAACAGTACACGGTGTAAACTTAGAAAATGAATCCAAAATGTACATATGTATAAACAAACAATGAATGGATTGTCATATAGCGGGCTTGTAGAAAGCATCCAGCAATTAAGTTTTATCATACCTAATTAAAACCGCGCAATTTTTCTGGAATTTGTCCAACAATTCTGTGTAATTTTAAATTAAGTCTATACCTAAAGCAGACGACAAGCCGCTAGAGCAGCCCCATCAAGTTATGAGAGCACACACAAGTTAAAGTTCCCGATGAAGTAGCTTCCGATCGGCTTTTTGAGTTTCACCCTGGTTTGAGTACAAGCACCAGTAAGCATTCATCTGATGGTTAGCCAACTTCATGATCATCATAATATTAATGTTGTCATGAGGATTTTGAGGACATCTGATGAGGTCATACTTTTTAGTGTTTATGCTGTGTGTTGTCTCATGTTATTGTTGCTTTTTGATGGGGTCTGAACCATCATAGTGGCAATCAACTGAAATATAAATTTATCAGTTGATATCAACAATAGTGGATGTGGTTTGTCATATCAATGAGGAAAGATCTTGCCAAAAATAGACCTATCTTGAACAGTGAGTTGACAAGTGGATATTTGACATGAAAAGTTAATAATCTGGATTAAAAATATTTCTGCTCCTGATGAAATGAAACAAATCATTGAAAAGATGGAAAAATTTCTAAGTAAATGCTGATTAAATATTACTTTATTTCTATTTTTATGATAATATTTCTTATAACTAGAAGTATTTTTGGGCATTCAACCTGAC
Organism: Ophiura sarsii; assembly: GCA_035610835.1. NCBI lineage: Eukaryota > Metazoa > Echinodermata > Ophiuroidea > Amphilepidida > Ophiuridae > Ophiura > Ophiura sarsii. The sequence goes on along the minus strand of CM069452.1, from coordinate 12,260,849 downwards.
CTTAATTCAAAATGTGTGCACATACATCGTAAGAAGATCTAAAAATGGTGTTTTTAGTAGTAATAATTAAAATCAAAAGGCCAGTTAGTCAGTTAAGATTGATGACCCTTTTCACACTTTTATTGTAATAGCAGCTTCTTCCGACTCAGATGCTCAGGATAGCCTTGGGATCAGCATATCACCACCGGCAAAAGGTAGAGGTGCTGGTAAGAAACGTAGAAAGAGCACTCCAGGAAAACAGGTAAATTAATATTGATAACATTTGGTGTAGGGTATATGGTTCCATGGTAATCCAATCAGGAGTATAAATTCAATATTGTTCTAAAGTCAAAATTGGATTTGGGTGATAACTGGTCCAATATATTGTCAATAATTGTGTCTATAATTCAGTCTTGTATTTAGTACAACAAAGGCTTAATCCTCCAATATTATAGACTCTTTGAGTTTACAGTGTAAATGACTATCTGATTGACTATTTTAATAGGTTGCCCATAAAGAAAACTCATGAAGTTACTATCATGCTAACGTTTTAACATACGAGGTATCTCTGAGGCATGAATCAACACAAATTTGACTGATTTAGCAGTATTTCTAGATAATTGCTTAAGGCATAGCTATACATTTGAGTTGATATTGTTATTTGCAAGCCTACAAAAGTTAAAATTACTTACAATCTCATTTATAAATTATACACTCATACTAATTAGATATCATCCATTGTTTCCATTTTCAGTATTAAAATCAAAGTCTTATATATATTTAACCATACTATATACAGAGACAAAAACGAAAAACGACCACATCAAAACAAAAGTGAAACAGATATCAATTAACATTTACTATAAATATGTAGCCATGATCAGAGCTATAATCATGACAAATTTCTAAGGCTGACGTTCACATTGTGATGTTATAAGAGGTTTTTAGCTTGTATGGACTTTTTAGCACATTTAAAAATACCTCCAATGTTTTCCCTTCAAGTGTGTTTTAATGGTATTTCTTTGCCCTGTAGCACACGGATCTTAGTTGTTGACAAATAGTTGAGAAATATTTAACATATATTTGGAGGAGGCAAACTTATAGGGACATTTTAAATTGCAACATGCATACTAACAAAACCCTTCTTTTGTTTCTTAACAGTTCTATTGGATTCTCTGATATAACATCTAGTACAGGAAATCAATAACATTGGTTCTTTAAATGTCCGGGTTTGGTTTTGATGAACTATTAGATGCACTACATTATCTTATTCTCTAATTACATGTTTTCTCTTTTGATTATATCTGTGCAGGCAGCTGAATCTAAGCAAGACTTGAGACCACCAGAGCCACCACAAGCTGACCATATATTTGCCGCAAACCCATTTGAGGACAATCCAAACGCTGCCTCTCAAAATCTTACCCGACTATCACGTCACATGAATAGAAGAATGAGTGGACAGTTTCCAAACATGAATATGAATATGAACAGCAATTTTGGACCACCACGTGGTGGTATGATGCCCCCGCCATCTCGATTCCCAACGGGTCCAATGGGACCACCCAGTAATGGTCCCATGAACCCAATGATGATGCGTAACATGGGAGGGTTTTCATGCGGGGCATGTCGTGGGGACGTCCATGACGAGGATTCAATCCTGTGTGAGCATAGCTGTGGTCTATGGTTTCATCGCATGTGTGCAGGGTTAACTGAGGCAGCGTATACTCTACTGACTACAGAACATTGCGCAGAATGGGTGTGTGATAAGTGTATCAGGGCAAAACAAGTGCCATTGATGAGAATAAAACCACAGCCAATCACATAAAGCACAATTGCAGGGTTCAATATTATACTCCCCATAAATAAGATTGGAACATATTTGATACACTGCTGCATCTGTGAATATATGGTGCGATCAACAAAATGAGTCTGAAGTCAAAAATATCACATTTTTAATTTTTTGCTAGATTGTATTGGCCTTTTGCAATGCAACACTTTGCAGAAAACCTAATTAAGGATGGACAATCAATTCCCAAGATTGCAAATGAAGGGTTTTCAAAACAATAGAAAGCAAAACAAATGGTATTCTTTGTTTGATTATATCTAAAAATAAATATTTGCGGCTTCCGGCTCATTATGCTTGATCACGTCACATATGCTTCTATATAGAGTGTATCAGATTTGCCATTCAAAAACAATCGCTAGATATTATTGCTATGATTATCAATAAGAGTTTTAACAAACTCTAAATTTTGATTCGTCTATACACACCAACTTCCAAGTTTATAAACATTTCAATTTACATGGATGATGTTTGTAAAAAATGATTCAAAATATTGTCATTTTTGCTCTATACGGGAAGCAGCATGCATTCCAATATTTTTGGTGGGGAGTATTGTTGTCACAAGAATGGACACTTTGAGTCAATACTTTGAATTACACCCACTTATCTTTAGAGGGTACTCGGTATACTGTGTAAATAATAAAGAATATCAAGACCTGAAATATAAGACACAACTAAATAAGCAGATCATAATCTTGTGCACCAAGACACGGTAGCATAATGACACATAATACACAAAGAAAGATCAATTTTATGGACAGAACCAGCCATAGCCAGTGAGATTTAGCGCTACTTTTTTCTGTATAAAAATTGATAAATGGCACAATTTCTTATTGTCTCAAGGCCAACAAATTTGGTTTCAAAATGTGCCTAACAATTGGGTGCATCTTTCTAGCTGAAAATTATTTAAATTCATCAAATAATTTTGGAAATATTCTAGTATATGCTAGGGGGAACTTACATATTTGGTTGGGTGTATTACAACACTGCCAATGTTATACATCTTGAAGTTTCAAATTTAAACTTATCATTTATCAAGTTAGATTATGAAATATTTACACTTACACTTTTTGCTTTAAAAGTTGTTTCCTGTAGGTGGCCTGAAAAACTGAACACAATTTTTGTACTATTTTCTTTTTTGAGTTGTTATTTTAGGATGAGTCTGCTTCAAGACAACATTAAAGGCATATTATGTGATCTTTTCCAAGTAGCGCCCTCTATCATTGATTTTTACTATGAAAGCAGATTTGAATTTTTGATCATAAATCATAAAGATCTTCTAAGTTACACATCGATATGATTACTTCAAAATCATGGTTTGAAAATAGATTGTACTGCTCTGGTACAATCTATTATTCAAATTTTATTCTAAATTTTAAATTCTAAATTCTAAAAAACCATGATTTTGAGGTTATTAGGAATCGTATCGCTCTGTAACTTGGAACATATTTATGATTTATGATCAGAAAAGTAAATCTGCAAGAAAATCTGCTTCCAATTTTTTTTCGAGGATTAAGGGGGTCCCCTGGAAAAGATTACATAATATACCTTTAATTGTTTAATTAACTGCAAATTAAGTTTTGTTTGCAATGATTATCAATTTATAGACCACTAACGACCAATTTGATATTTTAAAAAAGTTGTACATGTACATATGTGCCATCTTGATTTTGGTATACAAATGTCAGGCATTTTTGGTTTAAAAAGGCATTTGCCAGGTTTTTCAAAATGGCTAAAAATCCCTGACATGTGCGCGGCCTACAGGAAAAAAACCTTTTTTTTAGCCTAACAGTAACACCTCAATAATTGAGGTTAATAGTGCCAAACATGGTTTTGTGAGGAGTTATGCTGAATGCTTTAATATAAAATGTTGATAAAATAGTCAAGTGATACTTGATCACATGACTATACTTGATCAAGGTATAGTATTGCCAAAATTAGTGTAGTGAACCTTTGCCAATTTGTTACATACTGAAATGAAATGTAGTCTATACCTCATTTAGAAAGTGTGTATTTTGTATTAATTGTTCAAATTGGAATATATGTGTATGGTTTGCAACAATGTTATCAACTTGAAAAACAAATTCCTGCAAGGATGCAATTTGTGTAGCAAGCTAGCAGGTATTATTATTTGATTTTTTTTTTCATGATGCAATATTTGAATGGTTAAAAAATGTGTGAAAAGTTGCAAGTTTTTAAATAGGTTTGCCAAAATGAGTTTGACAAGATTCAATGGCTTGGTATGAATAAATAAAAAAGGCTTAATTCTGATTCTCAGATTGAAACTAGTGGCAATAAACACTCAAATGCAAAAATGTCACTCTTATTTATAGATGTACCAATATTGAAATAAAAGCAATTCCATTAATTAAGTGAGTTCTAATGTATAGACCAGATTGGAAATGGTGTTCTTGCAGATATAGTCTGTAGACTTGGCGTATGCCAAAGCAAACTGCTTCAAGTAGAAAGAAAGGGATTATTTTGAAAAAAAATACAAGCTTTTTTAATAGTATTAATATTTCAACGACTGGGTAATTTTGGGTTGGGATAGTGTCAGGGCTATCAATCAAATTAAGCACCTTTTAAAGGTGTACAGTCCTCAAAATAAGTAACTGACTAGGTAATAAATATGCTCTCAACTCCAAAACTATAACTCCTACATAAAAATATTAGATAATAAAGTTGTAAGGAAATTTCTTGTCTTTAATTTGAGATATTACACGTGAAGATTGAATGAATATTAACTCAGTTATGTGATAATAGAGGTCGTCATGCGTCACATTTGTGCTTAATTTGTGTTCGCATTAATCAACTTTAAAATGTTATAGCTCTTGAACCATAAGACGTAGATCATTTATTTTTTCGCACAATGTTTATATAGTATCTGGATAAATATTTGGATGATCTCATTTATAATACTTTATTGGGTCAAGATAAATGTAATGAAAGCGCTGTTTCGGTTAAATAAATTTAATTTATTTTATGTTTTTTATGTTATTCGTATAGTAAATAAAGTATGTTAAATTCATGTAAACCTGTAAAAAAAAAAAAATCTCAGTTATGTGCCCTAAACCAAAACAAAGTCCGTTTATCAGTTTAACATTTCGTTCGTCTACACGCAGCCTAGGACTAGTAACAGGCAGATTATTGATTAACTTGTAGCAACAACTCACTGGTCGATAGTAACACGGGGATTGGGGATGCATCAATTGATCAATGCAACCCATACACATAATACCTGTCACACTGTCCCGCGTGTTCAAATCCCAAGTGTTAAAATGTAAACTGCACTTTGTTTGATCCTTTTCAATGTCGCATTCTTAATTATTAACCGATCTCAATGAATAATGTATCAACTTAAAGAAGAGAAATTTCTTTACAACTTTATTATTTAATATTTTTATGTAGGAGCTATATTTTTGGAGTTAAGAGTATATTTATTACCTGGTCAGTTACTTATTTTGAGGACTGTATTTTCTTTTTTGGGGGGTATGATTTTTGTTTTCACATCTAGATAATTTGATATCAGAAGAATCCCCATTATATTTCTCATTATGTCTGTAAAATCTTAGGGGCCAGAAATGTTCCATTTAGAAATGATAGGCTAAAATCGGGTGAATTGCTGCCAAAGGTGGTTAACCACCCGCCAGTTTGTGTACTATACTACTTCATGGGCAAATTTCTTGTGACCTCGTGATTTGAAATATTGGGCCAGAAATCTGAACACCTACCTTTAAGCATCTTTTAACAAAAGATTAGCACTTTACTCGCTTGCATATTGCAATGTATTTGTTATAGTCAGTGTGTCACCTAGAGTTGGTTTTATAATTGGTTGTAGAGAAGTATGTTTGTAAAACATGCTGTATGTATGCATACAGTATCATTTCGTAACTTGTAATCAAAATTGACAACGAATTACAAATATACATATATTTGTATGAATTCATGTAATATTGTTGTGGTTAAGGACATACTTTATCAAATAATTGTGAGGAAAAAGATGTATATTTTGGTATTTTTTTGAAACTACATAGTATAAATAAGCCCATACATGAATATGTATGTAGCATTAAACTGTATATATTGAGGCTGGTTTTGGGCTATCTATTGGTGTATTTTGTGATGGTAATACTAATCACCTTATTGTGTTTATAACATTCTGTATAAAGATGTATGTTGTACATGTCTAGGTATTTTGTGAGTATCTTATCATTTGTGATTGTGTATCTGTTGCAAATGTTTTGTATGCATGTAACTAAGTTGTTATAAAGTGAACATTGGGTATTGGTTTACTGTCAGATTAACCAGTATAATGTGTGAAAGTCCTCCCATGTGCGTCAAAAATGGGAAAGAAAGATCTAACATACACTGAGTTTATCTCCCTAGGTGTTACTGATGTTCTACATGTTGCAGATTCCTGTGATCACAACATGTAATTGTCAATGTATTTGTCTGTAATATGTTTGTGCTGTGCATCCAACACTGAATATGCACTGACATCATTGCACAGAGGATACTTAATGGCTTATAGGTTCTCTGGATGAACTCAAATGAACTAAATATGAACTTCAACAATAATATTGGATAAAATCCTCTGGTGTTCTTGAACTAATTTGAACCAGGACCTTCAGATTTACCTACAAAGTTCTTAGATATGACTCAAAGGAAACTCTGTTGGCATCAGTACATTAATGATTGATGATATTCATTGAACTCATTCTAATTTACACAGAGAACCAAGTACAGCCGGTGTTCAAATTAAGAAACAAATAACAGGTTATCCGTTGGATAACCATGTAAATGAAATCAGGTTTTTACAATGTTTTGGTTGTTCACTAACATTTGAATGTCAGCAATATGAAGAAATACTTTTAAAAATCATGGATAAGTAACGGACTGGGAAACATTAAGATTGAATGGTTTTAAAGAAATGTTAATGAGAAATCGGAGGAAATCTTTCAAATTCTACAAATATTAAAAAAGTATGGTTGTCCGATGGATAACCTGCATTAAAATTAGGGTTGTCTGTCATCATTTTTGGGTTTCAGGAAGCCAGGATTACCACTTAATAAGAACACTGACCAATGTACAATGTATGGTTATTTTCAATTTATAATGTAATGTGTCTCTTATGTATTTGTTGAGACCTTAACAAAGATTTAATTCTAATGATTCCCATGTCTTTGTGGTCCAGTCATATATTATAAATAAATAAAGAATGAAAGTGATCCTATATAACCCCCATCTGTGGAATGCTATTACTCTGTATGACATCTAAAATAATGCAAATTTTGTCTTCAAGAAACTTGTTCAAATTGTATGGCACGATATGCAGTTTCAAAACACATAGGTACCTCTAGGTCTTTGGTGTGCAGGATTACAGTTTATGCTTACATCAGGCCATTTGCATTATGTTTCATATGCCACAGTATTTTAGATCAAATGAATGACAGCACTGATCAGGAGCCTTTTACTATTTTATAGACTGGTAAATATGGTAACAGAAATGCAACACATTACCGGCTACCCAATCTTGACCCTCTTATATAGCAGGGCTGCTTATGTCAAAAATCAACTTATCTTTTGAAATACTAAGATAGAACCTAGAAATACAGAATCATCATCCTATTACCCCACGTTCTATATCTTCCTCTGAACAGTGGTAAAACTTTACAGGCACAGCATGTAACAAGCATATGTATATTCCGTCTTTCTATGCATTTGTGTAAACGCCAGGGCCTCGTGAGGGTGGGCACGTTTATTACGGCGATCAATTAATGCATTGACGCTGTGATATCACGTGTCTCATGGAGGTGTAATTATAACTAATGAATTTATAGCGTTTCTCAGAATCGAAAGCAGCACCTTCTGGTTGTTGGCTCAGACAGGGAAGTCCTACATGTTTATGGTAGAACTTAATTGTAGGTTTGTGTGAGTTACCTCCTTGTGTGTTTTATATGTGTGTGAGTGAATGTACAATTTGTTAACATGATCTCCTTGTGTAATATATTATGTATCTGTATATTAATATTTGGGTATAATACTGATAAGACAATGTAAGATTACAAAATGCTGCTACTATAGTGTACATAGGAAATGCATGAGAAGGTGGACGAATTGGGGTTATAACCTTAGATAAGTGTGACCTATTTTCTAAACTTGCCCGGTATTGTGTATTTTATGGGGGAAAACCCCTAATTTGTTGACAACCATGTCCAAAATCTGCCATTTTATTTACATATATGCCATACATTTACTTGCCTCATTGAAATAGGTTGAATAAATCAAATCTCATATATTTAGTTTCTTGAGGTATTCTGGTTTTGAAGTGAAACATTACATGCTATGATCATCAGGCTTTTATCTCCACCCTCTATATTATTTTAATTTAAAATAATGTATTGAATGTATTCATCATGAATTGTGGGAATTGACAAATGTATACTTGTCCTACATTTGTGTGTGAGTATGTGTGTCATTTGTAATATCTATCAACTTGAATGTCATAATGGTTCAAAAGTCACAAGTTTGTTTAGCTTACAGATAAATGTCACCTGTCAAGCCCTATAATTCTGCTCACAAATGTGTATTGATGTGTAACCTTTTGTGATATGTCTGTATGCTCAGATTCATGGAATGCGGCCCGGAAAGTGTTAAGACCAGTTTGATTCTGGATCCCAATTCATCCCCTGTCAGGTATTATATTTTTACTTACGAGTCAGACTGAAGTTACCAGTAAATGACATGATGACAGCAAATAGTTGTAACTTAGGTAGTTATATCGGCTACGACGTCATGCTCAGATTTGCTTCAAAATGATACAGGATGTGTATATTGACAAGATAAACTCGCATGCCTATTTTGAATTTTTTCCATCAAGCCGTTTTCAAACAGCGCAATTTTTTGTCTTCAAAAAAACCCATAGACTTAATGTGTGTTTTTATAGGTTTTTGGCACGATGCCAAATTCCCTCAAATTGCTTCTTTTCTCAAAACACACTCTATTTATAAATGATTTTTTTAACCTTGTGTATCCTTAGAGGAACTTGTTTTTTATATGATGTTTTTGCCAAAATACTAATGCATAATATTTAATGTAATTATTTCCACATTATATCATAATATGGATTGAATGGAGTGGGAATGTTAGTACTTAACCAAAAAATTGTATTTTTTCTAGAAACACTAAATTATCAAACTTTGTGAATATTTTAAAAGAGAAGTATAGCTCCTATTTCAACAAACAAGGTGTCATATGAAAGGTAATTCAATTTAGAAGATTCTCTCACCGGCTGTTTCCATTAAAATTGTTTATAGTCTTTTTTATGTCAATTTGAACTTTTGCCTTAAAAAATAAATTTCTCAAAAAGTAAACACTTAATTCACAAAAACTGGCTAGAGAATTTAGGTAATATGTTTATTAACCATCCCTCAAAGTGACAGACCCATAGCAGTTTCCTACTTGGCTGACAATGTTCAAATGTCCAAATGTTTAGAGAATTTTCAAAAAATAAAGAAAAACATAAGAAATATCCAAATTACTCCGAAAGTTCTCAAATAGGTAGAGCAAAGACTTTTCTTTAATGTATAGTCTCAAAATAAAAAAGTATAGGTATAATGCATTTGGCACAATAGTTGTTTTTTCTGCGGTGGTGTAATAGCCGATATAGCTACCTTAACATCATGACTGGAACACTGGTCTTAGTACAGTTTATTTGTTATGCGTAGTCTCAATCAGCAACGTGGGTGTGAATATTATTTTTTATGTATCCTGAAATAATTGTTTGTGACAAAGAAAATATTGTTATAAATCATCACATTTTGATGATATACATGTGTTCTATGTATGTTATGTACGTACAATGTATATGTAGGGTGTAACTCTGGCAGGAAGATGCTATCAGGAGAATGAATAAAATGGAATTTGTTTTCCAAATAAGGACATAGTTATTGCAATCTATCTCATCATTAATTGCTCAAGAGTAGTTATCAAGGAAATATGAGGATTTCAGTGGAATCAAACGCCTAGCTCTCAATGTACATTGAACTTATTTGGACTACTTGCCTGAAATAATCCTATTGGTTTTGTTTTTCTATACTTCATAAGTATGATAAACGCTCATGACATAGCGGCCAGCCGGGTTTGTCTGCATTGATGTATAATTCAACTTATTATAATTCAAGTCTTGCCATGGTTTGTTTGTGTACATTGCAGGATATTACTTTTAAGCAAGGGATGACACCAAAAACAAGTGTTTGTTTGCTATCTTCTGGATATCTACTTAAGATATCATTATTTTGTTAAGTGGTTTTTCTTTTTTGTTTATTTGGAAAAGGATACCATAAATATACTCATCTGACACCTGATAAGTTTGTGACTCTCCCACTTGACACCTAATGGTGAGCATAGCACGCTGGAAATTAAAGACATTTTTGTATAATTTTCTAACCCTTTTGGTGAAAGATTTAATTGTTCATTGAAAAATGATCCAACTACGAAATAATGAGTTCTTAGACCCCCCTCCAGAAGAAATGGAATGCCCTCTTATTGAATAACAATATATTCGGTGCTAGCAGCATCTACTGAGATAAGATAAGAGAAGAGAAGAAGAAAAAAAAGGGAGGGGGAGTTAACTTCATGCAAAGTGTGCACAAATTGTGTCTTTCAGTCTGAAATTGCCCAAAATCAAGCATGTCATAGCATCCTCTTAAGTTCATTTGAATAAATATGTACATAGATTGCCACTGAGTTTTTGCTAATTTATCTGTTATGGAAAGTCAATAGGTATTTGCGTTTTCTTCTGAAGATATCATCTGTGAAGGTCATTCAAAAAGTTCTACCTCCGACCTTATAACTTTGCTAATATGAAAGCCAGCCATATGAAATTTTCCACAGTTGCAGCTTTGTATCTCAGTTACAAATTCATGGGAAATTGGTCTGAGTACTGGTTGCGCTTGGTTGTGATGAAAACACAGCAAAATATATCCGAAGTGCTGATCAGTGTGGCTCATTTTGTGACAAGACTACCTGTCATTAAAGTATAACCATTTTTAAATGACAGATATCTTCAACAAACTACAAACAATGTAAATTACTGATTTGTTGGACAAAATGTGTCATGTTTAGCCAGGACTACAGGGTGGTTCAAAAAAAGTTAACCCACATCTGACAGCCATGTTCAACAAATCTAGATCATTTTCGTTTATGAAATACCGGTAATGTAGTTTAAAGATATCATGTGCAAATAAAATGACTTGTCCACAGAAGTCATACCTGGTCAAAATATGAGGATTTTAGGACATTTCAATCTTTACCAACTACTATTTTTTGCTTATTGATTATTAATTAAAGAAAAAAATGTTGTCGAGAGGGCTATTTCTCATATCTTTGAATCCTGTTCAGAAATGTTTAGTTAAATGGACTAGAGGAGAAGGCTACTGTGGACAAACCAATTTTGCACATGTTAACTTTAACGTTCCATAATTGATATCTAATAAAATAAAATTATTATCATGTATAAATAAGATTGTAAGCAATTGTAGGCTTGAAAAAAGTGTAATATCAACTCAGATGTATTGCTATGCCTTTAGCATTGGAATACTGCTAATCAGTCAAATTTTTATCGTTTCAACTCAAACCACAGTGATGCCTCGTATGTTAAATCTTTAACATAATAATCACTTTATGAGTTTTCATTATGTGCAACCTTCAGAATAGTCAATCAGGTAGTTAGTGATAGAACATTTTCTCTTTGGGAGAATTGCAATCCCTTTATTTAGTCCGGTATATTGAAAAACACTTAGTTCTTATGAAAGTCAAATATGGCTTTTGCCGGGGTTCTCTAGGGGATTGGTAAACTTATGGTTGTCCTGATCTGGTTCTGGTTAATCAGGGGGATTTATCTTGCCAAATAAATCAGTCACCTTTATTGTTTATAGTCTGTTAAAGAGACATCTGACATTTAGAACGGTTATAATTGACCGTTAGGTATGTTTTGCCTTTTATAATAGGCCAAATGAATAGCACTTCGGCGATGATATTTTGTTGTTTTTCATCCATTTCCGTCACACTAAATGTAAGTTTGGTTTTCTCTACATCTCCAGAAAAAGACAACCAGTACTCAGATCAATTTACAATGTATTTGTAGCTGAGGTTCCAAGCTACAATTGTGCGATATTTCATAAGACTGGCTTATATAAAGTTATGAGGTAGGAGGTAGAACTTATTGAATGACCCTCGTATATCCCATGGTTTATACTTTTAAGAAACCATACTATATCATTCCACCTTGTGACCCTCCCTGTTAGGCTATATTAAAAAAATCATTTGTCTCAAAGCTCCCCCGCGTGTTGGTTAATTGATGCGCATTAGAAAATAAATTGTAAAAAATGTAATTTTTTTAAATTTTTTAAATCACCCAAAATTTCAGATTTTTCAGACTTTCATTGATCACATCATTGTAAATATAAAAGGTCACTTTAACAAGGATTTCAATATGTTATATTTAATTTTTTTTTTAAAACCTCCCCCCCCCCACCTCTGGCCCCATGGCTTATCTCAACCCCCAATGCCTAAACCTTAACCATCTCCCGTAGCGCATCATATTTCTCTTCCCACATGATCAAAATATGTGACCTGTCATGGACATGGTGGAGGCCCAAGTCAAATCTGAGTTATTGCTATCTTGAAACAGCACATGTTAATCATTGAAATGATACCATGTTGGTTATCTGACTTTGTAAACACAAGATATGATTTGAAGAAGCATTTATATTTGTTTCTATTATTTTCTTTTTATTTCAGCAAATATGGCCTCTATCTCAAAACTGTGTTTGCCAACATCATGTCCTTTTTGATGTGACTGGTCACACATGAGTTGAGATGTCAGGTTACTGTGTCTTTTTACAAGATTTGCTTCAAGCCTTTCAAGGTCATCCCTCTCCAGCATATGCCATACACGGACTGTTGCATGGACTAGTACATCAATATGCTTAACTATACAAAGTCGAGAAGTGGTCCGTATATGTTACATTCGGAGAGGGGAGGGCAGTCAAACATAAGCATGCATGAACGAAGATTTTTCAGACACCCTTAAAAGCATCTCCTAAAGTCCAAAATACCCTGTTTCATACTTTAGTAAATTTAGAACAAACTTAAGATGATTCATGGCTGAGTTTTGTGAAATGAATCACCAACTTTCAATGTCATCACATTTGCAAGATGATAAATGAGGTTCTTATGAACTGATCCAAACGATGTCCTCACTGTATACGTTTCACCAAATGCTGTTGCCTCCTTTCTCAACACATTTTTGGTAGTGGTGAGTTACCAGTTTGTTTCTCGACTCCAGACCGACAGTAAAAGTTTGTCAAAAACGTGTGAAAGGTGAAACTGCCCTCGTCTCTATTCATGGTGGTGCCCCCTTTCTTTCATATATCCACTGCTTCATTAATCAATCTCTACCAATCTTGTTCACTGCCTAAGACCTTTAGCTTCTTTCCATCCAATCACATGATTAGTGTCCACAACATGATCCGTAATGACTTATGTATGGTAGATTGCGAAGACTTATGGCTAGCCTGGGTGGCAATAGCCCTGCTGAATTTCTCTGCCTGAGTCTTGTCACAACCAAACATGTGTTGAAAAAAGGCAACAAGCATTTGCCGAAACATACACAGTGAGTATATCTTTTGGATCAGAACCTCATTTATCATCTATTGCTATTGATTCTGTTACTGTTTTACTTACAATGAGTTCAAAAAGCTATCAACTTCTCTTGAATCAACAATGCCTATACTTGGACATGTGAATAAATGTCTACAAACTGCGATGATATGTTTCATTTGATCTGTTTTTGTTTATTTTGCACAGGTTGGTTGTATGACTTCACTTCAAGTTACAACATGTCAATATTGCTGATGAGTAAATTATGTCACTGGTGACTGCTCTTACCATAGCTATATGGGGACATTTGTGAAGATTGCAGAGAATTATTTCAAATTCCTTGTTGATTTTAATACATTTAATGCACAAATGCCTCTGATGCAAAAAACAGTGTAGTATGTTGTCTCATATTATAATATCATACTTAAGTTGGGATATGGTTATAATAATTTGTGTGACATTAAGTGAAAGCAACATTAGATTGATACTTATTTATAAACTTACAAATTGCTGCATGAATGTTAAAATCATGTAGGCAATCAAAAGCAGTCGAGCATAATTCCAAAGTGTAATGCAAATGAAACACACAGGAATTCAGTATGCATTTTGGTACTACATTAACTGGCAAAGTCCAAGAGATTCTAAATCAGACTTTAATGGTTATAATTACAAAATGAAGTAATTATTGTAAAAGCAGTTATCTCCTATCCCAACTGCAGTGTGTTGACAAGTCATACTGTACACCAATTAGAAATATAACCAGAGGAACTGCAGTATATCAAGGTCCGATACATACAAACTTTCTGCCATGATAAACGGTATTTCATGGTCGACTACTCCATTATATGTTACACTCATCTTTTATGCGCTATGAAGTAGACATGGCTGTATATAAAGCATCTTCTCATCATGGTGGATTTTATCAGACATGCATATGACTATCATCAATACCAATATGTCTTGGGTTTGACCCCAGTGTCAACTATATTATATGCTTCCATTAAATCTTCTTCAACAGTTTTTAAGGATGGTTTAAATGTCTTTTCACATAGCTCCTTCTCCTTTGTGTCTTTAGGTTGTTCTGTAAAAAATGAACAAAAATGTGATAATTATGATGGATATCAGTGCATGAGCTATGACACATTCACAGTAACATAAACCCCTCAAAAGAGTTCAGAATTTGTTTTCAACCCCTTTTTTGTATATTTCGTTCTATGTTCATAGTCTGTTGCAGATCAATGACAGGCTGATGAGTTCATCTCTCAAATGATACTAAATTTGTAGAAATCACTTGTTTCAGTGCGCGCAGCCACTTCCTTGAGAAAATAGGCAGGTCTCGATCTGAATATGTGCCAAAACCATCACTATTATATGCTCAAAATTCAATGAATCTCATTTTGAGCAGCTTGGTGCTAAGCATAGATGAAAGGAACCGACAAGTTGGAACCCGGTAGTATATATTTTACGGAATAAATCGTATTGGAAACTGGAAACCAATGCTTAGCACCAAGCTGCCGGAAGCTGGATTCAAATTCAATAAGAGCATCACTCTATACTCTACACAGCAGCTGTTAGTGTCAACCCATATGTGCAGGAAAATCAAACTGAAATGGGTTATATTTTTTTGATACACAGCCAGACCATCAATCAACCTTAACTCCACTACATCATACAATTCTTCCTTGGAATGAGAACAACAACTCTTGGAGAAAAAGTAAGTAGATCAAGTCATTACTATAAAATCAGCTGGCCGGATCAATAAATGTGGGCAGGAAATTTGAATTTGTTTCGCAACTTCTATTTGATCTTATAATGTTCAGTGCCTGTGGCTATACCAATACAATTACCTGTATAAGTTTGTTTTGTTTTGTCCCTAGCTGCATCCGGTACTGGGATGATCCTACCAGTTCTCATAGATACCCGCACTTTCTCGCCATCTTCTGTATATCTGAATTGTATATCTGCACCCACACTGTCAAATGTAACAAATAACGATAGATGAAATAATGAAACCAGGCATTTACGACGCTACAATGTATTCACCTGATCGAACAGCATCAAGTACCATAGCACCTACGCAAATGTTAATACATTATTAGGCTATATTAAAACAATATTTTGTCTCAAAGCTTCCGCGAGTGTTAGTTAATTGGTGCGCGTAAGAAGATTTGTTTTCTTCTTTTTTCTTCTTTTTTTTTCTTCAAAAAATAAAATAAAATCCCAAAGTTGCACAGATTTGTCAGATTTTCATTGATCACATCATTTTAAATACAAAAGGTCACTTTTACAAGGATTTTCAATATTTTATATATATATATAAAAAACTTTTAAAAAACTTTAAAAAACGCATTCTGCATTAGGTTTTGAAAAACTGAAGAGCTTTGAGACAAAATATTTTTTAATATAGCCTTACAAGCAAAAATACAACAATGAAAAAAAATAAAAATAAATGAGTTAGACTTATTACTTGAAAGTGTATGTGGATGGAGCACAGTGAATTGTAGCTGTCAATGAGTTCCAAGCTTCAGAAGCAATGATTGCTGGTGCTCAAGATAGACTTAATGATGTGGTGACAGTACACCATGCATCTTTTTGGCTGTAATGTACAGATGTTTCTGATTCAATGTTACAATATTTCAATATGAATATACTGTCTGATCAGTTGGATGTTATATTAAACCAAGATTTGAATTCATTCTAAGTCATGCACATCTAGGTTTGTTAAAAGGATTATGAATTGAAGTTCAGCATAATTGTAATTCAAATTCATGCAGGCAGCCATTCGTTTTAACACCTTACAGACTGACAGACAAGAAAACAATCAAATAGACAAACACACATGAAGAGGTATTTTGCAAAAGGGCTATGGTGCATTTTTTCAAAAAATGAGTTTGATATAGAAATGTATAGGGAAAAATCATATGTTTCAAGGAAACAAAGTCATTTTTTTCAAAAATACCTACATCTCATTGTAAACAGCCATTGATATTGTTGTTTTGTTGCAAAAGGGCCTGTATCCAGAATTAAATCGGGATACAGGCCCTTTTGCAACAAAACAACAACTTCAATGGCTGTTTACAATGAGATGTAGGTATTTTTGAAAAAAATGACTTTATTTCCTTGAAACATATGATTGTGACCTATACATTTCAATATCAAACTTATTTATTTTAAATGATTAAAATAAATGATTTTTTGTGTGTGGTATTTTTTCTTTATGTACAAACAGATGGAGTTTTGTTGCAAAAGGGCCTACATCCAAATTTTCAAAAAATGTAAACATGATTTAAAAAAAATTAAAACTAGCACATTTAAAATTTATTTCAATTTCAATTAGTATGTAGTGTACCTCTTTCATAATCCATTCAGTTTTTCAATTGCTCAACTTGAATATTTAGAAACAGTTTTTGGACTTTTTCTCAATAAGAGCCAAAGTGGATGTAGGCCCTTTTGCAAAATACCTCTTCACATACAAAGATACAAACAGATGAAAAGATACTGTTCACTTACTTATCTGATGGATCAACTAGTTTGACTTGATTATGAAGTAAAGGTCCTTCGCTTGCTGTATATTGTCCTGCATATCCATCTGACTTCCCTATTCTTCTGTAGTGCTATCAAGATAAATGTAGTTATAGGAATGTTAAAAAACAAATAACATACTAGGTATAGGGTCATCTTGTTTGTGATAAAGCCTACAGAACCATAACGCCATGCACTTGTACTCCAGGACGGGGCTTTATAATGATACCTCTGCCTTTAGCCAAGCTTATAAATGGTACCATGCATAAACTATATTTTATCACCAATAGATTATTCATAGCATGTAAACTGTATGATGGAAAAGTACCTTAGATTTATGAAACAAATAATGTATTTATAAGAAAATGTTATAGAAATGTTGAGGATCCTTTGATACAATTGATATAATATTTCAGGACTTACAAATAATACTTTCATACTCATAGATTGGAAAATTTGGTGGACCAAATAATGCATTTAGTACAATCATTGCACCCTTTGATGTTGCTAATTTTGCTATGCTATCTCTATAGCTACTATTAGGAGCGACTTATTTTCAGGTCAAGTGAAAGTGTGTCTGGGTTGATGCAGTATTAACTCATAGGGGTGCAAGGGAGCAGGTCCCAAGAAATAGAGTAACACCTGAAAATTTCGGACCCGCAAACAAATATCACTTTCCAAATTCCTGAAAATAGCCCATATAGATAGACAAATACCAAAGCTTACTGAAAAAAATTACGTTATGCAAATTTTATGTGGAGATTCACTTGAAATGGGTTTATTTTGCCAAACCTGTGAATTTTCATTCTCATGCTCCCTTAAATGTGATTTTCTCTGTGGATTTTCACTTCAGTGTTTACTGTAATGCCATTTCAAAACATGCATGACACAATTTTGATAAAAGATGATGCCTCAACAATCAACTGGGGAATCCGGAGTCCGGCCAAAAAAATTAAATCTTAAGTCATGGGAGCATGATTTCCCACAAATTCATATAATCTGACTTATGTTGAAATAATTAGGATGTATCTTACTGTAATTATATACTTACACAATTAAGTCCTTCTACAACTACCCAGTTTCTTTCTCTAATGATGTCTTTAACGGTGCCTTGTTTGCCTTTGTCCTTTCCTATAAGTATTTCAACCTGTGACAAATAACAATGATGAGATATATTGAAAAACTGTAGTGTAAAGACAACAAGGAATGGTTTACTCTCTGAAATGTGTATGTCTTATTAAATGTTGAATAATTGCACCATAAGATTCATGTTTTTTGGTAGAGAAAGACGTCAAGTTGTTGTTACTTTTTAATGATTTAGTCCAACAACAATGTGCATTGCAAAAGTCTGGTTATGGATTGGACACTACAACTGATGACTGAGAGCAGTGAGTGAGGACCATCATACCGATGGTGGACACAATCAATTTTGAAAACCAGTCTTCAATTACCAAAATGAGGTGTTTAACAGTGAATATAATTTCTGATGAGTTGGATTAACGTAAACCCAAAGCGGCAAAACACATCTGACTCAACCATTTTAGCAGGCTTAGCAGCATTTGTATACCACACACTTAATCTTAGAAATTCAGTGGTTAGAACTTGATTATATTCGTCAAATGTTATGTAATTATTATATTACAAAAATAATAAAAACAAATAACGTCTTTATTTTTCCTAAAATGTATCTGATGCCTGATATGATATGTAAAATATGAATCATTAATATGTTGTTATATTATGGGCCAATGGCCTAATTGTATTGTGAAATAAAACTTGAACTTGAACTTGAACTTGAACTTGAATACATTTCATAATTACTGTGCACTCAAATTTTTATATTTAATTTGAAAGAATATCTACGATAACTTTGATAATAAATGGATGAAAGTTGTGATGGAAACATGACACTTAAATGTAGGTTTATCAAAGATTATAACTTAGACTCAAAGTTTTGAAACTGAAAAATAACACTACTTTGAATTTTAACATCAGAAAGCTTGTTTTATAAATATATTGTAAATTTACAATTTTGTAATTGTACAATTTCTACCTTTCAAGACATACCAGCTTTACACAAATCCTCTTATCTGACACATCACATCACATAGAGGCCTATAATAAACCACATACCAAGTCCCCTTTGTAGTATTTCCAGTTCTTGATAGGTTCCACTTTGGCTGGATTACGCCCCATTCCTGGTAAGTTTGCAAGTTGTGACTGTAGTGTGCCTGGCCTTGACATAGTATACCTGAAGTGCCGATTTACTTTCATGTATGATGGCACTTTCTTTGCTGCCCAAAGAAGATCTGTTAGTCTTACCATATTGGCTGAGGTTTCCTGTGCATGGACATAAATATGATCAAATATATATTATACAAATCCTACATGGTTAGAGGGGAAATAGTGCAAACTATTTCCCCCGAGGTACTGGCTACAGACGACCTACCACCCCAGACCCGGAGGTTGAGGGGTGGTAGGACAGTAGCCAGTACCAAGGGAGCATACGAACTGTCAAACATGTCTTGTCTGGCCTAATTATGTTGTGATTAATATAGGAACACAGCAATTTCTTGGGATTGGGGGGGGGGGGGGGGGGTACAGGAATTGTGGGATATACATGTATAATTAATGCTAAAATAGAGTGGAAATAATTATTAAAACTGCCAATTTGTGACAAATCGTTCTAAATAAATGATATATCCTGAGACGAATATACCTGAAGGGATAAGAAGCTCTATTCATTTCTGTTATGTGCAGCGGTGCAAGTCTAACACGGTTATTGTTATGCTTGATGCCAATCGATTATCTTCATTCAGTTTAATTTGTAGCACGACCTCATTGTGTGAATTACCGCGCTATTTCAAACTTAGTGTTATCCACACGTGTGTTACGATCTTCTTAACAACCTGAACACACTGCAGTATCGGACGGTCACCGACATACAGACTGTGATATATTTCTAAAATGATTTCGCATTTATATTGCTAGTATTATGGCATTTCATAAGAAGTATGCCAATTAAAACCTACTAGAGCCATAGTTCAATACATAAACAACGTATTACGATATTCAAAGTGCATGGTTTGTGTTTAGATTTAATATGAATTATTGAATTGAAATACAAATATTCAGATGTGGTTGAACTGATACACTTATCTGTTGATGTATAAAAATACCGAATTTGTTGTGTATAAATTCACATTAAATCAAAATTCTAAACACAAATCATGAACTTTTAATATCATAATACATTGTTTATGGGTTGAAGTAGGGCACTAGTAGGTTTTAATTGGCATACTCTTTCTGAAATACCATAATTCTAGCAATATAAATGCGTAATCATTTTAGAAATCTATCACAGTCTGTATGCGCAATCATCATGATCATGAAGTGAGGGCAGGACAAATCGACGCATGCGTGTGCATGCGCACAGCCTGTTTTGTAGGTTCTGCTTGGGTTGGTTTGAGAACAATGCCGTGCAAGACCTGGTTGGTAGAATTGAATGGCAATACACGGAGTTGCCTATCCCTTCAGGTATATTCGTCTCAGATATATCCTAACATAAAAATCAATATAAGACTGTTCATTACCATAGAAAATTGATGCAGTTTTTAAAAAGTTATGCTACTTTTTGGGTACGTTTTTCCCCGCATTTTTTCGATTAATACTGCAGAATTGCGTAGAGAATACTTTGAAAATATGCATGATGGAATGTGGTTAGTTTAGAACTGGGAATTTAGTGATAGTAAATCTAGACTGTGATGAATACGTTAATCATTGAATCAGCAAGAAACCTTTTGAAACTTTCAGAAACTAGCAGTTTTGAATATCATATTTGATTTTATTCTCAAGTCATTTTTACACACGCTAGTATAGTACTTTTTATAGTAGTAATATGATCCAACGCTAATTTGGTCCAAATGCGCATGTCTTGTCAAATGCTTGTGTTGTGGCCTCTCTGTGAGTGTGACTGCCGATGTATCCGGCCTAGTTAGGCATGTTCATAAAATTTTGAAAATAAAATTATCTCTTTGAAAATGGATTACATGGAAACAAAGTACTTTACAATAAAAAATAATGGTTCAACCTTGTCTGCAGGCTGAATAATAAATAAATAAAAGTTAAATAACCAAAAGTAGTTTGCCTCATATGCTAAAAACTGGGCAAGTCATGCACATTTTAAACCACTTTAGGTAAAAAAGGGTTTACTTTCATGATGTCCAGTTGCTTGCGTGGGGTTATTGAGACATCAGTGAATACATCCCCGCCCTTCATACTAAATCGCTGGATTTAATTAGGTAAACATGGATTTTTCTACATATATTTTGGTCAACTTTTTCCAAAAAATTGTGGCCCCCTGGCCCTATAGTCAATGATATGAACATCCCTAGCACAGGCTGAAAAAGTAGGCAATACGGAAAGCTCCTTGCAGGGAAATCTGAGCATTTGGAGGGAAATTTTGGCATTTGGAGGGAAATGTAACTCTTTCATTAAGAAATGCATTCCATTTTGGAGGGAAATTTGGAATCGCTTGCCAGGAAAAAAACATTTTTTCAGGCCATGATCCCTAGCCTAGTAAGACTAGACTAGAGTACATTACAGTACTGTTCTACGACTACGTGAACAGAGAGCTAAGATTCATATTCAGAGCAACTCTTCTCTCACCTTTCCTGATTTTTAGGCTTTTATATTGATTATTATTATACAATACATGACATCATGTTTAATGACAATCATGACAATGTGACGCTTCATATAAGTTCATATAGGCCTAGGGCTAAGGCTAATAGAGAGCGTGTGTGGTCTAGTGGGTAGATCGCAGGTCTCACGATACAAAGATTATGAGTTCGAGCCCCGCTTACGGCCAACATGTTTGTATCCTTGGGCAAGGTGCTTAGTCTCAATTGCCTCGTGGTTCAGAAGTCACGTAGAAATGGTGGTCTCGTGCATCGGAAGAGCAACATCCGAGCACGTTAAAAGGTCACAGACTCCTTCGTAAAGAGTAGGGGATCATCCCGGTCTGTGTTAGGGTTGTCCAGTTTCGTATTTTTGAGCGACGCCCTTCACCGTATACCAAAATGTTGACAGGTGTTGCTACGTCATCTGGCCCAAATACGGCGACACTCGCGGGAGTGGACGAGGCCTGGTTTCAAATGAAGGTAAGTTGAATATTTTGTACTTTCTAGTCGAAATACGTTCATATTTAATATTAAAACCCTTCCGAGAGACGATTGAACAAATCTTATTCCAGAATATAGTCAATTTAATAGAGACATTTTGATCGTAAATCGGGCGTGCTAAACCAGCCGTAACCCTTCCGAATTTGACATTCCATGTTACGAATCTATTTTTCAATCTTTTTACTACCTGAAGGGTGTGACCAAATGTAGCGGTTGTTGCATCCTGATACTATATTTAACTTAAAGATGTCCATCGTTTTGTCTAAACTTGAACAGTTAGTTAAGCCATTTGAAGAAATAAATCTTCTGATCCACATGTGTTTACCCGATCCATGCGTCTCATTTCTGTGTTGGGCGAAATGGATTGGCGCATGTTTGCCAAAAGCACGGGCTTTCAAGATCGCGCAGTCAGGATTTGTTTTGTTTAGATTTTGTTTAGTTTTATGGGCGAGGGGTTGGGAAGAGGGGACCCGGGAAGGGGGTCTGGGGAGGTGGAAGGGGGTCTGGGGAGGTGGAAGGGGGTCTGGGGAGGTGGAAGAGAAGGTGGAAGGGAGGTGGTCTGGGAAGGTGTAAAAGCCCAACAAATACTTTGATTTTTTTTTTTAAATCTTCCAATTATCTTTTAATATTTGTTTTTTTATTTTAAAACTATTGTAGGGTTTATGTTTGGGGTAGGGGAATACATTGTAACAATGTACATAAACTACACTGTAACAATGTACATAAACTACGGTATAGTGAATAGCAAGGTTTGGTTGTCTTTTGGGCTACTTTGGGCTAAAAAATATTGAGCCCTTTTCAATTGGGCTGAAAAATGGTTCATCATTAAACATGGCATATATAATGAATCAAAGTTTTTGCATTGAAACACTGTTATAATAAAAACCATCAATTTTACAGCACATTTTGCTCCATAACTTCACATATACTTAACCTAGATAACTCATCAAGCACTCATTTTAAAGGGGATTACATGATCTTTCCATCAATAGTAATACTAATTATAACATTTAAATTCAACATTTCTAAAAAAAATATTAACATCCCTATCTGTGTCTGTACAGCATATTGAATCATATTCCTAATCCGGCAATGTCTGGCTAGACGCCCCGTAACTCAAGTGCGCATGCTCAAACCAATTAATGATACGTTGTAGCTATACGGTTTATTCCGTACGGGACGTGAGGCAAGATATAGCCCCTAATCCTAGGTTTTAGGAACGTTTGTAAAAGTACGCTGAAGTTGGTGAAATGTGTCCGAATGGATACCCTACCGACATAACCGATCTGATACTGATACTGATAAGTTCAATCAATGTAGCCTGCCCTAGCCTAGGCCTATTGTACATGTTCATCATCATGTTGTATAGTAAATTAGTATATCATCATACATAAAAATAATAATAATTTATTATAATAAGCTTACCTGAAAGTGAAAAGACTCAAAAGATCAGCCAAATACTATGTTTCTTCGTTCTACTACAACTACTAGTAAACAAGATCTCTATCTTCTCTATCAGAGCAAACTATCCGCAGCTAACATTTCTGAAGAAATAAAAAAGGCAAAACACAACATTTTCTCACCCATGCATTTCAATACTAGATGACATCTACCTCAATATGGAGAGTAACGTTTCTAAACAATTTTCTACGTTTACCAAATCTGTATTTTCATAATTTCTTACAGATTAAAATTGACCCTACAACATTTGCATTTACATTTAAATGATAAATAAAGGCCATTTTAATATCCATTATTCACAATACTTGCTCCTTATAATTAAACGCCCATTACAATTAAGACATATGTTTTCTAATTAATAAAGGCTAATCTGCAGAACGTTAGATTCCATCGATTGCAATTGGCAATAAATATGCAACAGCGGAAAGATTCAGGTTTGTTGATTGATTGATAAAATCAGTAAAACTAAAATGTAGTGTGCAACGAGAGTATAATATATTGATTGACATTGAGTATGGGTAGACCATCAGTCGCTTCTCATTTGCATAACAATACTATAATAAATAAATAAGATTGAGTAATTTGAGATAAATTTTGACCTTTGCTACCCTGGCCTGGGCCCTGTCAAATGTAAACAAATCTTCATATTATCACTGCAATGCATGCAAGTCTATAGATCTTGATAGCCAATCAGTGATAAGCAAAAGCAACACTTACACAGGGGCTAGACAATGTAACCTTAACCAGGAACACATTATTCACCAAATAAGTTTGTGCTACAGTAACAGTAGATTTGGTTTGGAAGCCGACAGGCGACAGGTCAGGTTCAGGTAACAGATTAAACACTAAAACAGGTAAGAAAAGAATGTACTACTACTAAACTAACTAAAGTAAAGTAGCATATTGAATTGATAGGTTTTACTTCCGCTCTGACTCTATGTAACTGGAGCAGAGCATGTGCAATAATAGTATGAATGCATTTTTTTTAACTATCTGTGTCTTTCTAATTTACTTGTGGGGGTGTGTGTAGACACTGTGTGTTATACTGTCATTTCGGAGCACCAGCTGGGAATTGAACCCGGGTATATCGAACGCGCCAGTGTATAGACCAATAGTCCAGCTTTTGGAAACTGGGGGGGGGGGGGGGGGGGGGGGGGGGGGCATGGTATAGTTGTAACCGATGAAAGGCATGATGTACCCACAAAAAATAATCGTAAAAGTGACCCATTTTTCCCCCGTCAGCAGCTGAAATCTTGATAAGGGGGGGGGGGGGGGGGGGGGGGGGGGGGGGGGGGGGTGGTAGCGATGACGTTGTCCTCAAAAACGGCTGAGCAAGACCGTCATCACTTCAACACAACAAAACAAAAGTGGTAGCGTTGACATGGTTGAACTATGACAATCCTCATTCACAATCTGAACAAAGCCATAAATATAATAACATACATATTATATACTGAAAGTATTCTGCACCCTTGGCTTTACAATAGACATGTGCTAAATCAAGTTGGAACGCTTGTCCTTTTTCTTTATTTTTTATTTCATATCTGATGACTATGGTTGCTGTGGGGGGACATTGTGTGGATCATGATTCCATGTGGTGGGGATAAGGGCCAGTCGAGATAGGATTCATTTCAGTTATTCAGTCATTCTTGTTGTAAGCAACTCATAATTTGGGGTGTGTTGCCTTGTTTATTGAATTTCGATTGCATGAAAATACACCATCGCATAAAGAATAGATCTAGCAGATGAATTATAAAATCAAGATTTCTTTTTATACATTGAAAATTTACACTCAAAAGATTGCGAGAAATGATGAATAATGAAATGTCACCTCATGTTCTATAACTACCCGATTTGGGCTCACAATTTTGTGCTTGCTGGACACCTCCTTTAACAAATCAATGGAGAAAATTAAAAATTAAAACCTCAACATTATTATAGTTTAACTTTTTATTTTCATGAATTTGAGTCTTTGGCTGGATAAGACTTTTATGAATTATGACTTATGACCAAGTCCTACATTTGTCTTAAATCAAATTCGCTACTGCCGCATTGTGCCTCATTTTACTCATGATGGGTCACTCAGCAATTTCACTGGGTACAATTCTCAAGGTGAAAAACTAAATTGCTGACCTAAAAATAAAAACTAGTTTTTCGTCCTAACTTTTGAAAAAAAGGAGGATGAGGGCATTTTTTTTAACAATGCAAAATCACCATTACAATGTACCAGCGTGGTATTGCACGATTGATTGCATAACTTGAAGAGGACGAGGCCTTTGTAAAATCTTTTTATTTCATAGTTCTGTGGAGGGTTTGTGAACACAAAACCTGCTTTAAAATGCTCATTGGACTATAGTAAATCTATACCAAGATGTCAGCTTTTTAAATACTTTAACGAAAAAGTTATGGAAAAAATTACAGAAAAAAAAGGAAAATTATAGAATTCCTGAAAAATGGTGCGCGAGGGGACAAGAAACTGCTTTATTCTTTTACTTGGCCTAAATGTGTGCTGACATAGTGTTTAGGCTGTAAAACAATGGAACATCCAACATTTTTCACTATTGAGAAAAAATTTGAAGTGTGAAAATCAAAATTTTCACCCTTTGTATCTAGAGCAAGTGAAAACACTGATAACGGTCACATAATTAGATTTACAGTGATGTACTGCTCTAAACATGCCTTTTAAGTCTGGTAATTACATTTTTTTCAAAACATATATATTGACTATCTTAACTAAAGTTTTATTATTGACACTTGTTTACAATTTAATAAGAATAAGAATATAGTTTCATGCCATTTGGTAAGCATTAATTTGTAAAAAAAATTCAATCTTATTATAAATAAGGTTCACTCTAGTGCAGTCTGTGGTTTTCACATCAGAACGAGGTGAAATTGTACTTGTTTGGCTTTTGACCCCATAGTCGACCGCGATATGATTTCTTAAATTCTAGCCAGAGCCACCAACATCATAATCTTATAATCAGGATTCAGAAACATTAGCACAGGAATCAGGAAGACGTTGAAATACAAAGAACGGATCATTAATGTATTTTTACGGTTCTTTGTATTTTTAACATCTTCCTGGTTCCTTTGCCAAAAGTTTCTGATTATATAAGACTGGTAAGAAAATACAAAAAAAGGAAGCTTTTGCATTTTACCAGGGCAATATCAATATATTGTCAGGAGGTTCTCCGCGAAATCAGGGTGAAAATCAAAAGTGAAGGGTATTTCACAGTTTGTATAGGGTGAGTGAGAACACTGATCGGTCACATATTAGATTTACAGGAATGTGCTCCTCTAAAGGGTCGCATACTCGTGTTTATTGCAAGAAATTCTTAAACATCATGAAAACGAAAATCGTAACAAAAATCCTCTCAAATCAATCGGTTTTTTTGAGCTAGAAAACCCTTAAAACATGGGTAAAAATCATGAAATTCTAGCCACTTTTTTTTGTAAGTAAATCCATAAAACATGGGATATGATTTTGTCCTGGGAAATCCTAATTAAACATGGGTCCCACTGAAAATCACAAAAAAACTGTATAGGATTTCTGGGTTTCAAACACCGTAAATTTAAAGTAAATTGAGTACCCTTGCCCCCCCGCCCCACCCCCACCCCTGGCCTGAGATGGAATGAGTGGCCTAGTTATTCTACATAGCTCTTTCAATTTTGAAGAAAAACTTATTATCTGATCGCCACATTCACACATAATATATGATGCAGGTGTCCTATGGTTGACTCCATGTAGCTAGTCTTTATTTATTTATTTATTTTTGTTTTGCTTTGCTTCATGCACACTTCTCCATATTATTACTGTGAGAAACAATGTCCCCTGACCTGACCAATATCCTTTTTTATGACAAAATTATCCAAATTGTGAACAGTCTAGACATTACGATAATCCATGTCATCGATGTCTTAATGGTAGTTTCTATCCATTTTGATCTTCTTTTTGCTCTTTGTCCATGCATGGTTCTATCGCCTATACGATACATAAACAACATGTTTTTTATACTTAATATAATTTTGTTTCATTTTACTATTTTTGTTTCATTTTTATAGTTCACTAACTGGCACTTTTCCAACCCGTAACTATGGCGACTGCAACAGGAGTATTTTTTCTGTCGCTGACAGCGATTCCTGTGAGCTATTCATTGAATGTGATGAAAAGTAGCTTGACTGAACAATGGAGTGTTTTTATAGCAGGCAGTGTAGTCTTAGCTGTTATTACTTTTATCACATATCTGATCATCAAATTCACACAGAAACAGAGTAAACCTCAGGATGTCTCATTCTACGGTAAGTGATTAAACAGTCTTATATATTGATTTACAGTTTATAACTGATTTATCCAATTATTTCCCTTAATTTATGTTTCTAAAACGCACATTTTAATACACTTTATTATTACAAAATGCAGCAATGATTAGTTGTAAAAGATATGTGTGCATTTTCCATTGCCTCTCTGAAATGACCAAAAAATCTAGGTGTGATACGAGCTTTTCAGTATCATTAATATTAATCAAATCAACTTAAATTTTTCAATTAAAAGCTATTCCATTTCAGTATACATGTATGTGACCTTTAAAAGGAAATCCTAGTATAATTATACTGTAGAGGAAGTTGCGTTGACTATAAAAGCATTTGAATTTTCACTTTTAAAACAGAATGTCATTGTGTACAAATTTGAAATTTAAAACTAATTATTGTACATGTATACGGTATGGTACCTCAAAACAAAACAATACATTATACAAAACCTTTTTCATAGGTAGGATTTAATCGGTAGTGAACAGGTTTATTTGACAAGCTGTTATCACAACATGTCGAGATTGAGAAGATAAGAAACAAATTCAAATAGATCGCCTTGACAGGTCTGGCTGAAGAGTTTGATAGCAAAATGCAGGAAATACCAATTATAAAAATTAATTGGGATATTATTAAATGTTTTTAATATCTTCCAATTGTCAGGTTCTACATTAAAAAATGTTCACTATAAATATAAACCGTTGAAAATTTAAAAGTTAATGTTGCCTAATCTAAAAATAAATATTTACATTGTTGCAATGGAAATCTTATTTGCAGTGTACGTACAGTGTTACATATGGCCAAACATGTGATACGTAGTGGACAAAGGTGGAGTGCTCTCATTCATTGACCCTATCTACAGGGTTTGTTTTTTGTGAATTAAACTATCAGGGGAGAAAAAACGGGTCAAATTTTGAGGGGGGAAATCAATCTCTGCATGCGCCGGGGATCAAACCCAGGCCGTGTGCGTGCAAGTCTGAAACTCTAGTTACTCTACCGACTGCGCTATATGGGTCAGCATAAAAAACCTGGCGGAGGGTGGTACATTTTCCAACCAACTTATTTTTCGCTCAACCAAAAGACCCCCTTTTGAAAATTAAAAAAAGTGTTTAACTCTATGTTTAACAGTATAACTAACTGTGTTTTATGTTTTTATATTTTGCCAGTGTTTGCTGTGTTTGCTTGGACATGTGTCATTGATTTGATCATTGCCCTGGAGCTGGATGGAGTCATTGATAATTTCATATCGTTCTATTTCAAAGAGGTAAATAAGACAATATTTTATTTTAAAACATTTCATCAACATCATGAAAGTAACAGTTACTTTCATGTCAACATTTAGTCATGCATCTCTGTCAATAAAACTTTCAAATTATTTAATTGAGGCTGATCGGTTAAAGGTTAACATGGTTATGAAAAAATAAATTTCTGATTTTGATATTGATGGGTACCTCACAATGTTGGACAATATCTAGGCTATCTGAAACTGCATTAAAAAAATTAAAAAAATGCGGTACGTTCGCGGAACAGTCCATTATTGTCCAAGGGGTGAAAACAAGATGCGTCACGGACGGACATTTTAGTTCAAGTTCATCATGCTATATTGTTATGTTAATGTAACATTTTCAGAGTTTTGTGATGTAATGTTGATAGCTGACACACTTTTCCATCAAATAAGATAAATATTTGGGAAAAAAGTTCTGGGGAAGTTATATCGCTAGACTTGCGTTAACATTTTGATGTTTTGCTGTCCGTCCGTGACACAAAAAAAGTTTAAAAGTTGTTTAACTAATTTCAAGGACAAAGTAAAAAAATAAAAACATAGTGAAGTATCTCCCTCATATGTATTCTTTCCCATGCAGGAGTATTAATTAATTAGGGCAGGCATAAATTAGTTAAATCTTTAATTAAAAGTTGTCACGGACGGACACAAATTTTGTCACGGACGGACACTGGTAGCTACTGTTCAGTTCTGAGCACACAAGCAAAGCTGAATACCACCCCTCTTACCATTAAATGAACTAGTCCATACAGGTATGCCCTTTATGCAAATGAGTAGGTTTGCTACAGCAGTGAGCACATGCTATGATGCTCACCAGGCTGAAAATAGCTAGCATCGATAAAAAACAAAATATTGCAATTCGTTGGGAAGTTGGACGTTCTTGGACTCGGACAATTTTCGAGCTATTTTGTGTTAACGTCGGCATACGTTCAGGCGATCATACGCCATGTTGTGACAGGCCCATATGCAATTCGTTGGGAAGTTGGACGTTCTTGGACTCTTGACAATTTTCGAGCTATTTTGTGTATACGTCGGCATACGTTTAGGCCATATGCCATGGAGTGACATGGCCTTTAGTAACTAAAGAATAACAATGTGAACACTGAGCAAAAAATTGAGATATATTGTATCCTGTAAAGGATAGCTCTTCGTTATTTCAAAACATTCTCACCACTTCCAGTAGTGTCCACGTTAAGATAATACCTGTAATGGTCATACAAATTCTAAAACAAATTATCATGTAACACTTCTGTTCCTTTGCAGTTTAATTTACATACATATGCATGTGCTGCCAGTAATTCACTTTATAACTTGTAACATCTGAGTCTGAACAGGTTCATATATACATGTGTGTATACAAAAATGCACTAGCTTTAAGTATTTTAATGCCATACAAGTAGAAACCAAACTTGAAGTACTGTAGAGTTCCCATTGTGAAGAATAAATGAGGCTGATAAGTTTGTCACGGACGGACATTTTTTGCAAAACACGGGAGGAAATGGATTATTAACACAAACTACTTGCACTTATTCAAATGTTTTATATATTATGTTGATTCAACTTCATTGAAATTGATTTAAATGTTGGTGGGTGTGGTTTGTTACTAAAAATAGACACAGTTAAATATTTGCCTCACGGACGGACAATATAGAAATAGGGTCCTCTACTTTTACGTATTCTTTCGTCATTTCTATCTAAACCATTGTTTTCTGGGCTAAACTTATTTGCATAAGCACACTCACAGAGGACAAGTTCATATTTTAGTAAGATGGGTGGGCTTCAACTATGCAAAATAGTAAAATACTCATAGGCTTGAATAGTGTCCGTCCGTGACAAAATTTGTGTCCGTCCGTGACAAGTTTCGTAATTGATTTTACTTATTTGATGGTGCCATTGTTAGATAACATTCTTGCATAGGAAAGGGAGTATAAAGGGGAGATAGCTCACAATTTTTTAGTTTTCTTCTCTGTCCTTAAAAGTTGTTAAAAAACGTTAACACTTTTTTGTGTCACAGACTGACATGTCCCTCATCGAAATGTTAACTCCAGGGTAATGTTACTACTTCCAAGAACATTTCCCCACACATTGTTTTATTATCTAATGATACATGTCTCATCTATCAACATAACATAAAAAAACCCTGAGAATTATTCATTAACATAAAAGTATGGTAAGGTCATCTTCTACTTATAATGTCCGCTCGGACACATTTATTTTCACCCCCTTGGCAATAATGGACCACTTCCAAAAAAACAACGCATTTTACGTTTTAAAAAATACAGTTTCAGTTAGCCAAGATGTTGTTCAACATAATGAGGTACAATTCAATTTCAATATCAGAAATTTATATATTCACACCTATGTTAACCTTAAACTGATCAGCCTCAGAAGTACTAAAGGTCCAGAGAACCCTATTTCTATCTTGTCCGTAGGAAAAAGACTAATATCTTGACTGCTTTTTATTACTAAGACTGAAAATTCATGACTTAACATTTTTCTTACTATTTTGTAAGTATTTGATACCATTTTTTCATACTAAAGTGTAAATAAGTGGCAATTTCAAAGTTTTTTATGTAGTTAACATTTGTGTCCGTCCGTGACGCTCAAAAATGTCCGTCCGTGACAAAGTTTGTTACCCTACCCCTGTAAAAAATAAGAAATATTTTCAAATGCTGTGTATCAGATATTCAAACCATGTATCTTACTTACTATTTGACCTGGAAAGCATTGGGGAATATGGAGTTGACTAGATAGAAATTAAAAAGAAGCACTAAAAGGTAGAGAACCCTATTTCTATCTAGTCCGTCCGTGACACAAACATTTCCGTCGTTCTATTTTTAGTAACAAACCACACCTTATTTTTGTGTGTGTATTTCAATAAAGTTGATGATTCTCTATAACATTAAACATAAAAAGTTGAATAAATGTCAGTAGTTACTTTTTACAAACTGTTTTTCACTCATGTTTTGCACAAACGTCCGTCCGTGACAAACCGATCAGCCTCAATTGCGATATTTTATTTTGATGCATTTCATTGTTTCATTCTTCATCTGAATGTATACGTGTAAGGTACCAGGGTCGGCTATTTCAATTTGCCACCATTTTTCTCTCTCATAAAGTCAACTTAAGATTAACTTTAAGTTTGTATTAAGTCATGAAGAAAAAAATCTTCTTTAGATAAGAAGAATATTACCGTAGAACTTATGAAGAATTCCTTAGTAAAGTTAAGATAGCATACTGACCTCTTCTTAACCCTTTGAATCCGATAGGTCGATTTATCGACCTGTCGATTTATCGACCTATCGATTTATCGACCTATCGGAGAACGTCGTATAACCCGGTAGGTTGAAAAATCGACCTGAGCAAACAGATGACACATTGATCATATGACTGAGTGGTCGTGTGACTTGAAAGTCATATGATGTTCACCCGATGTAAAATACATTGTTTCGCAAGGCTTACGTTATGTTTTGATGTCATTTAGCTGAAGAAAACAGTCAAAAATAGCATGAAATTGAATGATATGCAACCCAATATTGCGCAGATGATTCTCAGGTAGACAGGGATGCATTGTTTTACGGTCATGATTGGCAATTTTGGAGATAAAAACAGACGTTTTTATGTTATAAATAGGTTACGTTTATACGTGTAGTATAATGGCATACTGCCCTCTATCATCGGTATCATATATTACCGATGATATAGGTGTACTATATTTAGCAATTTACCCCTGGAGAAGTCAGGGCGGGTGTACTGAACCCTTATAATAACTCCGGGTGTTCGAAGGGTTAAGTTAAAGAAGAAACTTTAAGAAGAATATTCTTCTTTAAGGGGGGACTTTTAAGTCACGGAAATTTTTGATTTGATTTTTTGAATTATGTGAGTTCTGTAATTATTGAACTATTAATCAAATCCATATAAACGTATACATTTTTAAAAAGGAAATGGATCAGAAAATCCCAAGTTGGAGTCAATTTTGACCAAAAATGTTGATTTTTTGAGAAAATCACAAAATTCACTTTTTTGACACAAAAAAAGCTTACAAAAATAATTTTAGTAAAAAATGCCCAACTCGCTTGATGATGATGTAAAGACACTAACTTAAGGACAAATCGTCTCTTTTTTAAAGCTATGTAATATTTCTTTAATTTTTTTGTTTTTTTAAACTTTTTGGTCAAAATTTCAAAAAATATTAGATTAGGTTAAAAAAAAAATCATCCCTAAGTTAGTGTCTTAACATCACCATCAAGCGATTTGGGCATTTTTTTACTCGAAATAATTATTGTTAGCTGTGTTCAAATAAATTGGGTCAAACATTTTTTGTGTGTGATTTTCTCAAAATTTCAAAATTGTTGATCAATATTGATGCCAAATTTTGATTACTTGATCCATTTCCTTTCCAAAATTGTATACTTTTATATACATTTGAGTCATAGTTCAATAATAACAGCACTCACATAATTCCACAAGAAAAAAATTCCCCCCTTCAATTTAGGTGTTTTATGGAATATGAGATAAGAATATTCTTGACTAAGATGAGATCAGGATATAAGAAGAATTTTCAGGATGCTCCTCATCTTTGTTGAGTGTTTTCTCCCCCGCTCCTCGTGTTCTAGATGGCTTCCTTTAATCATCTAGTGGTCTTGTCCATATCCTGTCATGATCAGGACTCTTTTTAAATGTTAGGTTGAATAAATGTGTTGTTCTTATATGTATAATTTATGGACCCAAATAATTTCTATTTATGATGGATCATTGCAGAAGCTATTGATGATGAAATAGAAATTGTTATATAGCCATATATTTTAGGTTAAAAAACAAGACCTAAACTGGTAATAACTAATGGTCAATAATGGTCATTTCCTATGTTTCTATCATTGTGTTTTTATTAATGTTGTTGCTTCTCTCATTATGTTTCTTTGCAGGGAGAAGTTTATCTTACAACTGCCCATGGTGTGATGATTTGTTACTGGGATGGGACCGGTCAGTATTGTATGTACCTCATGATGGTCACAGCTATCGTCTGGAAGTAAGTATTATTAACTAAAAATCACTGACTAGTGGTGTGTGGTAGTACTGGGACCGTGTACGAACCAACCACCACTACACGTGTAGAAAATTCACTACACTAATAAACGAAAGAAAAAACAACTCACCTGTTTTTCAGCATTATAAATTGCTGAAGTCAATATTTCACAAAAATATGCGTCATCAGTCTAAAAATAAAGTTTAAATTCCAATGCTACTTCATTAAATTATCATTTCCATACACTGTACAACTTTGATTGATCGTACGGTTCGTACCAATTCATATTGCGAACTTGGTTTGGGAAAATACCTTTTACTTGGTTCCCGTATGTTATTTTCCCCATGTTACATCGTGCGGTAAAATTGGTACCACCCATTTGACATCGACTGGGGGATGTAGGCAAGATGGCATCGACTGGGGGATGTAGGCAATGGCCGCGCATGTACGAAACAAATATTTCTTCGGAGTAAAAGGGGTCAAAACGGCAGACATAAATTGGAAGTTAATGCAAATTATGAAACCTCTCTACCAGGGATAACTTTCGAAATTAATATATTTTCATGCAGAGAAGAAAAATGGACTATATTTAATAAAAGTAAGCTTATTTACTCTTTTTTTTAAAGAGTGATATTTGGGTGTGATTTTTTTAATTTAAATTTCATAACTGTTTACACGTGTACACGCACGAAACACTGTCTGTGTACACGTGTAGCAAATTGCACGCTAATTCCCAGCACTAGTGTGTGGGATGTGATATAATGTTACCAGGATTGGACGACTCATCAGTTTTGTATGAAAGTATAATCCCCAAAACTCAAATTTCTATTCTTGACGTACCATTCATCATGGTTTCAAAAGTGTCTTTATAATAAATGTGTCAAAATACAATAAATTTGTGTGAATGATAGTATGATCTGGTCAGTATTAGAATCATGGTGCTGTTTTATTTTCAATAATACATGTTTACATTTCTTTTCTCCATTCTATTTCAGCCAAAGTTATCGTGATGTAGGATTATTTTGGGCTGGGTCCATCATCAACAGTATAATCGTGTTCCTACCAGGCAATTTCGTAGGCAAACATGGAGATCACATTAAAGCTTCCTTCTTATTCAATGTGCCATTTGCTGTATATCCCTTCATCGTTCTGGTGAAGTTACTCAAAGAAAAACGAGAATTAGAGGTGAATTGCCATCAGGTGAGTTGTCAATTCAAACACATAGCATATTCTCTAGGTAGAGCTATCTTGCTTAACACTTTCCACGAGGCAAGCGTCTGCAGACGACATTCCAAAATGTCACAAAATATTTCAAAAATGTCAAAATTATTGAATTTCATTATCATACTTGTAATCTCCATAAGAAATAGATTGAAATAAGTACAAACATGCCTGGTATTGGTTCAGTAATCCTTCAGATAGGCCTTGAAATTTGGGAAAGGTTTTTGAAAAAACTGTTTTGTATATTGTAAAATCAATAGCCGCATGGAAAGTGTTAATAGCTTTCCCCATGGCCTGAAAAAATGTTTTTTTCCCGGCAAGCGATTCCAAATTTCGCTCCAAAATGGAAATGCATTTCTTAATGGTGGAGTAACATTTCCCTCCAAATGCCAAAATTTCCCTCCAAATGTTCAAATTTCCCTGCAAGGAGCTTTCCGTATTGCCTACTTTTTCAGCCTGTGGAGCCTTTCCCCTTTGCCAAAAAATTAACCAAGGATCACTACTTGATGCATGGCATATTCTGCATTTGTGTGCACTTGTTTTCCAGCAGCTTTCTCCCTTTTATCTCGGATGATGTCAGTCTGATCTTGAGAAATGTGTGAGTTTATGCGGTATCAAATTCTTTGTAATATAATGCTGGAACATTCGTTTTCCAACAAATTTCCCCCTTTTATCTCGGATGATGTTAGTCTGATCTTGAGAAATGTGTGAGTTTATGCGGTATCAAATTCTTTGTAATGGCGTATTAGATATTAGACATTCACCAGTAAATGAAGAATACAAAAACAATTTTTCTCAAATTTGATAAAAATTTATAAAATAGTGGACACTATCTTATATCATCAGTAAATGGTTGGTGCATGGGCCTAGTAAATTGGTCAATGAGCTTTGAGCAAAGAAACCATTGTTCTTTCTTTGCCTGTGTGGTATATAACACTCCTAACCAGAGCTGGAACTTTTTTTCAACCAGCCAATCACTAAAATACCTTCCCGACAGAAATTCCACCAGCCAGTGTAATTCAATTTATTTTACACTGAGTTTTAAAAACTTTACTCGCCAGTCGGTCGGGTACTTTTGCATCTCCACCCGTCCGACGCAAAAGTTACCCGCTATGGGCAGGCTGGTGGGTGCTATTTCCAGGCCTGCTCCTAACTTCAAATCAAATTGATTAGAATTTGGTCTTTACCTAGAGAGGTCCATATCGAAGCGCTTAGCTTTCGAAACTCAAGCAAGTGTAATCATCAGAGCAAATGATTAACTGAAAAGTTACCACCGATATGGACCCCTCTATAGCAAAGACCAAATTCTAATCATGTTTATCGACCTACATGTATAGTACCAATTAGTTTCAAATCACTTCAAATTAAATTGTTTTCTATACAGGTAGAGACTGCCCAAAGACGGAAGATAACATCCAGACCGCTTGACATCTGTTTCATCCTGTTTTTCATATTTGCATCTATCTTGGCCAGTATTAGAGTTTTTGTAAGTCATCAGTTTCATATTACTGATATATAAACATTTTAATTTGAATACTAGTGTTAATATAAATTGAACCTAAAAAACTTAGCAGTTTTAAGAGATCATGACAATTTGGATGTAGAGTGACTTGGTCTAACAGCTTCTGAATACAAGTTTCAATGCTCCTACTGCCTGAGCTAATAAACAACCATATATAAACCATGTACCCTGTTATATGTCTGCCATGGATTGCTGGTCAAACAGAACCCATAGAATCTTAAATGCTGGAAGTGATAGCGTGATATCCAAGAGAAATTGCCAATATTGCAAATAACTTTGGGTAACAAATTGTAAATCTACAGACTTCAAACTTTAGTATCAGTTTGATTTATTATGTACAGGGCCATCGCATCATATTGTAGGATTTGTATCAACTTATCAGTAATGGTTTTACCTAACTTTCATTATACTGCAGGCTGCCTTGAACAGTCCATATTATATTGCCCAGACCTATGTCAAACAGTTTGAGCCATACCTACTGGATCCTGTCAGTTATCCAAAATTCCAGGTAAGATATATGCATGTATACCAATGCTAATGTACTATAGTTGATGTTAATATAAACTGTGGTCGATACCATTTCAGTAAGAGGTAATATCTGCATGATGTTCGCAGGGGGGGGGGGGGGGGGGGGCAGTAAATGGAAATAGAATAATCAATGACTCTCACTTTGAAGAGATAGGCGAATACAGTTTATGATGTCTACCGTCTGCATTGTAGTAATACAAAAAATGACACATTACAGTCTTAACCCTAACAGCGCTGTATGTTACAAATGGCCATTTCCAGCGTGACAGACGGGACAAAATGAAGCTACTTTTTTTTATTTTAAAGGCCTGTAAAAACAAATCTTTAAGGTTTAACCTTTTAATTCAAGTATAAAATCAATTAAAAGACTCTATATTTTAATTTAAAACACAATCCAAGAAACTAGAGGATTTTGTGGCTGTACAGCGACAAAATGAAATCAGCGTGACAGACGGGACGCAAATTACACTCAATTTTTGGGGAAAAACTTTGAACATAAAATGCTATCTGTTCTCCTATGAAATTTTTAAGTTTTTCTCTTTTACTGTTATTAACTTAGATACAAATAATCAGAAAAGCATGATTTTTTAATTCAAAACATGGAACTGAAAAATCCTGGCTCTTTAAAGTTGTGACAGACGGGACCGTGACAGACGGACACTTTTGACACATTTTTGTATTGATTTTAAGACCATGCAGTGCTAAGATGATCAAACATAATTTATGGAATTTTGTTTTGACTCCACATTAATAAACAAATGTCACATCAGTATAACATGACCTTAGCCATCATAAGAGGCATCTTTTGGGATGTGAGTCAGTCTGCAACAAGCACTATCCCAGTATCCCTGAAAAATGCTAAAAATCAAGATTTTGCCATGTTTTGTTGTCCCGATGGAAATATATTTGCTCAAAAAAGGGTAGATACACTTTTTCTTGGCTAATTTTTTATACCGAATCTGAATTTGGAGTCGGAAACACAAAAATCCTGACTTAAAAGTGTCACCCATTCATTTGTACAGGCAAAAGTTCTGAAAATTGAAATTATGGATACAGACCACATTTGTAAGATTTTCATTAACATTGTCATACCAATTTAATATCAACTTTAAGAATGTTCATTTGTCTGTTCAATCAGTGCAAAATAACTCCTTTTAACCTTTCATAGTAACAGATGAAAGGCAATTTACACTTTTGACAGACTATAATTGTGACAGACGGGACAAACTTTGAGATAAAATTGCTGGAGAAATTATTCATTGATGGGTATTTTCATTATACTTTCTAGGTAAGGTCAACTTGATAGAAAATAGGAATTCAATTTTGAACCAAAAATATCCCTTCATGTAAAAAATACACAACTATTTCATGTTTTTTTGTGACAGACGGGACATTTTCAACATTCCATATTTTAAAATATCTTATAATAAAATATTTTTTCATCTTTTGGGTTAAATTTTATCTTGTGATGGAAAGGAAAGGTATCATACGTCATATTCAACCAAAAATAATTATCTTTCGAACACCAGAACTGTAGCAGAAGGGCGCAAAGGGGAACTCAAATGTTCATCACAAAATTTGGGGAAAAACTATATTTCCCATTTCCGCAAACTTAAACCCTTCATAAAAATAAAACCGAATGCAGCAGAAGAAAACCAAAAACAGTTTCTGAAAGCTTGATTAGTCTACTTTCACAGAAAGAATGTTTCAATGGTAAAGAAATTACTTTCAAAATTCATGAAGGTGGAATCCTTACATGGAAATGGCCAAATACTACTTTCAAGCCTATTTCCAAGCGCATGTGCGGATGATTTTCGATGACGTAATAACGCACAAAATCGTGGCTTTATAGCACCATCATCGTACGAGCTCTTAGATTCTTGTTTACATCAATAAATAAATAAATTAGTTTCAGTATTCCTTTTTCTTATTTCTAGAACCTAAGAGCTCGACTAGTAAACAACTTACTCACAGTTATTGAAAAACCAAAAACACAGGGGAACTATTGATTTTCCGATATGTGTCTTGCGTGACAGAAAGCAGAGTATCGATATCTCTGGGTACAAAGGTCACTGATATATCGATCGTATTGATACAAGTATCGACAAGGAGAAATCCAAATGCATTGTGGGAAAAAATCTTTGAGTTGGCGCAATGCATTGTGGCTGCAACGCTAACATCTTCTTTGGGTTATGACAATCATTAATATGTTTCTCCTCTTTACAGATGCTTGTATATTTCTTCTACTTTGTACCCTACTATTGTTGCGCTATCTATGGATTGTTAAACCCTGGTAATGAGTGGATGTATGATTGGTCATTGATACATGGTGGGGCAGCAGTACAGGTAAATATACATAATTACAGATAATCAAATACACGTTTGAAACCCTGTGTGGGGTTTGGTTGGTGATCATATTGAGATGTGTGTTTTCTGTTTGTCATTAGTCCAACAGAACTTTGGCATACCACATACTGTTTGTGATTGCCTTCCTAGATACTTGCGTTTTTACCTTTTATAGATTATATTTTGTGTCTGGTCAAGTTTGTGAAGGTAACGTCAGTGCGTAATCCAGTGATAGTGACTCTGTGCCATAGTCTTTATTCTTTTAATCGTGAGGATGCTACCACATTGTAGATGCACCTGATGTGATATCATGATTCAATCAGTCCAATATGCACAAACTTAAGTTGACATGAAGTATAGTTTGATCCCATTGATCTGATGCTCTTTCCATATTATTTACAACATCTGGCACGAACACTGTTACGTGACTTTGTATTGTGTAAATCATGTAAATAAAGAAAACTCTAGGAGACCATACTTTTTAGGTTAGATAACCATTGTAATAACTCAAAGTATTATTACTGCCCATGTGTGTTATAGATTGATAGATCAGGTGATCCTTTAACACATTAATTATATAGAGTATTATTCCTATAACAAACACCACATACCAAAGTTAATATTTTTTCTTTATATCCAATTTTCTAAGTTACCAATACATCCATAATAGGAATGGATAATGTTGCATTTGCTGATATCTAGCAATGACCAGGTGCTCTCTGAATAACCATTGCAAATAAAGTGCCGTGAAAATGATTTCAGAAATGTTTACCAAGTGTTTGACAATTACATTTGCGATAATTTGAGTGATCAAGTTAATTTGGTTCAAGGATAATATTGTAACCCTAGAAGAAAACA
Source organism: Ophiura sarsii (assembly GCA_035610835.1). NCBI lineage: Eukaryota > Metazoa > Echinodermata > Ophiuroidea > Amphilepidida > Ophiuridae > Ophiura > Ophiura sarsii. The sequence continues at coordinate 12,220,106 of CM069452.1, read as the reverse complement.
AGACAGCTTAATTAGTGCAATATGTCAAATACCATAATTGGTTGCTATAACAATATATGAATATATGGCCTGCTACAAGCAATCCTCTCTAATAGTGAACCACTTCCCCTGACATACTAACATTTTCAAAAGATTAATAATAACAAAACAAAACATAAATGATAATCTCACATCATTTTAATCAATCTCATTTTATTCCAGGCTCAGATCGCCCACCTTGGTTCCTCAATTCATTCACGTACACCCTACCCATTCAGAGTACCAGAAGCTACAGCACCGACATTTTGGATCCTCAACATGCTCCTGTTGGTCATTCCTCAGCTGTTTGCATGGAGATGCACAAATTACCCAGAGTACTTTGTGAAAGAAGATGAAGATGTAAGGAATGGCAAGGTCAAGGTCAAGTGATATGGTTTGTTTAATGTAGCATAGGTGTGTGTTGTTTGTGTTTTTATTGAAAACGATGTAGTATCCCCTTGACTTACAATAAGAACTGTCTGGTTCCAGATGCATACAGTAAGAGTATCTATGAGCGTGTTTCTACAGGGCATACCCATTATATGGAACATTCCATAGAAACAGGTCCTTTCCGTTTTTAGCCATATAATCCTTTTCTGGCAAATTGTCTTCAAAAAAGGTAGGATAGCGTAAAAAGATTAGCTGGCTAAAAGCAGGGGAGAGCTCTATCGAAAGAGTTCTATGTGATAACTAACCGGAAATTGCTATGACCATGTGATGCATCAATGTTCAGCGATATCAATTAACTGTTGATAATTATGGGATCGATTAAGATATTATCAGTCTTTTGAGTGTCTGTATAGAAACAGTACCGCTCAAGTGTAATCCACCTTTCTTGACGGATAACTTTTTTGCCAGTTAATAGGAGGAGGCTCTGTCGAAACACGCTCTATGTTATGTACATGCATATTGTACAAGGCTATATTGTTATGAATTTCTCCTATAGGCTCAGGATACTGTGCCTTCAATCAATCAATTATGAATGCACTTCAACAAAGCCTCGAACAAGTCATGTTTGGTTATTTCCTGACACATAAACATTTTTGAGACGTTATTCGTTGATATTTGAAGTGGCTAAAATGTACAATACAATTGAAATAGCAATAAAAATATGATATCAATATATATGTATGAAATCAATGTAAATGAAATCAATATATGAAATCAATATCATATATATTTATTGATATTTCAAAAAAGCAAGATGAAATTAATATCAGGTAACTAAAATCTCTCACAGTTTGATATAGATTTGTCATAATTGTTAAATTGTATTATGCTTTCTTCTTTTTTCTAATATGTGCCAGGAAATAACACCTCAAATTCAAATATTTTGATCTCTATATTAGGAATCTTAATTAATCATACTGAATGCTGTCAGCAAAATCTACTCAACAAGTGATTAAATAACTTACTTGATTTTTTAATGATATGGTAAATGAATCCTGGCAACCCAATCCACCAGGTATAATGCCACTCAGCAAGCCTTGTATCTGATAATAAAAAAGGCAATTTTCAGATCATTATTGATTACAAATTGACTTGTTCCTGGTTCTTAATTAAGGAGCAAATCATAACTGATTTCCATGATATGTCTTATAAATCACTTCTAAATTCCAAATTACGCAGGTGCTATGATATTTTGAATAGTTTTGAAGAAGATACAAATTGGAATATTTTAAATCAAACGTTCAATTCTTGTTTCTTAAATTATTTTTACATGATTCTTTGAGTAGTCTCGTTGCAAGTTCTGTTTTAAGGGACACAGTTTTGAAAAAAGGTTTTAATACTGGGTTTTTTAAGTATTTTTAGTGTTAATCTCTATTTTAGAATATCTTTTGGAAAGTGAAATGAGATGAACATTGAAACACTATAATTCAACATTTTAAATCTAGTCATTTGACATTGTTTATGCATTTATAGTATTCAATTTCAGGAGAATTGTTTTTATTATTCACATTAAGATCTCCATCCCCTTACCAGAATCATTTTGATATGCAAACTTCATGGTCTGTTTGAATTATGTCTTACATTTATAATATTTTCTATTCTATATCCAATGAACATCTACACCAACTTTGATGCCATTTTAAATGTTATATAACACATCATAAATAATAATAATAATGGGGTCTTATCGCGCGACATATTCGCCTTATCAGGCACTCAGCTGTGCCGCTGTGTAACAGCGGCAGTACACATCAGGCAGCCGGCAGACACCATTCACACAAGGAGGATCCAGAACTATGGGATAGAATCTATGGGAAGAGGTCTGATTTTTAGAGTGAAGGAGGAACTAGGAGTGCCCGGAGAAAACCTACCAAGGCGGGTATGGAATCGGTAAAACCAAGTTCATGTACAACCACTGGTTAGCTGCATTGGTGAAAGGCAAGTGATCGAGCACTGTACCAACCCGCCTTACCCATCAAGGCGGGTATGGAATCGGTAAAACCAAGTTCATGTACAACCACTGGTTAGCTGCATCCGTGAAAGGCAAGTGATCGAGCACTGTACCAACCCGCCTTACCCAGGGCTGTCAACTTTTGGGATTTGCTTGGAGGGAGAGATACCAAGTGCGAAGCACAATCCTCAGCCGCTGAGGATTGTGTCCTTTCATATGTTTGACGGGAGAGCGGGAGAAATATTGTCTAGGCACGAGAGTTGACAGCCCTGCCTTACCCTGTGAGTAGCGTTGACCTAATAGCAGTTGATTCCGAATTAATCCCAGACATGTGACTTAGCCGGGGATTGAACCCAGGACCTCTCGCACTGTGAGTCAATACTCTATCCAGTGAGCCACGCTACTCTCTGATTGCTAATAGCAATAGGCAAACAAATTGGGGACAATAACAATTATCATCAACAAATTCAATTTACATTCATATGTACCATGTACTATTTGTAATAGTTTGTTGCAGGGTAACTAAAAAGTTTTTACAGATCTCTTGATTGTAAAAAGGTTTTTAAAGATCTATTATATATTGTAAAGTGGTTTCCAAAGATGTCAGTCATTTTTAAAATCATAACAATATGTGACAAACATATATTATGTTTGATAGAAATAATATCGATTTGTTATCATGCACCACAAAGTTTATGCAAAATGTTAAAACATGTGAAATGTTCTTGAAGCGTTTGTGTTTAAGTATGTGAATTCAGCAGGGAGGTAAAAATGCTTTAAATTAAATTGTACATTTATGTATTTCAATGGACTCATGTCACATAAAGTTGACCTCACATACTTTATGCGGGGTCAACCTCACCCCGCGTGTGCATTTGTGGTGTTGTGCAATACGTAAGCTCGACCTCACAGCGCTGATTGGTTACCATATTTATGTGAATTTTCCAAGTATTGGCAATGAGTTGATTGTAAGTGCGCCCCAGTGTGTTTCACTGCGACCACATGGATATGTGACATTATGCTGTTTTTGGTCCAGTGTTATTGTTTATCAAAAATGATTAGTTGATGATTGAATCACTTCACTGAAATGATTAGTTGATGATTGAATTACTTCACTGAAATGATTAGTTGATGATTGAATTACTTCACTGAAATGATTAGTCGATGATTGAATTACTTCACTGAAATGATTAGTTGATGATTGAATTACTTCACTGAAATGATTAGTTGATAATTGAATTACTTCACATAAAATGATTAGTTGATAATTGAATTACTTCACTGAAATGATTAGTTGATGATTGAATTAATCACATGAAATGATTAGTTGATGATTGAATTAATTTCTACACTGAAATAACTAAGTATGTGATTTTGTATGAGTTTTAGATTTTAAAATGTCATTAGTTCTTCCACTCTTTGCAGAAAATCAAGTAAATATTACAAAGTAATTATATAATGGATGGGCTTGGATTCAGAATGTCGTAGATCTTCCATTAAAAACAAATCCTAATAAATCTTTTTTTACTGATCTGATGATCGATAATTTCAATTAAGTGGGAGAATATAATTCGGCTAGTTTAAAAACAGCAAAAATATAATCTATCGTTGTATTCACACAGAAGTTTAGTCTCTTTGCAGAATTGTCTGTCATAATGTGTCATTATATCGGTCATAACAACATTGTTATACCTAATTAAACAATGATTGATCATCCCAAGTATGATTGTTGCATTTGTGTGAAAAGGATCGATGGGTTGGTTACCCAACATTCATTACTTTAAGAATAATCGCGATAGCTGGTACCAAGTGCGTTCCAATAAAATTATCGCTAGATGAGAATGTGCACGCCGAGCGCAGGTTACTAATAATTACTCGAAAGTACTGCGCCAAAGTGTTCGATTGTTTTGCTTATTGACCGACCAATCAAATTAAAGCCTCACGCCCCTAAACTGAATATTCAATAAGTTATGAGGAAACATGATTAAAGCTCATTTCTGATTGGTTGATTGATAAAAATGTTAATGAGGGATACCCCGACTTGGAATGTTTCAATAACTAAGAAGGGGTGGACAAAATAATACACAGAAAACTAATTCATTATTAGCACGATTATATCGGTACAAATCAACGATTTGGATAAATATGCATCATTTTCAGTAATAAATAAGAATAATGACTGTGTAACAGCTGTTTTCATGAATTTTATTTGAAATCCTCGGTTGTTGTTATGGTCGTTCGAAATTGTCCTCAGACCATAAACAACAAACCTCTGATTTCAAAACAAATTCACAAAAACAGCTGTTATTATTCTCTATTTTGTTGGAATTTTTTTAAATCCAAGATATTTGTTATTTTATAAGATGTAAATTGTCAGTATTACTTATAGTATTTTGATATGTGTATACCATTAGATTCTTGTATTTCATCAAGTTTGTCAAGAATGTATTCAGTGTAACATTTTGTCCATCAAAACTATAATTAAAAGAAATAATTGTCGATCATTTCAAACCATTCCCTCGCATACTAAATGCGACATCTGCATGATCTTGACAGCATTGTGCGCCTGTTATTTTGGAATGCAGTACGTTGCAAGACTGTGTTCAACCTTCGGATGAATGCGAGCGCTCGGATCGACAATTATTTGTTTTTATTATTAGTGAGTAATTGAATAATTGAACATTTACCCACCAAAATATTTTGAACCTTTAGAGCAATAGTCCAAATGAAATATTGTATCAATGTTTAACTTATAACTCAAATACCCAACTCATTGAACCCTTGTATTAACTGATATGATGCATCAGTTTGTCTTTGTTTATCATATACAAATACAAGCCCTAATAAATATGGATATGATATTTTGCATTATGATGTGAAAATCAATGTATGTGTGTATATATATCGCAAATGCTAAAAAAGATCATTATCCTTTCCCCTACAAGCAGCGTGCACGGATGATGTGAAATTATTCTTATAATTCACCAGTAACAACAAATTAACAGCATTTGAGTCCATTTACAGAAAAGGGCTATATAAATTGAAATTATTATTTTGATTTTAAAACTATTACAGCAAAATTACATAGCTTTGTAAAGCAATTAAGATGTATATAATTAAGATGTATAAACATGTAAAATATATAATTTATTACACTAATACTGCCTTTATTTGGACTAATTGTATTAATTATTTACTGCACCAAAATATGTAAAATATTAGGAAAGTAGCCTTTTAAACATTGTTGTTAATAACTACAGATAATCCACAACAAGAAAGTTTATCTTGGCGTTCCATAACATAGCTTCATTTTTCTTAAATTAGATGTGCGTTTTGTTCCTCACAGTATTTTGTTTGAATTTTACAATTTGAAGAGTAAAGCCAAATTTAAAATGAAACTACATGAATTTGCATCAGAAAATAACACTTATTGCATTTTAAGATTTAATGAAGCTGATGAGACCGACTCTTTTAGGGTGGAGCAGTCTATACCATTGGGGGACCAAGTACACAGGATGTATGGATTCAGAATTCAGTATCACATATCACATTGGGGAACCAAATACACAGGATGTATGGATTCAGAATTCAGTATCACATATCACATTGGGGGACCAAATACACAGGATGTATGGATTCAGAATTCAGTATCACATATCACATTGGGGAACCAAATACACAGGATGTATGGATTCAGAATTCAGTATCACATATCACATTGGGGGACCAAGTACACAGGATGTATGGATTCAGAATTCAGTATCACATATCACATTGGGGGACCAAATACACAGGATGTATGGATTCAGAATTCAGTATCACATATCACATTGGGGGACCAAGTACACAGGATGTATGGATTCAGAATTCAGTATCACATATCACATTGGGGAACCAAGTACACAGGATGTATGGATTCAGAATTCAGTATCACATATCACATTGGGGAACCAAGTACACAGGATGTATGGATTCAGAATTCAGTATCACATATCACATTGGGGAACCAAGTACACAGGATGTATGGATTCAGAATTCAGTATCACATATCACATTGGGGAACCAAGTACACAGGATGTATGGATTCAGAATTCAGTATCACATATCACATTGGGGAACCAAATACACAGGATGTATGGATTCAGAATTCAGTATCACATATCACATTGGGGAACCAAGTACTACACAGGATGTATGGATTCAGAATTCAGTATCACATATCACATTGGGGGACCAAGTACACAGGATGTATAGATTCAGAATTCAGTATCACATATCACATTGGGGAACCAAGTACACAGGATGTATGGATTCAGAATTCAGTATCACATATCACATTGGGGAACCAAGTACACAGGATGTATGGATTCAGAATTCAGTATCACATATCACATTGGGGAACCAAATACACAGGATGTATGGATTCAGAATTCAGTATCACATATCACATTGGGGAACCAAGTACTACACAGGATGTATGGATTCAGAATTCAGTATCACATATCACATTGGGGGACCAAGTACACAGGATGTATAGATTCAGAATTCAGTATCACATATCACATTGGGGAACCAAGTACACAGGATGTATGGATTCAGAATTCAGTATCACATATCACATTGGGGGACCAAGTACACAGGATGTATGGATTCAGAATTCAGTATCACATATCACATTGGGGGACCAAGTACACAGGATGTATGGATTCAGAATTCAGTATCACATATCACATTGGGGGACCAAGTACACAGGATGTATGGATTCAGAATTCAGTATCACATATCACATTGGGGAACCAAATACACAGGATGTATGGATTCAGAATTCAGTATCACATATCACATTGGGGAACCAAATACACAGGATGTATGGATTCAGAATTCAGTATCACATATCACATTGGGGAACCAAGTACTACACAGGATGTATGGATTCAGAATTCAGTATCACATATCACATTGGGGAACCAAATACACAGGATGTATGGATTCAGAATTCAGTATCACATATCACATTGGGGAACCAAGTACACAGGATGTATGGATTCAGAATTCAGTATCACATATCACATTGGGGAACCAAATACACAGGATGTATGGATTCAGAATTCAGTATCACATATCACATTGGGGGACCAAGTACACAGGATGTATGGATTCAGAATTCAGTATCACATATCACATTGGGGGACCAAGTACACAGGATGTATGGATTCAGAATTCAGTATCACATATCACATTGGGGAACCAAATACACAGGATGTATGGATTCAGAATTCAGTATCACATATCACATTGGGGAACCAAATACACAGGATGTATGGATTCAGAATTCAGTATCACATATCACATTGGGGAACCAAGTACACAGGATGTATGGATTCAGAATTCAGTATCACATATCACATTGGGGAACCAAATACACAGGATGTATGGATTCAGAATTCAGTATCACATATCACATTGGGGAACCAAATACACAGGATGTATGGATTCAGAATTCAGTATCACATATCACATTGGGGAACCAAATACACAGGATGTATGGATTCAGAATTCAGTATCACATATCACATTGGGGGACCAAGTACACAGGATGTATGGATTCAGAATTCAGTATCATATATCACATTGGGGAACCAAATACACAGGATGTATGGATTCAGAATTCAGTATCACATATCACATTGGGGAACCAAATACACAGGATGTATGGATTCAGAATTCAGTATCACATATCACATTGGGGGACCAAGTACACAGGATGTATGGATTCAGAATTCAGTATCACATATCACATTGGGGAACCAAATACACAGGATGTATGGATTCAGAATTCAGTATCACATATCACATTGGGGAACCAAATACACAGGATGTATGGATTCAGAATTCAGTATCACATATCACATTGGGGAACCAAGTACACAGGATGTATGGATTCAGAATTCAGTATCACATATCACATTGGGGAACCAAATACACAGGATGTATGGATTCAGAATTCAGTATCACATATCACATTGGGGAACCAAATACACAGGATGTATGGATTCAGAATTCAGTATCACATATCACATTGGGGAACCAAATACACAGGATGTATGGATTCAGAATTCAGTATCACATATCACATTGGGGGACCAAGTACACAGGATGTATGGATTCAGAATTCAGTATCATATATCACATTGGGGAACCAAATACACAGGATGTATGGATTCAGAATTCAGTATCACATATCACATTGGGGAACCAAATACACAGGATGTATGGATTCAGAATTCAGTATCACATATCACATTGGGGAACCAAATACACAGGATGTATGGATTCAGAATTCAGTATCACATATCACATTGGGGGACCAAGTACACAGGATGTATGGATTCAGAATTCAGTATCACATATCACATTGGGGAACCAAATACACAGGATGTATGGATTCAGAATTCAGTATCACATATCACATTGGGGAACCAAATACACAGGATGTATGGATTCAGAATTCAGTATCACATATCACATTGGGGGACCAAGTACACAGGATGTATGGATTCAGAATTCAGTATCACATATCACATTGGGGAACCAAATACACAGGATGTATGGATTCAGAATTCAGTATCACATATCACATTGGGGAACCAAATACACAGGATGTATGGATTCAGAATTCAGTATCACATATCACATTGGGGAACCAAGTACACAGGATGTATGGATTCAGAATTCAGTATCACATATCGAACTTCATAATATATTACTGTTAATTTGACACATTGAAAGTTCAATGTCAAATTAGAATCAAATTTCAGATTACATTGCTACCATCAGTCCATGTTATACACACTTAACAACATAAAAATAAATATGCCTGACATTAAGCCTCTACAAAATTGATTCCCTTCAAACTCTATGTTCACTTTATCATCTCTCCATCTATTTTTGATTTTTTAATTCCATCCATGTTTGTCCATCCATTTTTACAGTATTTTGTCTTTACCATACCATGCTGGTTGGGAATGCAAATCAAACAACCTTTACGCATACAGTAACTATACAGGCGCAGCATTTAAGCATGTGTATGTATCGTCCAATTTCTTCTGACGTGTATATTCGCTAGCGCCTCGGGTAGGCGGGGGTGTGTATGTGCTGTAATTAGTAAAGAATGCAGTTACATCACTGTCTCATGATAGATAAATAGACTATAAACACTGACATTAAACTTGGGTACTGCGAAAATTTTGTATACCATGTGTCACATGTATTAGTTTGATCAGTTCCAAATTGGCCAAGCTTTCTTACAGTATAGCGAATAGATACAGAACAACAAGTGCATTGTACAGGGCAACAAGTGCATTGTACATCATAATGCGTGATGCATGCGTGCAACCAAAACCGTGTGAATGTGACCAAAATTGTTTGCGCACAGAGAGATAAAAAACAAATATTTCTCGCCAATTTGAAACTGATTGAACTATAGTTGGGAGGGGATGTCGGCACGTAAACCTAGCCTATAGGTTCAGAGTGTTCACAAGGGCCTATATTCTTCTCTGATTGCCACAGTTCAACTTGAGGTGACACAAAGCATAAAGGACTATCGAGACCCAGATAGAGGACATATGTTGTGTTGGATGTAGTTAGATGTATATTGTACTTTTGTATTTTTTACTTTTGTAGACTATGTAGCTGTTTATAGGCATAGAATTTGATTTGCTTTATTGGATTATTTAATTTTTACATATGCATTTTTAAATTAGCTTGACTCAGCGATGACCTTCAACAAATTATCAAATTTTGCAAGCTTTATTTATTCATAGAATAAAAGAAAAGTAGGCCTTGACAGGGGATAACAAAACAAGTTTGTGAACACCTGAAAAAAATATGGCACCGCTGGCATAATTCATGAGGCATTTGGGCATATACACTCAAGAATTGTGAAACGGTTATTATATTGTCATATCGAACGTGATTTTTTCTTTCTTGCATGAACACAGGACATTTGATATCAATTGAAAGATTGCATTGGATGCTTTAAAATGATGAATTGTTGAAGAAAATCAGACATTGTTTTGATTTGATGTCATGATATTTATAGAAGCATTGTATATATCTGACTAGGTATAATGGCTGTATCTCAAAACCATGTTGTTAATGTTGTGTCCTTGATGTGACAAGTCTTGTTATTCATGTTACATCCTGTCATTGTATTCCCTTGCCGTGTCATGTTGTAGTGTTTGAAATATCATATCATTATTCTGTCAGCTCACTTTGGGAGGTGACATCAACGCCTAGTAGTCTATTTGGCCATCACGAGACAATGACGTAACCTCTTATTCTACTAATTGCAGCACTTAACGCGTGCGCCTGCTCGCGGCGCTGGCACACGAGCGTTGAAAGGTGAAAGATCCATACGCGTGCGTAAAAGCTGCGCCTGTTAAGTTACCTCACTGTCCAGAGGAAGCCAAATAGAGTATAGCTGCAGCACTTTCTGCGCCACGACTGACTTTTCTCTTTGACTGCAGATGCAAACGTCCTCGCACTGTATTTTCACAAGCGATAGCATGACACGTTCGCTAGAATATCACATCCCAACTAGAGGTGACATTGGATATAGAGGGCATGATATTAAAGCTGCATACATTGGTCTTGCTGAATTTGTAAATGTACCCTACGACGTGTGAAGATGGTTATTATCATGATTATACAAATGAATGCTTGTATATCTGTAAAATTGCCAGGATAATTTTGTACTTGTTGAATTTTGTAGTGTTAGGATAATTTTGTACTTGTGTTACTTGATTTTGTACTTGTTAAATGATCCTCATTTTAATATTCAAATTTAGATATATGAAATAGGGCATTTGTTCCAGACAATGAATATGTTTGTTATCATCTTTTAGATTCTATCAAATAGATGATTTACTGCATATGTTGCTTGACTTAATTTGCTATATTTTGCCCTTTGATTACAGCCCAATTTGCTGTGTTTTACAGCAAAATCCAACCAATATATCATTTCTTTAGCCATATGATATAGTCAGTGCCATATTTGGGCAACTTTTTTAATGTTTTTATGGCACATCACATATTGCTGGTATCCTTGGAGTAAGTCGTAATTCTTAACTGTACAGGTGTTAAGCCCGGTGTTATCTTTTTGTATTCAGAGGGGTAAGACATGATAGTTCCAGGATCTTGAAATACCCCCCCTATTTCGCACCAAAACTCAGACATTTTGACTGAAAATAACCCCTCTTTTTTCAACATTTCAAGGACACTTTTTAAATAGTCCCCCTTTTTTGCGAAAAAAAAGGAGGACACCTCTGGTTCAAAATACCCCCTTTTTCCTATTCTCGGGACAATTTGATATGACGCAATACTCATTCTATTTGTTTTCTTCTTCGCCGTCATAGCCTCTCCAAAAACACCCCTCATTTTTTTGAAATCGTGGACATAGCTTCAAAACTATCCCCTTATTTTTGGAAATTGCGGACATAGCTTCAGAAAACACCCCTAATTATGGGAAATCGTGGACATAAATGTCGCGGACATGGTACGGAAACCCCCCCCCCCCCCTTTTCAGCCATTTTTGGAACAATCAGGCGTACCCAAAGTCAACGTTGACTGAAACCAGCGGGTGTTAAGGACTTTGTTCGCTACATCAGATATAACACTAGTAATAGTGGATGCGCCTTCTTCTGTGCAACTCCAGTGATACACACATCTTCAGATTAGTTGTTTGTTGGCCCAGATATACACTACCAAGTGAAATCATGCAATGACATGGAATGATCAAGCTGTGACATTACTGCACAGAGGATGGTCAATGATGCACCAGAGATTATCAAAGGGAACCAACTTAACCCAAAATTATTTAATTTACTTAGTACTTTATTATCACCACAATGTACATACCTGCCTTGCACGGATTAATCATCTCTTTATGGTGAAACAAAAGTTCACATTCAGTGGATTTTTGATTGGTAGGGAATGGATTATGTTATTTAATATGTGCAGTTTCAATATGGGTGTTTATCAAGAAAGCAATCAGAAATGTTATGTTGTGATTTGTTGCAAGCATTATAAAATCTTTCCCAGTGTTCTTATAATGTGATAGCATATCTTGTAGGAAGGATACCATTTTTATTTAAAGCCATTACCCCTATCACACTGATTTTGTGAGTGAAATCGTAAAGAGGTCAGAATACACACTTTCATGATGTTATGGAGATGATATGTATGTGCTACAAATAAAACAAGTGACTCTTCAAACGTGTTGTGCACTTGCAGGTTGAGTAAAATGTACACATTTGGATATGATATGGTATCAGCTAGCTAATGGTTCTTGCACACTGTAAAGAAAGCTGTGATTAGTTGTGTGCAGACAGCTTTTTTAAACGGACGGTAAAATATAATATTTTTTCTTTCTTCAATTTCCCCCACCAGCACTACAGTCTTCCATCCCTATTTCCATTCAATAAAATGAATTCCAAAGATTCTAGGATGGAATGTACTTATATTTGGTCTCATCCTAACTATAAGTGTTCACCTCAACAGGTGTTTCATATCTAATCCTCATTGAAAATAAAACTGCTTCAAATATGTCCAGAGATATTCAGTATTTAAATGGCCTATTTTTGGACTTTTATACAATAGTTGTGTAACTGATTTGTTTCTCTTGTCATCATATTTTGAAAAAGCATGATCTGTATAAGGGAACAGTTCCATTTATACGCGATAAATTTATCGCGACTGTATCGGGGCCTGATATGTTTTGGACCCGATGTTTTTCAAGTTGATCCGCGATAAAATAGTCATCAGGCCCCGATAAAATAGACATCGGGGCCCGATACGAGGCCTCTGCCATACCCTGGGGTATGTTTAGCAAATAGAGCGGGACATTGTTTAGCAAATACACGAGGATAATACAATTTACGTTAAACATCCATAATCAATAACATTATCTCTAAAAACATGAAATGCTGAATTTGTACCTTACAACTAGAATAAATAACCCGAAGCTCTATTTACATACCGACCACTTATCTTTCGTTATATTTAAACAAGCGGTAATACGCTACTCGATAAATAATCCTTTGCTACTCGCAACTGTTCGCGATAAAAATCTCATCGGGGCCTGATAAAAAACTCATCGGGGCCCGGAACATTCTCGCAATTTTTATCGCGTACAAATGGAACTGCTCCCTAAGGGAATACAACCAATATTTGCAGTAATGATTACACACTTGTCTTAGTGTATTGTCAGTTCAATGTGAAGTCGCTACGCAACATTACAAACTGACAAAGCAGATAAAGTTGTCAGTCTTTCTAGGGTATTTCATAAAGTTTTGATTTTGTTTTTGTATTGTTTCCTTCCTTTGCTTGCATCCAAATCCAAAGATACTAATGTATTATAGATATATATTAAATATATATGCTAATTATATGCTAATTATATAGATTCCTGTGTGCTGCTTGTATTTCGTAATAAACTGTTTGACTGACAGATTACTTGAAATAATTGTGTCTTTGTTGTTATTGATTAAAGGTACCTCCCCACACAGCAACATATAAAAGGAGTGATTCTGTCCCAATCGCTATGAAAGAGAGATGGGTTCTCCACTCCTGGTAACACAGGATCAACCACTTTGACCTTAACCAACCTATTACCAATTGCTATAAGTTGAAGGTGCAATTTTCAATTTGTTATAATTTTTATTGTTTAGGCACATATAAATTTAATTTAAAGTCTCTGTTTGAAAGGCTTAATTCAAGATTTGTATTTCATAGCACAGCAAAGATAAGAAGACATAAGACGTACATATTACTGTAATTTGAAAAGTATTCCTCTTCCAGATTGTTTGCACCTGTTGCTATCTTTAGTAGATTGCAATGCAGCGCTCATTGTGCCTCTACATAATGCTCAATTGCCCCAAACAAATTGGACAGTGAAGTAATAATAACAAAACATGGCCTTGTAATGAGCCCGACCGACCCACTTTTTGCTTTTTTCAAGATTTTTTTTCTGTTTCTCAAATCGGCCGTTTTTTGGCCAAAAATCTGTCGAAATTGTTTTTTCTCACAAATTGTAAAAAGAAATTTGGCCGAAAATCGATTGAATTTTTTTTCACAATATTTTTTACAAATTCACAATTTTTGCAGATTTTGGCGACATTTTTGGTTAAAAACAAAACAACACCCTGACCAATCAACCCTACTTGACAGGTCTCGCCATATAGTCATTTATACAAAACCGATGAATAAGGGCACGTTCGCTGTGTAGGGAGAAAGCCAAGGACAATCTAATAGATTCATGATTAACAGTTGTTACATAATATTTGGTGCATTTGTTGAAACAGAGACTTATAGAATATAAAACAATCTCAATGAGGCCAAGATCATGTTTGTTCCATACGGGGATTAAGAGTTATTGTTAATTGAATGTAGAATTGGAAAAAAATCCATATTCCCCATATAATTGTACACAGTGCCACTGCCGCCACCGCCACCCTTGACTTTCGAAATATAATCAACCATATCTCAGCCAAACAGTGATGTGATAGAAATACCCGAGTTATTCACACAATGTACCAAGATCGCAGTGGTGTAGCCAGAGGGGGGGGGGGGGGGGGGGGGGGGGGGGGGGGGGGGGCAAGGAGGTGATCGACCCCCCAATATTGACTGTCTTGTCGGTTGAGATTGGCACTGTCGGTTCATTTGACAAGAGGAATCATGGAATTATGATGGTCAAAAGTACACAGATGGAAATGTTTCCCCAAAATGCAATATTTGTTGGTACAAACTTGTTTAGAGCCAAAATGTACCTCAAACATAGCAAAAATAAATGAAAAGTCAAAATTTTCGCCCGTTACACTCGATTTTTTCTTCTTCTTCAAAACAATTTTGTTGGTTCATTTTCAATTCTTGCCCCCACCACTATGAATAACGTAGCTACGTCACAGGTGTGTCGCCTTTTCAATCGTGTCGCATGCCGACTTAAAAATTAGCTAAAAGCTCAGAAAGGCCTATTTTCTGCTGTGGTCTTATAAACATTATGACACTACTGTGATGATGCGATGAGAAGCGGAATAAATACTAATGATTATCTACATTTATTAGAAAGTTGTACGCTGTAACATTATCC
Organism: Ophiura sarsii; assembly: GCA_035610835.1. Lineage (NCBI taxonomy): Eukaryota > Metazoa > Echinodermata > Ophiuroidea > Amphilepidida > Ophiuridae > Ophiura > Ophiura sarsii. Next base: position 12,204,540 of record CM069452.1, on the reverse strand, counting down.
AAAAGTATACACCAGATCGCACCAAATGGGTTCAAAAATTGAAAACATTTCCAATTATGAGGGGCCACCCACCCTCATACTCCCCCCCCCCCCCCCCCCCCTGTCCGAACTTTTTAACCATCTATACTTTAATCATCTATACTTTAACCATCTATACTTTAATCAAGGACAAATCAGTATTTGCTCAACTTCTTCCTTGCTTTGATAAAAAACAAAATATTTATTGGAAAAGAAGAGATGGCTTTTCAATAAGATATTGGTCAAAAGTATACACCAGATCGCACCAAATGGGTTCAACAATTGAAAAGAATTCCAATTGTCAGAAGGGCACATCCCCCTCATACGCCCCCTGTCCGCGCTAGTGCGGAGCACGGTACTGTGCACCGAATTCATCGCACTTCGGCACGAATATTCAAATATTTGGTCCCCTAAAAATATTCCTGGATCCGCGCCTGATGACTGATTGTGCCTTTATAAGCCAGCCGCTGGGTAAGTCTGGAACTTGCTATCTTCAGTAGATATCAATGCAGTGGTCTTACTCTTATGCACCACATGTCGCTTAATTGACTCAACCAGCTGACAAACTGGAGAAGAAAGTAATAATAAAAAAATGGCCTTGTTGTAACCCTTCAAGAGGTATGGCGAGCACTACACACCTGACTGCTCAATGACTGAGAGTGCCTTTACTTCAGTAGATAGCAATGCAGTGATCTCTCTATCTTTATGCACCACATATCGCTTAATTGATAATAATAACAAAAAATGGCATTGTATAAGCCTTAGGTATGGTGAACGCTATCACACCTGACTGCACAATAACTGAGTGTGCCTTTAAGCCGCCGGGTAAGAACTTGCTATCTTCAGTAGATAGCAATGCAGTGATCTCTCTATCTTATGCATCACATGTCCCTTAATTGATAATAATAACAAAATGGCATTGTAATAAGCCTTCAGCGGTATGGTGAACGCTATCACACCGGAGTACACAAATCGTCGGTGGTATTACCACTGAGTATTAACATGAGTTTTAAATCACAATACCCATACACACTTTTTCAAAATTGTTTATGAATGGAATTAAGTTATTTGTTTAACTGTTTATGCCACATTTGTTGTATGTATTATTCATATGTTTATTCTATTTGTTATTATCTTTCTGTATTTAAAGTTGTGTGGTTTGTTTTTTGCACGCTTGATTCTTTTCTTGTATTCTACTGGTTTTGTTGCTCTTCATGCGCCATGAGTATTTTTTTACGGATTTGCGCTGTTTACAAATGTTCACTATCATTATTATTGTTATTATTACATAGTGGTGTATTAGTTTGTCACTATGTTTAAAAAAAAAAAAATTTACACCAAATCAATTTCTTTATTACCAATTAACTGATACATTTTTGACTTAATGACTTTGTAAAAATAATTAAAGAAGGTGTCCCGCAAGCATACACGTGTGCAATATACGTAAGAAAAATAACTATCAAGCCCAACTTTTGTAATTATATAGAACCAAACACCACACTTATGACAAAAACAAATAAAAACCGTAATCTCTCAACATGCACTTTTTAAAATTCTTGGCGATCGAAAGTCCCAGTGTCGATGATGTCATAGTTATATAATGCACATGCGCAAATTTTAGCACCGATACCCATGACGTCATCGACACCGGGACTTTCGATCGCCGCGAATTGTAAAAATTGCATGTTGAGTGATGGCAGTGTTTATTCATTTTTGTGACTAGTATGGTGTTTTGTTCTATGATTACGTCATTTCGGCTCGATAATTATTTTTCTAACAAATAATGCTTAATGTTGTGCTTGCAGGACCCTTCCTTTAAGACAATCATAATTATTTCAAAATAATAGGTTATTCTCCACAAAAATGACCAAAGTTGACCGTTCGTCACTATGCAATACCACCAACAAAATGACCGATGAGTGTGCCTTAAAGCTGCTGTGTAAATCTAGAATGGTTGCTAGTAATACATAACAAAGCATGGCTGTATAATTGCTCTGAACCAAACATTGCATTCCCATTGCTCTAATTACCAAAATGTTGCCAAATTGCCCCCAAGCTGATAATCCACATACGAAACACTGTCGCAATTCAAGTTCTGGATAGCATTGGCAGTCATACCAAATTGATTTACAGGAATTATCATTGCATGGTAGCTCATGGTATTGGTAGTTCTGTATATTTAGTGGTGTCACCAGCAGCATGGGAAGTAAAGGGGTGAGCTTCATCCCATACTCATCTATATCCAATGAATTAACCCTCTATCTGCTCACAGCCTCTCCAAATGAGTTGACTGTACACAGGCTGTAAAACATGAACATATTCTGGAACAATTACTGCATGACATATATTCTACCAACTGCAAATCCCATAAATGTGAAAACAATCATAAAACTAATCAGTCTCTCTCTACTGAGTATGTTAATCAGTGTGTCATAGCCTTGCTAATTAATGACTCATGCTCTGTTCATCACACTAGATAGATATTACATATTGCTATATCTAGTCAAAACTGTTTCTGTCACAATTCTATGTTGCTTGGGTCAAAAGGTCATTTGTGTGAATTGCAGAGAATTGATAATCCTAAATCTGCTGATGACAGGGCCCTATTTGTCACAGTGACTCAGAGTGTTTGATTATTTAAAGTGGCTCTTGTATACAGGTTCATGTATGGGTGGAATTGTTTTTCAGTACCATAACAAATCTGGTATGCAGTTTTTAAATCGCCAATATTCACTAAGCAAAGTCAAAAAGATTTTCACTGATTAATACCTGGATTTTTTTTTATTCCATGAATTAAATAAACACTGTTTGAAATTGTGTTTAACATCCCCAAATGTCCTTTTGAACAATTTAATTTCCAGAATAATGTTCATTCCTTAATAGTGTTTGTTATACTCTATTTATAGAGCACTGTCTTGGGAAATGTCCCACATGGCTTTCTTTTCAATTAGAATAACACGTCACCAAGCACAGGAGATATTGACCATGATGTATAACCACCACGATCTTAATTTATACTCTGGTTACCTGCTAATTTGCATATAATTAAGTGAAGTAGTATGTCAGGTTATCAAAATAGCCTCAAGCGTGAGTTGGTCACTTGTCGTTTACTGTTAAAATTGGTTCAGTGTTTCTATAGAATAACAATATAAATGTTAAATGAGATAAAACATTGACCTGTATATTTTTACAAAGGGCATGTTTTAACAGGTTGGTAAAATCTCAACATTGAATTTTATGCAAGAATATTATGAGTATTGAATGCAAATTTACAAGCAAAATGCAAACTAGTATGGAAATTACACTGAGTCACCGAGATTAAACGAAAATGATTTAAGGAATCAATCAACAAAATCTAAGGCTTGTTTTCATTCTTTTACAGCTCTACATCAGATATTTTCCCTAAATTCAGTTTATCAATTCGTATATGTATCCGAGCTTTTGAATAATTTATTGAAATATTAAATATTGAATAAGCTTAAGAATCAGTCAAAGGAATATGTGACGCAATCAAGCGGAATGAGTCGTATGTTGGGAATATTGATTTTGAGTTATGGGTAAAAAGAAGTGACAAATTCTTATGTTTTACTCTGTTTTCTCAGATGGTAAACTGTTTGTAACTTTAAAACTAAAAATTCGATTTTAGTGGGGTTTGGACCATACTGTAGCAATTTTCACCTGCCTAGGAATAATGGACAAATATCAAAATTCAAAACTGCCAACATGAGACGCATTTCGCTTGATCATGTCACATATCAAGGGTTTAGAGCAACAAAGGGCTATCTGCATTTTTGGCCAAAATTAGATTTTGGTATCAAAATGATTTCTAATGCACAACGATCTATTATAAGAATTATAATTTTTTAACTTGTCAAAAACAGGTGACAATGATGGGTACAAATCTTTAAATCACTTTTTCTCAAAATAGCCGAAATGCAGATAGCCCTTTGTTGCACTAAACCCTCGATATATATAATATATTATCCTTTTTTATCCTTACCAGGAAGGTAGAATGGCCAAAAAGTTGGGTTTTTTTGCCGCACACACGTCACACATAATGATGCACAGTGCGTCTGTTGCAGGCATGTGCACACATGCTCTTCTATTTTCATTTGCTACTGTAAGGAGGCTCGCCAATTTTGAACTGATCATACTATAGGCCTAATTCTTTCATTTTGATATTTTAGTTTTGCAATTTGTTTCACATATTTACACACTGAAGAAACTAAACATACGATACATCATTTATTGTCATATTATTGTGTAGATTTTTAATGATCATTTTATCTTCTCAGTTGTTTTTAAATCAACTCTGGTTCAGACACTGAAAGTAGGTTAAATAAACATACACCTTGTAATCTTTTCTAAATACACAATCTCATAAAACTTCTTTTTTTCCATTGACTTTGATAAATGCTTTTGATTTCAACAAACTACCAGTCCTTTCATTTATAATTAGGCACTGGCTGCCTACATTACATATAAAATCAATGAAAATATCTCAGAATTCATTTGGGCAGAGCTATATTTTTGAATGTAGTGCTTGCACAAACCCTTTTATAATTGTATAAAAAAATCTATAGACACCAACAATTGTGTTCATACACCGGATCTACTTTCACCGGGTATGAATTTGTTTTCATCACACCTTAGATACAATATCAGTGATGATAATAAACTCTAAAAAACTTGAGCTCAAATGAATTCTGGGATATTGTACTAATTCACAGTCTGTTGACTTCTTTCAAAACAATTAAGGAGACCTTTTTAAACATTGGCAAGTGAAAGATAGATAGAATCATTACTACCACACTTTCTTAGTGTGTTAACAATATAAATTAGAGATTTGTTGATGTTATCTACAATAAAATATTAAAATCTCAACGGTAACAAAAAATGTCTGACAGAAAACACTACAAAACAACAGAATCTTCAAGAATTATAACATAACGGTATTATGCTTATATAGATACAAAAGAAACTTGCAACCATCTCGGACAATAGTATATAATCATGATACTTTCATGATGCGGTTTGTTATAATAATATATTAATAATACCCTTGGTAAGTTTTAACAGTTTATTAGAATGAGTAAACACTATGTATTCACCCTGTTTTATGATCATATTGATTACAGTCATGATACTGTCAGTTCTCAATACATAGTGATACACTGAGGATACACAGACGCTGACAATCAAATAGTGAGGTTATCAAGTAAGCATCAAATCATGCAGTAGATTATACAAATATTGAATGCCCCGAGAGTGTGATAGTACAAACTATATCACGAGGTCAAATTTGGATTTTTCCATTGCACGAGGCGAAGCCGAGTGTAATGGAATAATCCAAATTGGACCGAGTGATATAGTTTTACTATTGCACAAGCAAACGGCATTCAATATTTGTTTTATATCATGATATCACATTATTCTTTTCCAGCCATAATGATAGTAAAAACTATCACATGGTTGAAATCAAGCCTATCATGATATAATAAATGTTATATGGGTCTATTGTAAAGGACCGCCAACTTGCATATTCACTAACACACAACATTATGGCAGAATGACAGCATGTCGTGACCAATTTACAGCGACATTCTTCAATGCTGTTGACTGATGCTTAAAGTAATTCAGATTATGATCATCCCCAGTACCCACATAGGCAGGTTGTTAGCCTTTGTTAATCCATACACTAAAAACCCAATGGTATGCGTATTATGCTAGCAGGGGTATGTGTGCAACACACACCATATGCAGCATCTCAACATCCATCATGTGTCACATTCATTTCAAAAGGTTAGCGAAACTGGTATAATCCTCAAAATGTTGATTGTGGATACTTTGGAGTCAGCAAATCACATAAGTAATGAGATATGACAGTATTATGGTGTAAGCAACTGTATCAACAACCTCTTAGTGCATTGCATTACAGGCACTGTAAAGTCACTAGTGTATACTATATAGTCACCATTACAATCTTGTGGACATAAGTCAACCTAACTCACACATGTGTAAATTGTAAAACTTCAGTGGGCGCAGCCCAAATCCGCTACTGGTTAACACACCTGATATGCTGGGCCGCAGTACCATATGTACACGCACCCATACAAATTGATCTGACGCCAATACAAATGGGTCTCAGTTCTATTTTCAGTGGTGCTTGTATGTATTGTGGTGAAAAACACAACTTTGGAAACGTATCATTTTAGTCTCGCGTACAAATCACTTCTCCGAATGAGCCATATGTACTAGTTTAGCAGTATGGCCTTATACAAATGGCAATTATGTCCATGGGATTATGAGGGGGCAAACTATTATCTTACTCAAGTGTTTTCACTGCACTGCATCTATGGTCTATTTATCTAAGTCTCTGTTATTGCACATTGGATGCAAGTTGCACATCACCATCTTTCATAAAAAAAACCAGAAACATCAAATTATAATTGTATGTGTACTATAAACTTGCAAAATAAAACACACATTGTATTAGCATGAATCTGTTCAATTACACATCATGTGCGTACAGTTCTTGTATGTCAAAGTGGTTTCATAAATATATTAATCAACATTATATGGGTACTTTTAAAACTTGTCTACGTACTACCAGACATTCACTTAATCTAAATCTGTAAATTGTAGTACAGAAAATCAGGTGGGGGAAGTTGTACAACAAAATACAATGGAGTGACAAAAATATATATCGCCTTTCTAAAGATCATATTAAATACAATGGTATTGATATCTAATGGTTTCTCATCAATACTGCTGTTGGCGCCATCTCTGTTTAAGAGGTATGTACCAAAAGCGAGTTTAGTTTTTCAAAAAGTATTCAGATTTTAGTTGTATATTATAAAATAATAGTAACCATGGTCACAAAATTCAACTTGTGACAGTATTATTTGAATCCAACCAAAATAACTTGTTTTTTTAAGATCCAATCCTCAACTTTGTGGATTGGTTCAAAAACCCACATACACTTGTGCATAGTCAAATATCGAAAAACTATACTCTGTTCAAAACAAAATAGGCCAGCCTCATTAAATAGTGAATTTATATAAATTGAATATGAGCAGTCCAATTCAAGCGCGGCACAAACAAACTGAATGAGCATTATGTGTGATATGCCCAAGGCTGATTTCAAACAACAGATGTATGCACCATGTTGAATTCTTTTTGCCATGTTGATGAACACCAACCTCACAATGTTCACCTATTTGGTTTTGAACAAACTATAGTACTTGGGACTATGACCTTTAATCCCACAAATGTTTTGGATGGGATTAGTATTACAAGCTTTGTGTGGGACACTGGGCTTTACGCTCTGGGAATAATGGAATCAAATGGTGTTGTGATTGTAAGTTTCATCTGCACATCTGACAACTATTCTGAAATTCGACTACAAATTGTATTCATTCTCTATGAAATGTCACAATAATTAAATATACAACATACATTTATACATCATATATAATTTGCATCTTGATTATGTATAAATGCACATCAAAATCACATGAACTGACATGACATTATTGGATAATAAGGAGCAGTCACTATATAAAATTGTGCAAATTTGTTATCTTCTTTTTCAAATACTGCATGACAAAAAAAATAATACACTATTTCATTGTTGGGTCATCAACTTCACACTGTTGAAACCAAATCAAGCTATTAAGCTTATTCAACTGATATCAAATGGAATGTTATTTTCCAAAATTCAACGACAAAACTAAGATATTGAGCCACGCAAGAAATAACATAATTTATATGATAAAATACAAATACTGTCGCGTATGTTAATCTACGCTGACACCGTGTCCATTATGTGACAGATTTGTTATTATGTATTGATGCAATTATGAAAGTAGCACTGAAAATGTGCCTTGAATTTTTTGTTATGAGGTAGGTAGCAAACCCTTGCAATTGTAGTGCCAGTCATATAAGCATGTTGTGGTTTATAGCAAAGCTCAATTTCAAAGAATTATAAATTCATAAAGTTGAGCTTACACTTAAACATTTCCCCCATGTTATATGTCACTTTTTTCTTTTTTTTAATTTGGGGGTTGTCGCCTTTGAAGAGGTTTTATTTGGTCTATATCAACACGATGACTGCAAAAAAATCTTGAACAAATAGCCAAAAAATACTCAAGATATGATGTCACAAAGGTTTTACCGCTTTTAAGCCATTCAATAAACCTGTGACTTATTTAGCATGTAAAAGATCGATGTTCATTCAACATTGATCCTCAGCTTTTTTTGCAAAAATGTTTAATATAACATTAACAATAAACAAGGAATTTTGAAGTCTTCTTTCTTCATGTTCATGGTAATAATTGTTTACTTGCATTACAAGACTATACTGAAGGATATTTGAGGTATTGTTAGACAATGACATATAAGGATATTGGTTTAAATTGGTCACCTTTAATGCATAATATATTAGCAAGCCTATTCTTTGCATAATATCGCTGTTCTGTCAAAACCTTGTATGTTTTCCGGGCCCTCCAGCACATATTAAGTAATACTGCCCAACAGTTATGCATAGGAAGCAAGCTTCGCGCTAGGCTGCGTTTTTGCGTCCCGGACGCTCCAAAAGCAATTCTCACGCACGAAATGTGTCAAAGCAATAGGTTCATGCGTCCCACGGGACGCAACTCAAAATTTGTAGGGAACGTCAACAAAGTAGAAAGTAAACACGAATAACACCATTCGCACGTGTTATTTCTATTTTTTATTACACAAATTTCGTTTTCGCATGTCGGAGGATGGCTGAAATTACCGCGATCGTTCATGTTTCATCTGGTGTAGAGGTGGATTGATTGATTATACTCGTGTAAAATACACATTACTCAGATCGCGTATACTACAGCGAGCGATCGTCCGTGTTTCATCTTGTGAAAGAGGTGGAAAAAAAAGATGGCCTGCGCACAACCAAGAATAATTGTAATTTAAACCGACCGCGCATCCGCTTGTAAAGGTATAGGAAAATGGATAACTCGCTCTCTGATTTGACTGACGAAGCTGACAGTAGACAGGAAGACAGCACAGCAGTAGCAGTACTAAAGTGGGTACTTATTTAACAACATTAAACAATATAGTAACAAATGCAGCATCAAATAACGCAATGCCATGCTTCGTGCTTGATAATTTGATGGGACCCCCAAAATTTGTGTGGGACCCCTCATTTTTGTATTTTGTGCATGCTCATGAGTCCCATGGGACCCCCAAGATTTTTGACCCAGCGCTACCCTTGATAGGAAGTATTGCTTTATACATGTTCAGGAGCAAGAGCACATACAAGGTGTTAATGTGTTTTGATCCTTGAATATGTTTATATACATAGGAAGTATTACTTTAAACATACTGAAGGGCCGGATGGAGATACAAAGTTTTGGCAGAACAGCAATGATATAACATATAAAACACAGGTGGATCACATAACTACTATATCCATATGAAGCCTGGATTGTTGAAGTATTCATTAGTATAAAGAAGAGATATCACGTAAGGTTGTCAGGCTGAGAGTGAGATTTCCAAAAACCAAACATTTCTGACAAATCCTTTAGAAACTACAAGGGAGGTACTAAGAGGAAATTACAGGCATAATAATACTGACCCAGCATGTTATTGTTGACCTGTCCACAAAAATAAGATGAGGTCAAAAATGAACATCTGGCCTTACAAACTTAATAAAAGGAGAAACTGTGTGCTCAGATCCAGTTTGCAGATAATGCCAAGTTGTTCAATACCTAGAGAACACATTCAAATGCTTTGTAGCTTGTTACTGGGAAAGGTGATTTTACTTCCACGAGACGTCACCGCGTCAACCACTGATTGAAGTGCATAAAGGTATCTAACACAAACACACACCTGTAGATAGGTTAACACTTTTGCCGCCAAACGTGGACATTTTTATGAATGAACACCTTCCAACTGCGGATGTACCTGCAATTGGGGACCGTCCGCATTTAGCAGATATGTGCAATGGACTACAAACAGCCTAAAATGCATTTGGGATTGAGTCCTCTATTGGTCATATAAATATCAGTCCCCAGTTGATATGTTAATCTCATAAACAAATTGTGTATCATTTGTTTAACACTCGCAGACGTCTCTGGTTAGGCACAGAAAATCGTAAAAAACATGTGGTCTCCGTTTGCCGGCAAGTACACATATATGCGTGTGTAAATGTTCTGTGAAAGACTACAACAAGCATGTTGGATTACAATTGCAATCTCTCAGCACTATGTTATACAATATTGGATCCCGTCACCATTCTGATTGTCAGATATTGTTTTAATACAGACTTAGTAATAAATCATAAAGAACGTCACTTGCATTTGAGTAATTATTTCTTGCTTTACTGGTGAAATAGAGTGGCTGAATTAGCAAAACATCTATGATATATACGTAGATCTGCATAACATTCATAATAGTGATACAAACATGAAATTTTTACATATATAGAACCATTTATAAGCAAACATACGCAACTTTATTTAAGTAGTTTTACTACACTTTGTTGATTTGTTTGTTCATCATAACTTTGCTTGGCATCTGTTCCACATTTAAATTACAAAAATGTATTTTTATAAACACTTGTTTTCACCACACGTTATAATGGAAGGCAGCTCAAATAATTAAAGAGTTTATTCAACATCAGCTGAAACATGACTGTTGTTAAAATGCCTTTGTATAACATGGCAATAATGTACAGTCATGATCCATCTTATACTGAACATCGTATAGTACATATTGAAGCCTAGGATTTACAAAATGTTACAACAGGTTACCTACCTACAGGTGAAAATTAATACTGTTACAAAGACCATGGTACTTTCACTGATTGTATAGGGATCCCTTCTCACTGTTGCATTTGACTACTTCAGGGAACTGACATCAACCAATATAGCAGCATTGACAATGCATTTGCCCTTGTTAATTTAGTGTGTATCTTGAAAGACAAGATGAATATTTTAGATTGCTTTGTCCATAAGATACAGACTCTGGTAGAGCATGCTGTATACAACTTTGGCTCCCTTTTCCAGTGGAAAGTCATATGCACCTGCTTAAAAATGACGACATACACACTCCTATACAACAAAAAAAAACCTACAAGTTTGATGTTCTAGCATACATTCTGCATCTAAAGGTTGATATCACTGTTATAATGACCAGCTTCTCTTCTATATGTCTCTTTGTGTGGATCATGTAAGTTGTAGATACATGTATTCAAATGAACACTTAATCCAATAGTTGAATGCACAATGATCAATCGGGATCCATGATGGACAAAATACCATATATTGACAGATATTCTATTTTGTTTTGTAGCTATAAAGAACAGGAGCATACATCTACAGACCTGCCATCTAAAATGGTTATAGTTTTGTTCATTGAAATCCTTCATGTTGTGCAGCAATACAAAAATAACACAACTATGTCTGTGTACATAAGGACAAGCAGTCAATCAAAACCTGCTGCTGTGCTGAATACAGCGTGCTTCACATATGTACATGTCCACAAAGAAAGGCGTTGCTTTATATTTACATATTAAAAAATAATGCAATGATATAACCATTTTGTATGGCAGATGTGTTGGAACAATTGTTTACGTCTAAAATTGACTGAACAAGATGAAGGAAAATCTAGTTATCATTACTGAAACTAAGAATGAAATACCTCTTCTTAAAGTTTTGCGGATCGAGATAAGATTTCATACTAATGATGTCAAAAGGAACAAAGACTTTTATCTAATCTGACATATTAACAATTATTTCAATGTTATCACAGCAATTACGTGTTAGGAGTGAACTCTCCTCCCACAAACTGAAATGGAATTCGAAGGTTTCCAAAATAAATACATGATTAAGTATTTTCAAATTTTCTATTTGGATGGAGTAAACTCCTCCACAAATTAAGACAAAATTCTAATGTTTCAAAAACAAATACATAATGTAGTCATTCTACCGTACGAAATGAGTCGTTGCATTTCTTTAAATTCAATCATATATGTCTAAAAACAGTTGCCAGTACTTCTATGGTATCAAATTTGCCAAATAAAAAAATTGATAACATACATCTAGACATTTTTGTTACAGCAAATAGAGCACCGATGCTGCTTATAATAAGATGATCTGTTTTCATGATTTGACAAACAGACAGGATATAACATACATCTATACACAGTTATAATTATCGAGTATATCTTTGGAATTTTGTATAAGATTCATATGATACAAGTTACACAGTTTTACACAAACATGTACATAGGTATTATACAAACAACATTTTTAAATTAGTTTCAGTCCAATAGGATAAATGAAGAAAGATTTTATGCTTTGTGCTTTGTTTTGTTGGATATTCATAGTGAGTCCTTTCGGCAAAAGCTTCCTTACATACAACATTATTTGAGTTTATTCATTTATAAAACTCACACAATATGGGATTAGGATAAGTCACCTCATTGGCATTCTGCTAGACTGCAAGTGAGAGAAAAAAAATGACAGTGTTCTTACATAAATTGATGAGAAACTGTTTAATAGCTGGTCTTATGTCTTATTTTGTTCTAGCATCATCAAATGCTGCAGACAAGTTTTTACAGCTTCAAAAAATGACTTTCGATTCATGAAATTGGGATAGTCTTTGCAACACTTTTGACAAATAAAAGTGGGAGTGTTTGGTATTAGGGAATGGATTACGGTATTGTGAGCAACCATCCTTTTATGTACACATGACAACAATATAATAGTTGTATCCTGCTTTCCAGACATTGACAACAATGGTTGTACACAACACACAAATGTACCAATGGAAAAGAACTATTGGCTGCTTCTTGCCCGTCACAAAATATTGTGTTTGAAGACAGAGTAATAGGTATGATCAAGACCTTGTTGGAAAACAAATGCTTTGATACTGTGCTTAAACATCAATGTGTAGCGATATTGGTGACATTCTCACATATTGATGCAATGGAAGAATTTCAATTGGGTAAATAGGTGGAAGGAGAGTGTTTGGTGGAGGTAGGCATTTACTGTTAGATTAGTCAAATGGGAAAGCACCTAACATTATGTCAAATGGGTCAACTCTGGTCCTTCTTTCCTATAATAACAATAATAATAGGTACTTAGGTCTTTAAAATGCAGGAAAAGATGTGTTCAACATGTGTGAAAGCTGATATTAAGAATTTTTAATATGTTGTAAAAGCTACCCTGCATCATCAAAGTGAATAAATTGCTGAACATATTTTGTTCTTTCTAATTTTTTTAGATAAATGAGGGATGGAAATTAATGGAGAATGGTCCCATTTTCTTAACTCATATGCACAACCAAGAGAAATCCTGGTCCCATCTTCTTTAATTCATATGCAAAACAAAGTGAAATCTTGGTCCCATTTTCTTGATTCATATGCACAACCAAGAGAAATCCTATGTCCCATTTTCTTAATTCATATGCACATAAATTCATATGCACAACCAAGAGAAATCCGGGCAGATGATGCACATTGTTAAATGTGTGAGAGTAGTGATTCATTACGCGGGGGTTTACCAGTGTCTGACTGCACTTTTTTTTAGCGCATTGCACTGTCGCAAGGTGTTTACAGTCTGTGTGAGAACCACTGATTAGTTTTTTCAGCACCAGATCACCCTTATGATATTGTGACAAGTCACCCAGGCAAAAATGAATGAAATTATGGCAAGTCAAGTTCTCAAGTGATGAACTTACTTGTGTCAGTTTCTCAAGTGTATAAGAATCAATAACATACCAGTAAATTGGTTCATAAAATCGATTATATACCAGTAAATTGGTTCATAAAATCAATTATATACCAGTAAATTGGTTCATAAAATCAATTATATACCAGTAAATTGGTTCATCATGTAGTCCACTAAATCATCAACAGTTAGCCTTCACAGATCTAATCTCCTCAAATAGTACAATTGCATATTTAACATTGTATTGGCACGACTTCAAAAAGACACATTTTGCAATTTTCTTTCATACAAATCAAATTGTCTTAAATAGCAAATAGTAACATTAGCTCACTGGGGGCCACTTGCAGCAGCACTAACGTTGGAAATAATTTTGTAGCTCATGCATGGTTGATACACTTTGTATGTTTTACACTGCTACGAAGTTGCACATATAAAACATGGCTGACCTGTTTTTCTTAGATTTTCATGCAGACAAGACTGTTTAATTATTTGGATTTGAAGCAACATCAATGGACAGCTGTGCTATTGCAGTGAGTGGCCTCCAATAAGCTCGGTCAGCAAACAATAACCCTTTTAAAGTAAAATGTCAAACCAATAAAGTTGGATTGATGCCATGGTGATAAGAGTTATATGCTGTTTTGATTTCAATCATTAAAAGCATAATGTTTGCACCCACTAACCAGAATAAATCAATGGCTACTATACACTTTCCAACTCTGGAATTTGCAGAGGTACATATGGGTAAACTATTTAAGCACCCATAGCTTTACTTGAGATTTGAGATGACAGTATCAGGCTGGAAACAAGTAAAGAGAGAACATTATAGGGCAAAAGCGGGCTATTATTTAGGCTTTTTGTTTTGCACCAACTTCAAAATGTAATATCAGAGGAAAGACCAAAATGCTTCAGGCCTGTTGTCATATCTCTCAATACATAACTCACAGTTGATTTATTGAAGATTGAAGCATCGGTGAGATTGATAGCAAAATGAAAATGTTGGAAAAGAAAATGTTTGGCTTGGCATCGTCGCAATGGCTGCCTTGGATTGAGTCAACGAAGACACCAGATAAGACTTGCCGTTGGTTAGTAGGAGTTTGGTTAGTCGCCTTGCATGTTGCGTTCACAGACTGAAACTATCTCGCATGAGATGTATCCTTTCCGCCCATTGTCACTGCAAAACATGAAATTTCGGCTGCGTGAAGATCTCTTAATTGCACAGAGTGAGGTTTTGTTTCTAACAGGTACATTGATCTCTTTTTTGGAATCAAATGTGTTACATTGGGATTGGCTGATATATAAACACTTCCATATAATACAGGGCGTGTCAAAATAATATCCCATGAGTTAGAAAATTAATAACAAATACATATCATGTTCATTTGCTTCAAACGATAGATCGTTGATAAGCCCTATTAGTCTTCTATCAAATACACTTTATCCCATTGAATTTCACTACCTAACTACTGAGATATGATCAATTCAGTGTCAAGAGTGTGAATCCCATTTTGGCCACTTTTGAATAAGAAAATGACTTTCAACTGAAAAACTGCCTTTGAGATTCCGATGATGATTATAGGATGTCAATGTATTGTTTAAAATACTACATCTAAAATCAAAATATTCTGTGGTTCGTTATGGACAATATGGATGAAAATATGTTTTTCTGCTCAAATTCAACTAACTATCAACATTTAGTAAGTAGATTATCATTGATTTGATTGATTATGTTCAATTACACGCTGAATGATGATTCTAATAAAAGAGTTCTCTGAACATGAAAAGTGGCCACAACTGAATTTGACATGCCCGAGTAGATTTGCAATAATTTGATAACGGAAGCTCCAAAATGGATAGAATTTTTTTCATATGACACATTAAAGATTGCTGAACATAGTTATTAGTATTTTACAAAACATTTTATATTTTTCATTGCCAAATAAATCATGTTTCACATGGGACACTTTTTTTGACACACCCTGTATTAATAGAAAGTTGTTGCACCCTACTACTTTGGTTTTTTCATGTCTGAAAGCAAGGAGTGTTGTGGTAATGCAATATAAATTGTTGTAGTCTGATCTTCTGATGCTATCTGGAACTTTTGCAAAGGCAATATGAGCTCCTTGTTCCTACAGACAGGAAAAAGAAATTCAGCTTTTTTTACCATAAACATATTGCGTAAAAGATACAGGAAATACAGACAAAAGTGAACAATTGATGTTGCATTAGTTTGTCAAGCCCCTGTTTGAAATGATGGTGAAATTTTAGTAAACGAGAGATGGAGTGATTTGTTTCAAACCTTAAAATGATGACCATCCAGGCTAAAATAACTAAATAAACGTGCTTGTTCGACCACTTTGAGATTAACAGCAGCAATAACTTGATAATATTGTGATGGTGTTCAATATGTCATACACTAAAGGATTCAAACACACTTGTACAAGGCTGCAACTGATACACAATTGTTTGATTCTATTCAAAACAAGGCTAGCTTGATTTCTTGGCGCTGGTATTGTATTCAGCGCTAGAATAAGTATCTTATATAACGTCTTATTGCATTTATCCTCCCGAATTGACCACACTTGTACAATGGTAGGAGCTGAGAATGGGAATCTTATCTACGCATCATTGATGGACTTCAGCAGTTCAATCCAAGTGGTGCAGCTTTATTGCCAATTATGACTGGAAGATAGCAAACCAGCAGGTATGTTTCTTTCGTTTCCTAAACCAACTCACCACAATCAGTCCTTATCTAAGAGAGTCCGCATCTATTATATGTTTACTCATTTTTTCCAGATTCTTTTCAAAACAAAACTAGCTGAAATGCTCTGTCGCTTACGACAATCAGTCTGTATCAATCAAGTTTATGTCCCCAATCTTGTAAACCTCAAAATGCTTATTGTATATTTAGTATAGATATTATAATAGATGAAACACAACATTGATCTCCACTCAAGATTGCTCAACTACACATACTTGGTTATCTTAACCCCCTGAGAACTACCGGCCGATTGGTTAAAAAGATGGATACATCATTTATTGCACCAATGAGAGACATTGTTAGAATAATTGTATCCCTGATAAAGATGGGAGTGAAACATTTTACAAGCTGCATTTGAATTGGCTATTCATATGAGTACATCTTGTAATAAACCAATCAGAACCACTGTAAGATAGACAGGTAGACCCCAGGGGGTTAAAGCAATGTTTTTATTATTAAGCTGTATAATATATGAATAGCAGCAAAATAAAATACAAAGCAACAGAAATGACACTGTCCACAGATGTGAGGAGAGAGAATTACATCGTATTGAGTGACTTTAAATTTGTTACCAGAATATATCACCAAAACTCAACAACAAATATTGCGTGAGTCAAAGTGTGCTGCCATATATAGACAACCTGTCTTGGTTCTGACCTCTTTGTCATCTTGATTGCAAGGGAACCAGCCCAGGAGTGCGATGTTTGTTTCTTTGAATAAGGCACTTATATACTGGTATCAATTGATGAAAGTCATCCAATTACTACTATGCAAAAAGAAGCTGACTTAGTGTAACTTCAAAGAAGATTTTAAAGACACCACCACAATGCATTGCGTTTTTGCAAAATACCTTTAATCTGGTCTCCAATTCGTCTCAGTTCCTATAGACATATGCACAAAATCATGGCATCATAGTGCATTAATCGTTGGAGCTCTTAGATTCTAGTTTACATCAACTAATACATTAGTTTTCAGTGTTCCTTTTTTCTTATTTCTAAAACGTAAGAGCTCCAAAAATGCATCATGTGGAAAAAAATTAGTTGGCTGGTGCTCTCGCACTGCATTGTGGGATATCCTTAAAATCTTCTTTGGTGTAACTTAACTCTTTTAACTTAATTGACTCCCCTCCCCTAATACAATACTTATAACCCATCCCAGATTTGATATAGTTAACATAGTGTTTAGTGTTGGTCAATAAACAATACTATATTGAACTTGTATGTCTCACACATAAGCTTCTGATGCATAATAATGAATCACTATAGTACGACTAGGTCAGAGTAGGGGTACTAGTTTGTGTGCCAACATGGTACATATGAGTGTGCCAGCACAGATACACCGTTGACAACAAATAAATTCTAGTAGAGTGTGGTTGGTGGTAGTGGTGACTGCAGCGATGGTTACACATGCACTTATAGTATAATAATAAATAAATTAACACAAAAAGCCTAACATCACAAAACTCACAAGCAAATAAAATTCATGCACACATAATTTGATATGGGCCATGAATTACAGTAAGTCGTCACAGACGGGGTGTAATAGCGCCATGTGTTCCGCTCCGCGGATGTTCAGTTTATGCCTGGTGTAGTAGTGGATCATCTCGGGAATACCACGGAACGGCTTGCTGAATTCACCAAGGATGAAACCTTCTTGATGTGCTACAATCTTCATGTGCATGTAACCTTTTGCACTTCTGTGTAATGAAAGAAAAAGTGAAAATGAAGTCAGATTTTGAAATGATATCTTGCGTTATCTAGCTATTTTTCATTTTACAAAATATTCAATTAAAGAAATTCCTACTTTGGCCTTCTCATCTACTTTTATATGCTCATGATAAAGAGATAACATTTTCAAAAACTTACAAGCAGTGCCAAATATTACTATTCAATTAATTGTGTGTAATTGAGGGTAATAAACAAGTTTGGAATACTTGATGTACAATTAAAAGTATGGCTATAGTATCCAACATAGTCTCTCTTTGATTCAGATAATTATACACTGATTAAACGGCAGCAATCAGTAGGATAGTCACTATTTATTTTGTTCTCAAAAAATGACTACATTTATAGGTTCTGTTCAATAAAGACTAGTTATGGTTCACAAAGGCCAAGATAAAAAAGTATGTGGAGTCACTTTTGCCACATAACCCTATGCGATGAGCCCAATTTTGGTTTGTTGTTGTTGGGGTTTTTTTTTTAAATTGTTTAAAACAATTGGCTACGAATAAGGGGAGGGAAAACGAGAGCCAAAAACTCAATACAAAATAATTTCCATAATTATGTTTTTAAAAATAAAATTTAAAAATCGCACATTGCATAGCTATTTTTCCAAATGTATGTGAGACAGATGTTCTTCTCTTTTTGGCCTAAGGAGACTGCATTGACAATATCCCAAACAGAGTGCTTTGAAGTGTGAACTTGCATTATTCTCTATTCATACTTTATGATAGATGAATGGATATATATATATAAGAATTATCAATAAACACGAGACTTGAAGTTAAACTGTTTGCATTTTATTTTTACAAACTTGTTTCGTGAAGGCCTTGTTAGACTCTCACTCTTCAGAAAACAATTAAGAATTATCATATTTATTACCATTTCGGTGCTATGCCCTTTTGTGCTGATTATCTGTAATCAACTCATACAAGTATAGGAATGAATTTTATAATTAAGCTTGACTTGAGAAATGTTCCTTGTGAGCTCTATCAGTTCAATTCCACTCTTTAATATGAAATGTCTTACAATACTTAGTTTACAATATCATATAATGGGATTTGGTGGTCATATTGAAAAGCACCCTGCTGCTTCACCCACTACTAGGCAACTTGCAGAAAACCTGACTTCTTACACTTTAATTAATGGACATGGTTTCCAAAACATACCGTTCTCCAAAAATCCCCACAGGGAGGGAGGGGGAGGATTATGAGGATGAGCCCATAGCCTATAAGAGTACTTCTTGAATGTTTCGTAGGAACCAAAAAGCTTTATAGATTAGTCCTCTAAAAACAATATTTCTGTCAGACATCAGTAACTCTGACACTACAATACCTTAATAGTAAATACCCACATGCTGTTAGACCCCCTCTTTCAGACAATCTCATTGCACAATCATGGCATGGCTATAGCTATGGTTTCCAAACAAGTCGTTATGGCCGGGAATCAAAACCAACTTGATTGGAGGTAGGTGACCGTGACACTGGGCCATGTTTTCACACAGGCAGCAATGGTTTCATTCCCAGCATCTTCTGTAAATTCTGCAAATATTCAATATCTGCTTCTGACTTTTAATCCAATTTCAAATAATATTACATTAACTGTTAATTATTTGAATCCACAACTTACTTTAATGACAACGAAAAATCTTTAGCTGCACTTTCACTCATTCTCACTAGATATGAACACTCATTGCACGGTTTTAGTTTCTTCTCTGCTTCTAGTCTTGACAGTTTCCCATGGTACCATCTGTTATGAAACAAATTGTTAAAAATAAACATGACGTTATTTGGCTTACATTACAACCAGAACAATGCTTGTAACCTTTGCTAACCTACTGTTTTCAAAAAATAGATCCATGTGGCAGGATTGGTAATTTTTTAAATCTTGAGGGTCATAAGTGTATACCAAGCAGGGGTGTATATTCTTCCATTATGTACTGCAAACGCTAGGGGGAAAATGTTACTCTTTTAGGGGAGAAAAAAAGTAAATATTTAAAAATAGTAAATTTCAGTTATCTGACCCATTTTTTAACAGACATTGCGTTCAAATTGGTTGATTTATTGGTCAGTTATATTACGCCTTCCTTCGGTCTAATCAATTGGCGTTAGCCAATCTTAAATTGGATGGCAACTGTAGCACTGAAGTTGGGGAAGGATTTGGTCCAGGGCTGGAATGGAACGTGAGATTTTTTTCAACCAGCAGGTCGGCAGGTGGCTTACAAAAATAACTGCCTGACAGAAATTCCACAAGCCAGTTTAACTCATTTACACTGTGAGATTTGAAAGATGTTATCAGCCAGTCGGTTGAGTACTTTTGCATCTTCACCCCACCAACGCAAAAGTTACCCGCTATGGGCAGGTGGGTGGGTGCTATTTCCAGTCCTGATTTTGTCCGATGACGGTAGTGCTGGGGGATAATTTAGGTTTTCTGGAAAAATAGACACCCTGGCTATCCTGTGTAATATCTTCTCTCATGTTATATGACTGTTATTCAAGTTTCCAAAATACAATTTGATCGCAGCAAATTACATAAACATCATTTTGAATTGAGATCCTGTGTTTTGGATTAGTCACCATTTTAGGGGGAACCCAAAAGTGTTTGTAATACAGTTAAAACCTATCACCCTCC
Source organism: Ophiura sarsii (assembly GCA_035610835.1). Taxonomy (NCBI): domain Eukaryota; kingdom Metazoa; phylum Echinodermata; class Ophiuroidea; order Amphilepidida; family Ophiuridae; genus Ophiura; species Ophiura sarsii. The sequence goes on along the minus strand of CM069452.1, from coordinate 12,183,697 downwards.
TCATTCATATGAATGACCTTCACATTAGTATGACATTTATTTGAGATGTTAAGATTACTTGATAAAGTTACATACATTTTTATCCAAGAAATACAAGAACAGAATTTAAGCGTGGCCTCCAAAATGGCCGCTAATACAAATCATACAAATATCTCTATCTTAACCCTAACCTGGCGGGCCACTTTTTTCAGATTTCTTTTTCCACACGGAGAAAAGTGACCCAAAAAGTCACGCCCCCCCCCCCCCGGATTTCAACCATGAACCTCCAACACACGGGGCAGGTGAACTACACCACAGGTGTCATGGCCACTTGGCTCAGTATACTTTGCCAAGTACATAGCCTGGGTCCATTTTTTCTTCGAAAAAATTCCATGCCAGGTGGAACAAAGAGGCTGGCTCGTTGGATTTGGCAGGGTTAGGGTTATAATATTGACAGCATTATTTTTTTCCAAATCGGAAACCTTTATTACTTTAGTGCGAAAAAGAAAGTAATTTAATCAATGGCTAACCGTGATTAACACTTCCTGCCTCAAAGATTTATTACAATGGATATTCAATTCAAGGCCATGGCTTGCTATATGGTCAACACATAGTTACGTTTCATCAACAAGTATTTTCCCATTATGACAAGTGTGTAGGTGTGAGAGTATCACTTTTTGTTGTTATTGTTGCTATGCCCATGACCATTAATATATGTCTCACAGGATGTATTGTGTGTATGGTCAAAGATGGCTCTTCCTTTTATGGCATACGAGATTCGATTAACCAAATAAAACATTCTCTGAAAATGCTTTTCGTAGAAAATGTACTTAACAATATCAAATGTCATGGCTGCAGCTGGAGTAAAAGACCTTCATGGTGCTATTTATTAGCATTTTAAAGAAAGATTACATGTACTATACAAGATTGCTGGATAAACTGTTTTGAAATTGTTGTATTAAAATGTATTCAACAACTATTGACATCCAACTATATTTTAAACCTTAACATGTATATATATCATGTGTGTTCAATCAAAACTCCAACATTTGTGACTTATACTGACACATGAGCAGAGATTACGGAAACCATTGATCAACACTCAATCCCCAGTATTTGACATATACCTCCAAGTGTCTCTTAAAAACATTAATATCAGTGATCTCCAGTAATTGTGCGTTGTGCTTGACATACAAAATTGCCCGTGTAAGTACGTGCTTGGTTGTTAAGTATTTCCCTACACACAGGAAGAAGTAAAAAAGTAATTAAAAATAAGCTTTTGGATGAGATCAGACCAAAGCAAAATGAATGTTTGCAAACCGATATCCATCATATTAAGTATGAATTAGACTGTGATTATAGTTTGATTCAGGGCTCAAATCAATCGATAGCATCGATGGCAATTGCCCTGAATGTCGCACCTAGTTGCCTTGATGCCCTCAATTTCTGGTCGTTTTCACTTCATTCAAAAGTACATAATTGCCTTAGAGAAAGTTGGTCCCCCCTTTCAAATTACCTTAAATTACCTCTCCATTTCTTAATTTGAGGTCTAGTTTGATTCAGAATCCCTTCGACATGGCACGATCCATTCCATGATACTCAGTGGGTACTGAATCTCATGATACTCAGTGGGTACTGAGTCTCCACTCTCCGTGTATTTTAGTTGCATTACATTTTGGTAGGCATACATTCATACCTTCTGCAATGTCCAAGAAACTTTGATTTGAATTTTTGTGTTGATTGTTGGGTTCTGTGAATGTTCTTGATATTTTACTTTCAAATTCCTTGATTCAAGTAAAATATTACAAACAGGCACAGCAACTTCCTTCAAACTAAATTACATCACTTACTTCTGATGTTCTAATGAGATGTTTGGATCTATGGGTTCCCCATTAATCTCACACGATTTAATGTCTAATTTGAGCTCCTTCGATGGTTTCTTAGGTGATGAATTACGTCGAAGGTTTTCTGGTGTACTGTCTGCTGCTACGATCTTCTCTTTATCTGTACAGGTAAAAGTCAGCTCAAATTGGTTAGTCTATTATCTGAAGCGGCAAAAGTCAGCTCAAATTGGTTAGTCTATTATCTGTTGAGGCAAAAGTCAGCTCAAATGGGCTATAGTTTAATCAGTTCAAAATTGGCAAGAAATATTTGGTTATTATCTCTCTGCATGGAAAAATAACCCAAGCTTACACGCGCGATTATGGTCACATGCATGCACGCGTCACGCATATGCACAAGGGTGCGCTTGTTGCCTTTATGTGCGCCTGCGTCCTGTATTCATCCACTGCTTTATTGAGGCTTCACCAATTTAGAACGGATTAAACTATAGTCTATAATCTTTAGAGGCAAAAGTCGAATCAACTTGGTTACTCTTATCTTAAAAGGTACCATTCAGATCAACTTGGTAAGTAAATAGTCTGTGGCTCTTTCAGATTTTACAGCAGCAAAATAATCACACTGACACTGCCAGGTTAGATATATTTTCTGAAACTCTTTCAATTCTGCTGCACCACACACATCAGATTTATCACTTACATATTTATAACACAATATACACCTAACACAAAAGTCCCTGAGCAGGTGCTTTGATGTTGGATAATCCAAAATCAATAATCAGTACGAAAAATCTGAAAATCAATAATAGGTACGAAAAATCTGAGACATGCATTTCATGAGCAAATTTCTTCTCCATAGTTTGATACCTCATTCATAACAATCGAGTGGATATTGTTGATGATATGATAGTTTAATCAACCACAACTACCAATAAACATTTTTGCACTAAAATTGGGTTTCAATGGGATATCCTTGCTTAGGCCCAAAAAAAAAAGTTGTTTGCTTGCCCTCGTCCGACCGACCGTGTGAGGCAGTCCCGACTGGTCAGAAAAAAACTTTTTTTTGTTGAATTTTTGTAAAAAAAAATTTTGTTTTGTTTTTTTTGTTGATTTTTTAAAACATTAATTTGAGTGACCTATATTGAACCCTACGTTACTCCTAATGTGAGCTGATACCCTTTTCATGTCACCTTCATGTTAAGGACCAAATAATTCAGAAATGGTACATGATAAAAGTTATACTTTTGAACAGAATAAAACTTAATACCGTAGTAATTAGGATCTAAAGATAAAAGTTTCTAACGCTATGCTGTGGGTTATGGGGTATAAATATGTTGGTTATTTCAAATCAAATGTGGGCTAAACCATGCTAAAATTAACCATTGCCATTAGCCTGCCATTAATAAGGCTCAAAATGGTGCATGCTATATTTTGCGTTTGTAGGATAGGGCCAGAACAACCAATGTTTAAAAAAAATAAAAAATAAAAAATCCGACCGACCGACCCAACTTTTTTTGACCCATCTATGGACAAGCAAACAATTTCTTTTTTGGGGCCTTAGTGTGTGAGCACGCATTGAAAATGTGTGTGTACAGACTCCCTGTCAATGCCTGTTACCCATGCTAGCTGTTACCCATTATAACCATAGTGGACAATACAAATCAATGATATCCCATAGGAAACCAATTCTAGTGCAACTTTGTTGTCGTTACTTGTGGTTAGTGAAATCATCATAACTTTAAAAGTATCCATTCGATCTTTTATGAATGAGGTTTTAAACTACGGAAAAGAAGTTTGCCCATTTAACGTGTATACACTGTAGCTCAAATTTTTGGTACCGATTATTGATTTTGGATTAACCAACATCAAAGCGCCTGGTCAGGGACTTTTTGTGTTAGGTGTATATCCATACAAACACGACATTAATGTACAATACATTCAAAATCTATTGCATGTACACCTAATACTGTTGACGAATTCCAATTAAAGGGTTACAAAAAAAGTAAGTCCCCCCCCCCTAAAAATAGATCATGTTTGTTTGCATAACTCTGCACAAATGAGACGTTTTGAGATATTGAAACACTTATGAAAAGGGGAAACGCTTCGCTACCCATTTTTCCCCTTTCAATATCATGTTTACTTAAAATTCCCAACACAGTCACATTTCCCCAAAATGATGTTTTCAGAAAACTGGCACTTTTCAAGATCCCATACAAGTTTGTTACATAACTCGACACAGAATTGGACGTTTTGAGATGATTGAAACACTTATGAAAAAGGAAAACGCTTGGCTACTCACACAAAGTTTCCCATTTTCAATATCATGTTTACTATTCCCAAGAAAGTCACATTCAAGGCTCGCATTTCTGTGCCATGCTAAATGCTAAGTGCACATTTATATACCATGATCTCATTTATGGCAGCATTAAGGCCATGGTTGATATAAAATTGGTATCCCGGATACATGCAACATCGAATATCATCTTTTACGGTTGTTGCACACTGATTAACAGTCCATGACTTAATGTTTAAATATCAAGTTCTGGAACTGTCTTTGCATCATTTACTATGCAGAATTGATATTTAAGCCAGAAACTGATTATCTATTTGTAACTTAGGCCAAAAAAAAAAAAAGAGTTGACTTGCCCTTTCCGACCGACCCGAATTTTCGGAAATCTAGGGTCGCTATTTTTTTTTTTTAAAGATTGAAGAAAAAAAATTATAAAAATTGAAAGAAGCACATAACAATAAAGAAAGATGAAAACGTGTTTTTGAGTAGTATCTGCTTGTTTAAAAATCAAAAAAAAAATCAAAAAAAGAAAACCAACCGTTCGACCCTGACTCTGAAAGGGCAAGTCAACATTTTTTTTTTTTTTTTGCCTTACCTGTTACTGCTTGCGATAAATTCCTATTCTTTTTTATCCACTCCCATGGTTGATCGTAATCTTCCTGTGGCCTTGTGTCACTTTCAGGACTTGATCTTCCCCTAGGCGTTGCATCTGACTTACTCCTCGTTCTCTTGACCTCTACCGGACCATCAGCACCACCCATTGCCCTTGCTTTGGCCGTCCACTCCCAGGGGTTATCATACTCCCCTTGCGGCCTTTTATCGTTCTGTGGTGTTTGGTGTTGTGTTTGGGGCGGCTGCTGTTGTAATCTCTGGTGAGCAGAGTTCGATCTACCAATAGAATTGCCACCCCCAACTCCAAGGCCTACACCCATATGATCGTCCCCATTTTCCTGGTTATTGGCATGGGCGGACCCCTCTTCATGCACTGTTCCTAAACCAGTGTATGAGAAAGCCTGTTCAGTCCTTGATTGTCCATTGCTTGTTATTGATTCATCCGGCACTGCTTCGTACATTTGTGGTGAGGACCCTGGAGGTGGTTGAATTTCTTGTGGTGGTTCCTCATACTGATGCTTCCTTGATAGACTTGTAGATCTAGTTTTCTTTGACTTCTGACTTCCCTCCTTGTCCATTCGCATTTCTATAAAAATGGGAGAACATAGGCATTTATCTAAGACACAAATGGTGTACAATATCTCCTGAAACATACTGCATTTAATGGCTAGATTTATTCCAATCAGATGGTGGGATGTCTGCAATTTAAATCAATTGACAGATTCAAACCATATGTAAAAGTTTGTCACCTCCTTTCTTAGCAAAGGAGTTCTCTGTAAGAATACCATAGCTGAATATTAAGTGAATGTGAACATACATGTATGTTTGTATATTTTGTAAATTTGTGTGTGCTTTTTGATTTTTGTATTGTACAGCGCATCGAAACTTTTGTATTATGCGCTTCAAAAATGTAATATATTATCATTATTATTACACATTTATGACAAATATTTGCCTTACCAGAATATCCTTAATAACTAGTAGAATATATAAACAAGACTTGATCAAGATCCACAGCTTTTTTGCTCTGCTATTTTGGCTAAAGTTACTTGATACAAAAGAAAGCGTCAATCAAGGAGACCTGTAAAAGTTGTTATTTTCAACATTCTGCCAATTTGAAATAGATTGTATACTCACGTTGTATAAGTTTCTGTGCTTCATAAGGTACTGAGTAATCATCTTCTACATAGGGTTTATCTGGTATAGGTCCTTCTGCTGGGATTTGATAACCACTTTCTGTAACTGCTCGTAGCACATCCTTAGGATCACTATAGTCATCACATATCACAGGCTGCAATCAAACAAACAAAACAAGGATTTATTAGTTGAATTATTTGGCTACCATTATGATATGATAAACATACCTTTATTTTGACCTTTCAACAGTGAATGTTTTTTATGATAAACATCTACAGTATTTCATAACAAAGCATAATTTTCATATTACACCATTGTATTGTATTGTATTGGTAGACATTTTGTTCTTTTGTATAGGAAAGGTTAATATTCATCTGTTAGTTCACACACACACACAGACAATGATTTGGTATGATATTGTCCATTACATCGGCACCTTGTCACGGCAATTGATATGATTTTGGGGCGAACTGTAAAATATCGATTTATAATCATAATGCACAAGCCAGCCTCCAAATAAGTGGGCACCTGGAAGTTTAAGTTTTGACTCCTGGTGTTTTCAAAGAATTAAAAAGTAGCTCCTGGTCCACTTGTTTGGAGGCTTTGTGCACAAGTGTCCAGAATACAACATCCATGTTGGAAAAGGTCTGGTACATCTAGAGAGTCCACTCAGTTTGTATGCATTTATTTAAAGTCTAAGTTTTAAAGGTAACAAACTGGAAATAAATAATATAAAAAAGACGACAGTCTATCCATCTGAAATAGTTGTCCTCTGCATATGTAATGTGCCACGCAATGTTGTGAATTAATTAATTAACTAAGTGGTTTTGAATGTCACTAGCACTTATCATCAGCAACTGGGGATTTAGTCAAGTTGCTCCTACCCACTCTCTTCGTTAGAGTTAGACAAAAAGGTTGATTCAATTATTTACAGACCAGCGGTATAACATATGGGCCTGTGGAACCAGAATGAAGGATGTGGACCAAAGGATGTGGGCTAGACTGGTTGGTTAATTATTGTGTCCAATTCAATCAACTCATATGGTTATAGAATAAGATAAAACACCCTTTATAAATGAATCCATATCAAGAATTGATCTTATCCCTAACCCTAACCCTAGAAGTGTTGCAGTGGGGATGGATTGAAGGGGGGAGGGGTTAAATGGGGGCCAAGAATGAGTTATGTACATGCATGTAGGCATGGTTGTACAAACATGTTTCCTCATTATTTTGATTTTGTTAGGTAGAATTGTCAGATTGTTGATTTCTGAAAACCCATTATGTCTTAGGGAAACTATGTTGATATAGAGATGTGTTACAAATATCTTTGGTTTCATACATTTCACAAACAAGATCTATTTAGGTTAGGAGGAATACATGTAAGAATGTGTCTGTTAAAGTGTCAATATCAAATTGTCAGATGAGAAGTGGTGTTAAAACCCTAATAATTAATATTTTATTTTCAAGAGGGATATACGTAACAACTTCGGGACAGTAGGCAATTCAATTTTTAGTGCCAATTTTGTTGTTGTCTGATAATGGATAATTCTCAGTAAAGATTTATATAATTAATTATGAAAATATTCACTGCTTACGATTGTTGACATGCAGCCAGCACACTTTGACATATTTGAATAATAAATCAAAACAATTTCAAACAGGCTTTCAATTGTGTCCATAAATTATTGTATACCATTGGGACAAAAATAATTGGTTTATTGTACTCAGCCAGGCAATCCTATTAATTAAGTTTTAAAATGTATTCCTCTGATATGACACACACAAAATTAATAACCTTAAAATGCTCATTTTTTACATGAAATCCATAATAAAACCTACATGATCATATTACCCAAGATTTTCTCACACAAACTTGACAGAAAAGATCATATTTATAAAATTTAATCAGATCAATTGGCTGGTTTCTATTAAACTTTATGAGTGTTATCTGACTCAACCGTTGGTCTTTCACAGATCATAATCACCGTTGCTGGTTTGGGACCCGGTTTGGGAATTACAAAGACCCCCAGATAAAAGCAGTGTGTGCATTATAATAGCCAGATGGGTGAGTGTATCCCTATCTTGGACAATGACCTAATTTAGTGTGTGTGTGATACATACTAAACTGTATAAAATGTATATATATTACAATATGTGACGCATAAAAGTGTGCATCTTGTCTTATAATATGAACATTTGATAATATGTTGCAAAATATTAAACAAGCTTTTCACTGAAACTAAGTTTATGAAAATTGAAGCATTACTTCTGAAAATATGACCAACTATAATGCATTATTATTCCAAAATGTCAACCCCACAATATAATTAATGTGATTATACCATGGTTATGGCTAGCATGACCCAGGCTGAGATACTGTATCTCAAACAATAAGCCAGACTTGGCAAATAGCGTCACTCGATTCCGGGAAAATCTATAAGCTTGTGGCCGGTGAGGGCGCAGCAAGAGAAGGATTGGCTGTTTAATCTCCTCATACAATTACAATTTAACACTTGAGAGAACATTGGTGGATTAATATCTCTTTATTTTGATAGAATCTAATACACAACCTCTCCAAATGATACCATTTCTAAAAATAAACATAAGCACTGGTTTCATGTTATCTGCAAATTGTATGAATTATAGGGATTGTACATGTGCTATGCTGTGTACTCAAATGTGCATGTACTGTACAGCAGTGTGCATGTACATTTATCTATTTTGCATCAATGCAATCATCCTGTTGAAGCTTTTCATTTAAGAATACGGGGCACCCATACCATTCACTTTATTTACTACGACTATAATGTTATTCAAAAAAATGCAAGAATAGAGGAAATATGATAGCGCCCATTTTCTCCATGCTTCTTCAATTTCGCCAAAAAAAATGAAGCATCATGAGATTAATGCTTCTCGTCAGTGGAGCGGAATAAATGTTATCAATATTGCAAATTCTGTCCGTGCATACTTGAAATGTGTTTAAAATAATAGAACACGATACTTCCACCAAACCAATGCTCTGAAAGTGTACATAACTCAGGGATGTAATGATTGAGTTATCTATAAATAGATATGACATGGAGATAATTCAGTAATATCATCAGAAAATAAAATGCGCTCGCGCTTGCTAGTATAGGGAGGGAGGGAGGGAGGGAGTCCCTGAATACAGCATGACATCTCGATGCACTGGCTGGCTGATGCGACTGTAATTATTGCTGCACGAAAAGTGACATCATTTTGAGGCTAGCTTTACGTACGTGTACAGTGGCTTAAGGGCTAAATTGAGTTTCAGTTTTCATTTAGGGGATTTCTCACTCTTTATTTCAACACTAGATATATCATTAATCACTAGGTAAATATAAAATGTTGATATGTATCAGTGCTAATGTTTGGCTTGAAACTGATTCAAGGTTGAATATGACAAAGGAGCCAAATTGATCCGCTAAATTAAAATTAAACTGTCTCCAGAATTATTATAAATATCAATGAGAGGTGATAATTAATTGCATACAAAATTCAACACAAAAACAATTATGTTTTAGCTTGAAAATATATTAACAAAATATAAACTAAAAAAGAGTGTTCATTCAATGCCTGCCAACAGGAATAAAATGTCACGGTTCCGTTGCATAACTTAACTAGATCAAATTATTTCAATTTTGAAAACAAAAGATGTAGATTTTCCATTTGCTGTTATGTTTTTATAAAAAAGATTCAATTCAAGAGCAATTTTATTCACAAGGCCCGAGTTCACTGAACCTAACACATCTATGTTGTAATGAACGTGACCCCGACAGCGTTTCAGTATTCCAAATATATAGGCTATATCCATTTAAGAGCCATCCAAGCTCTCATCTGCCATCAAGCACATGCACCCTGGGAGTAATTAGAATATTGGATTAGGATTGAATCATACAGGATACTATTAATTGTGTAGACACATTGTTGGCATATGATTTCATGCATATTTTATCCAATTTTGATAAATATCCAGAACAATAATGCATTATGACCTAATCAAATGTAATTGTTGTAATTAAGAACTGAATAGAAGATCTAGGCACGTGAGTATTAAAATATTAATAAGCACAATATTTTTCATGTTGAAAAATGCTTAAAACATTAATAATATTAGGCCCCAATTAAATAAAAATGACATGAAAAATGATATTGCTATCCCATTAAGCCAACAAATCTAAAACAACCTGATTTAATTTAGTTTTTTTGCGATGCATTAAAGGAATTATTATTCACAAAAAGAAAAGGAACAATATCATGCCAAGGCAATAGATATAGCATTTATTAATTATGATAATGCTGGCGGATGTTGGCACTACATGTACTCTTTTGAAGCTGGCCTGCTTATTGATACAAGAAAAGATGCCCTCACAAAGACAATTCTGGGGCTCCATCGTCTATCACTGATTCAAGATAGGCTTACACGACCTCTTGAGCTATCAATCCATTTCATGTGATTACAAATAAATACAGGCCTCGCTGGAAATAGCACCCGCCTGCCTGCCCATAGCGGGACACTTTTGCGTCGGGCGGGCGAAGATGCAAAAAGTACCTGACCCAAGGCGGGTAAACAAATTTAAACTCAGTGTTTAAGTTAGCTCTACTGTAGAGCCCAGAATTTCTCATATTTGCCCATCCCATGTTTATCTTGAATCCAAGTTCTAGAAACACTTATGTAGATTATCTATTCTCTATAGTCACTCTGTACTCCATACCGGTGTGTGTGGGTGCTTGTTGCCAAATCGTCGATGGTCAGTGATTAGTATTTTGAGCAGTTTGTCTCAGGTCTGGTAGGCTGTACATAAATAATAGTCTTGTACATGATGTATAATTTGTGCAGGGTCTATGATATGTATTGTATTGGTATCGGTTGATATTGGTTCTGTCGGTTCATTTGACAAGGGGAATCATGGAATATGACAGTCAAATAAGTTGTTGGTTAAGTATTGACGGTTCACTTTTATTTCTTGCCCCACCAATATGAAAAACCTAGCTACACCACTGCTTTTGTTTACCATGGTAAGCATAATTCTCTGATGATGTCACCATATGGGGAGGTATATCCCAGCGCTTGACCTGGTTAAAAAGGTCAACTGTGTGTGGGCATGGCCTGAAAAAATGTTTTTTTCCCGGCAAGCGATTCCAAATTTCCCTCCAAAATGGAATGCATTTCTTAATGAAAGAGTAACATTTCCCCCCAAATGCCAAATTTTCCCTCCAAATGCTCAAATTTCCCGGCAAGGAGCTTTCCGTATTGCCTACTTTTTCAGCCTGTGACTGTGGGTTGCCTTATTTTATGTTTTTATAATTCTGTTTCAACCAATTTTGTTGAAACTATAATTATGGTTCTGTGGCCTTCTATTCACATTATCATTGTGTTTACCACTCTTGAAAATGCAGATGATAACTGGCTCTAGGCGTGGTTGTAACCTTCACATGACCTTGTATGGTTTGATGACATCATAGAGTGGGATTCCCCCACATTGGTTAACCTGGTTTTAGAGGTCAAATAACCAATCAATTCAATTTATTTGAGTAACAGACAATTCATTATTATAGATATGACTTTGTTATGTTAATCTACTGAATTAAAATATGTAAGCAAGTAAGACATCATTTACCACGAATAATAGTACATTGTGAGTCATCCCATTCATCAATTAAGTAACTTGTTCGTTTTAATTATCATTTTTAATAGATCTCAAAAACATGATAGCATTCTCAAACATCAGTTCAATCAAAGGCCTAATGCAATATTATTATAGTGTAGGTTATATTGGCCAGTATAATTTGATCATCTTTTTAAAAATATTGAATGCTAATCTATCATACCATCAAATATCTGACACTACTGTAGTGTGCAGAGTAGATTTTCAACTCACTTTGTTATTATTATTACTATAAAAATACAGCCTTGAATATGAATCATAAAATGAAATTTAATATTTCCTCCGAGGCATAAATAGACAGGGAATTAATTCACAAAGATAATAATTAGCTATGGCTATATGGCAGTACAGTGTACAAGTTACACAAAGGTGTGAAGTATACTAATAGCAATCAATGAAAAGCTCTTTCCAAGAAACGTGGCGACATTTCATCTCCTCGTACATATGACTTTAGGTTTCGTCATCGTTGTAGAATGTGCAGCAGGATATGAGCAGGTGTTTGAAATGACTAATTGCATTAATTAATTATTCTACTACAGCTTGCAGAAATATGTCCTCATTAAATAGGGACAAACAATGTGATTTTAGCAGATTTGGGAGATTTATGTTTCCCATCCCATCATTAAATCAAATTCAAAAGGTCATTGCTAACAGGGACAAATGAGAGTGAATTATTGCATATTAGAGCTCTGTGTTTAGGTTAATATTTAATATAAAGGATTTTAATGATATATGTTGCCCTAAATCGGAAAAATAAATTTAAGGTTGGCATGTTTATTTTTCTAATCTTGTTATTTTAACCGTCATATCTGGTGTGTAGCGAGTGAATTATTGCATATTATGCACTTATCAATTGCAACCCCCGCCCCTGGGTACCCGGGGATGGCCGGGACTTTGTCATCATGTTAGCCGGGGATTTGACCCAAAATGTGTCCCCGCGGGGCCGGGCGTTTGCCGGGACTTGTTGTATCAATTTACGTTAGCCAAAGTGCCCCGGGAATTTAGGCGGGGAATTTAGCTGAGTGAGGGCCTGGGTTTGGCCGTGATTTAACCAAGCTTTTTCAACCGTTTCAACTGCTCAATTCAGTATGCAAGTACAAAGTAGGCCCATTGCATGACATAGCGAGTATTCGGCAGCAACGTGCGCTACATGTAGCTGTGATAATCTGGAAGATATTACCCTTTTTCGTTTGTTACAATATTTTAATTCAACTACTTTTGCAAAAGTTCTGTAACAATTGCCAACATGCAAACCACATGTGAGTAGGCCTAGTAACAATTGAATACACATAGGCCTACTTTGGAAATTGGAAGCATTTCATGATGCTATCTAATCCATTCATTCAGAGTTCTGCAATTTATTGAATACCATGAAATAGTACTAGCATATGCCTGCCGAATTGTAAACCAATGTATGCATGCAACTCGCACTACAAACGTAACGAAGTGCTGATGATGATAGGATTGTGAGAAACCATGTTCTGCAATATAATATCAGAGTCAAGGGCCAAGCATTTAGCCCAAGAAAACCCTGGGGATTGTATCAATGCCCGGCCCATAGGGGGCCGGGACTTGTCAGGGGATTACTCAAAATGTATGCCCCGCCCGTCAGGGACTTTGCCGGGACTTAGGGGGGGAATTTAAAATTTCAAAAATACATCTCCGGCACAAGTCCCGGCCATCCCCGGGTACCCAGGGGCCGGGGTTGCAATTGATAAGCGCATTAGAGCTCTGTGTTTAGGTTAATATTTAATATAAAGGATTTTAATGATATGTTGCCCAAAATGGAGAAAATAAATTTAAGGTTGGCATGTTTATTTTTCTAATCATGTTATTTTAACCGTCATATCTTGTGTGTAGCGTGAAGGAAAACAATGTTTTTACTGTAGTTTCATTTTGCGTAAAAGTTAACGATAACAGGATAATATCATCACGCAAGGTAAATAGTGTTCTTATGTTCATAAATACACACTTGATGCATTGAATCTCTGTAAATCTCTGTAAAAGTGGGAATCTTCGCGCTACATTTATTTTCACGCTTAACACAGCTACCACGAAAATGATAACAGGTCTATAGGTCTATGTGATGAAGCTACCAATCGCAAATTTAAAAACACACAAAACAGTTCAAAATCGACAAAGCCCGAAAAAATAAATCGTGCGAAAATTACCACTTTTACAGTAAGGTTAAACTAACAAGCAGCTCCAACATGTATGACTACATTTTGTAATTATTCTTGGAATAATGTAAAGAAAGGCTAAAGGCTTGGCTAGTCATTCATTGCCAAATTAAACATTGTTTTCCAGTACTTATGATTTAATGGTCGATCAATTATAAAACTAATTAGAATTGATTTCAGCACTTACCACAGAAACCTGATGATACTGTTTTCATTGGAATCATGGCATACTTTGATAAATTAAACATTCATATTGATTAAACATGAAACCTTGATGCAATGAGGTATCAAGTTTATACATAAAAATGCTGCAATGCACAATAACACCAGTGAACTATTAAAAAAAAATCAACATTTTACAATATAGCATATTATCCTAATAACAAATCCGGAGGAGCAAACATGGCCATATCCGACATTCATATTTTTGTTCATGGGAGCAATAATCATCAGTAAATGTGCATATTCAGTAACAGTTGAATGAAACGGCATGAATTATTCAATTCCAATTGGCTGAATACAAGCTAGCATTGCAGTCTGGTTGCCTATGGAGACATATGTTTCCGGAAATTGTATTTTAAACAGCAGACCGCACATCTTAAGATTTGAAAAATGGCCAAAGACCTAACATATTTGTATTAAAGCCATTGCCATTTCTTTAGTTTGTATTTTTGTTATAGAATCTTTGCTTCTTTGAAGAAAACAATTTGAAATCAAAACTTACAACAACCTAACGAATGGAAGAGCATTGTTTGATATTTGTTTCATAATATGTGTCAATAATTAATTTTACTATACAGATTTTCTTATCAACTTATCATATATAGTTGACAGGAATGACATCACTATGGTTCAAAGCCCGAAACCAGTTGCCCTGATCCTAACAAACAGGAAACTTGTTGGATAAGGATGTGGCAGTTTCCAGGGTGTTTTTACTTTATGTTTCACTGGGATAGCCTCCGCCCACACATACCTGTACGTGCATGGATGTATTATATACCCCACAAGAATATAGCCATCATAGCTTTTGAAAGTGACGCAAACGCTCCATATTTTGCATAGACCTGTGATGAATTTCCAATATTGAGGAAGAGGAAACCTAAACACAAAATTGAGCTTTTACTTATTTACTTCATGGTAAACATTCAAACAACTGATGCAAGCACACTATTTTATAAACATCTATTAAATGAATTGTTATCCGGTAAATGTTGTGAAAGTATCCCTGTAAGCTTGGGAATAAACATTTACAAATCAGTGCCACCAGGAGACTATCAGATTTTCGGACTAGCGAAACCTCATCCTAGTGACACAGGAGTATGATGCATAAACCTCACCATATATTCTGAGTATTGTGTAATTTACACCCAAAAATCAATCGGTCAATTTCACGCTACCTGTGCATCATGGGTCATTGAACTGTAGATGAAATAATGTGAAAGTTTGGACGGAATAAACAATTCTTCATTCATAAAAAAGACAACATTTATAGGTTCCATTTTAGGCAATTCTCTGAAATCAGTGAAATAATGTATGCGTCAGTGATCAAGAAAAACAAGCATGTGATCATGCTATTTATGTGCGGTTTTTGTTTCTTTTGAATTGGTAGGTTTACACAATATGTGCATGTTTACAAATATCCAGTAATATTTGAGTAAATTTAGTACCGTTCCACTGCATTGTCTATAACAGGCATTCTCAACTGGTGGCGCATCAAGGCATCCTAATTGGCGCGAGAGTGGTTAAAATTTGTTTTAAAAAAAATCATATCATGATACAGGGTGAGTCAAAAAGACTGCAATAGTGGAAAGAAGCCATTTTGTTTTCAAAACCAAAATGAATTTTAAAACGTTTTAAACATTGCAAGAATGATGTACATTTAATCCTAACTTTGTGTGAAAAAATGAAGTCGATCGAATTTTTCGTTTGTATTTGGTGACCCTCTTTGCTGCACAACCAAATTTACCTGTTTGTCCACGAGCACAGTGATTTTCATTTGAAATGGCACACATTGCATTTTCATATTTGAATATCCCGCCAACAACAAAAATGGAAAATTTCAGTTTTTAATTAAAATTTAAAACATTATACGTTTTCATTGCATGGGTACGATTATAATTGATTATGCTAACTCACATGTAAACAAGAAAGGATGTATCAAATTCCAATAACATCACAAATGAACTCAAGTTTCCAAATTTGAATGAGAGACACATTTTGCGATCTGATGCATATTTTGGGTATCTCGTGGACAAACGTGTAAAATGGGTGCACTGGTCAAAAGGTTCACCAAAGACAAACGGAAAATGCGATCGACTTCATTTTTTCACACAAAGTTAGGATTAAATACATCATTCTTGCAACGCTTAAAACGTTTTAAAATTCATTTTGGTTTTGAAAAAAAAATGGCTTCTTTCCACTATTGCAGTCTTTTTGACTCACCCTGTATAGCCAGATTTCATAGGCCTATGATGGTCAGATGTATAAATACAGCAAATGTTCTCGCGCTACGCACGCATGTGCCCCCAAAAGAGTAATATTAGTTATTATGCTGCCTACATAATGTGTTAAAATGTTTTGAAATTAATGTTATAAAGGGAATTTTGCCATTGTAAATTCTAAAAAAATATGCCCAAGTGGAGCTTCAACAAGTTGGTTACTAAAATGTGGCGCATCAGTAAATCTAGTTGAGAAAGCCTGGTTTACTTTTACTGTAGTATGTCTTAATTTACTTCATCAATGCACATTTCAAATACATTCATGCTGCAAATGAACATTAATTGCACTAGACATTTATATTGCTTTTGGATGCTGCAATATTACATTATAATATTTCTATTTTGTTAGAAACAGAATTTCTCTAGATCTGAGGTGGAATAAAAATATCCATCCATAGCAATTAACTACTTCCACCGCATGGTGCTGATGAAGCTGTCAAGAGGAAAGCTGTTTTGATTATGATAAATAGAGGAATTAAAGTCAAAATTGGCATTGCAGTAAATGCTAAGCTACTCACTCTGAACAATTATTTATATGAGCATGAAAAATAGGCAACACACCTACCTATATGTAATTTTTAAAATGAAGTATAAAAGCAATTTTCTAATAGTTTAGTTTGTGCATTGTATTTCAGTAAATTATCATATCACAAGTTTAGCACCATTTAACAGCAATATATACGGAGAGATTAGCATAAAAATGTCACCAACATGAAGCTTGTCGCTTACAAGTGTTTTCTTCGTACTGTTTAATATACAAGAAAGTTTCACAACCATTTAAAAACACTCGAGGCTCAACAGCATTCTAAAAACAAAACAGAGAAATGATTTAGTAAAATCTCTGACTGATTGTGTGTGTGACAGTGCTGTCATAAATGTCAAAGTTTCAGTTTCATCTCTATCCTAGTCAGCATTGACCCCAACGGCAATGCGGATATCGGCGGGGGTTTCATACATCTGATACAAACATATACAACATTTGACGGGGGCAACGTCAGAATTGACCACTAACTGCTATGAAATGCCATCCCAGACCAGAACGCCTTAGGAGGTAGCATTGGCTCCATGTTTTGGATGTTAATCATGTTTACGTGTTCGTTTAATTTTTCATAGTTGTATAACTGCATCATGCAGTCCATGTTTAGAATATGCTATGGCTATCTATGAGCATGAATATTGTAAGCTTCAAGGGTTGAATTTTGCCTTAGGAATTCAGGTGGAGATCTCGGTGAAGGTGTTTGGATGAAATTTGCAAAAATGCAGACACTACCATGATAAATGTTCATTGCTAGCAGGATGGCTATTATGAACTGGAAGGTATCGATGCCTTTAGGATGACAGGTGGGGTTCTAGATATAGGGTTTATTTGATGGAATTTGCATTTTGTACTAACACTACCATTTGATTCCATTATGATAATTCATATAGGACAATCAATTAAAATATAACAAAATAATGAAATAATGGAGCTAGTAAGGAAAAATATACTAAACATACCAATAGCTTAATGAAAGTTGAAACCCTCATCTACCCCACCACACCATCAATCATAAAAAAAATACCTGAAACCTTAAATTCTGCACTTGGTCAAAAATGTGTGCTAATTTTATCTATGATTTGGCATGAACATACACATCAGCATTCTGCACGTACCTCAAATGTTACTATATATTTTAGTAAAGCATCATTGCATATGGTATTACTGATATGGATTCAAATTCAATGCTGAAATTAATATTTCATTTTGAAAACATTTGATAAACATATCAAGTTTAACCTCTGAGTGGAGCTCATCTAATGAATCTAATTAAATTAGTCTCATGTGACAAATGAAGCGTTGATCCATAATGGCAATCAGCATTTAATAGTAAATCTAAACTTGACAGCACTAACTATATTAATATAATTTTGATGAAGGTCCAAGTACGCCCAAGGAAGTATTAAATCCTGCTATGAAAATACAATAGTGCCCTACAAAGACACTCTGTATGTTTGATTGTGACCTTGACATAATAGTTCTTCTTAGGCAGCAGTGTGTTTGACTTGTCATCTGCACTAATGGACTTGACTCTGGACAAAATTCATCAAGTCCAATCAAAGACGGTCCGATCCAATCATTATTCTGTGAGTGAGTACACTCTCCCTGGGAATAACCACTATCAATATCAGGTACTGTTCTTTAAAATCTTCCTACAAATTCTTGTGACAAATTCATCATCCTAATACCCTATTTTAGTGACACACTGAGCTATTCATAATTGCCATTAAAAGATAGAAGACAAATATATTCCTTCAAGATGAAATTGGTTTTATTTACATGGCAAAATAAGTACACAAGATTGTTGACTTGACTGATAATTGTACTTTGTTGATGATACACACTGGGCTGCATAAGGTCATCATAGACAAAATATACTGAACTGACTATAGGTATTGTCTATTCACATTTGCGTACACCATAACCATTGTAATTATTTTGATACTTGAGGACGGTCGCTTTTACATACTGCCTGATATTGAACAGTGAACACATCATAGATACATGGTAACATAAACCTCTCTATTTCTCTTTATCTTTCTCTCTTGCACAGATCGGCATTATGACAAGAAACTATCCACACATCAATGCGGTTATTTTAACGCCAAGATTGTTGTATCATGCTTCGGTCTCTGCTGAAATCATCACTGTTAGATGTACTGGCTGTCATTGTACGTGCATACGTGGGTGGATGTCATCCTTTTTTAACACTGACAAATGAAAATGAGGCCGGCTCATCTTTTACTATTGAAATTATCTAGTTTCAGAAAGTAAAATAGATCTATGCAGGATCTACATGGGGATGGGGGGGGGGGGGGGGGGGGTGTTGTTGTAAGGTTTGTGGGATTGTTGGTATGGACGTGTAAAGGGGGGTGGTGGCCAGGGCTATGTATTCATCTTGTTCTGTATCTTATTTAGAGTGAGACTAGTTATGCAATAACCCTTTTGTTATTGCAACTTAGCAAGTGGGTCCTGAGGTACCTTCTTGAACCGCTTCACCACTTCCCAGACAGCAGATTCCGACCTCAGAGTTAGGCATCTCTGTTAAATGTATACAATTGTACCTCTCTACTCACTCAGGAAATACAAGCCCTTTCCCGACAAGCAACATCCTCCCATCATCCCAATGACACCGTTCTTGACAGTGATGAACCGACAGAGGATAAAATCAAACAAGTTCTGTTATTTCCTCTTCAAGATCCAATCAGCCTTGTCCAATCAATATCTTTTTCACAGCTGACCAGTATAAGACAAGAGGCTTAAATAGTACATTACTCTAGCAGGTAGAAAGCTTGTAATGAATGGTCGGTGAGATTGACGGGCCATTGGATGTCACTAATTCACCTCCATGGTGATAGTATTGACCTGCATAAATGAAGCCAATATGCGCTGGATTTGCATTCATCGGATATGCGTTCCATATTTCATGGATGGGATAATTTGCGAGTGTGATCTCTTTTTAAATAATTGAGTTTGTTACTCATCATTGATGGATACAAGATGAATTTGAAAAATAGGATGATTGAAGGTTTCCGCCATGTTAATCCTACTTCATTATATGAGTATCATCGACATCATCATCTCTTCAATGATGGTTTACTGCTTTTAGGACATTGCGACAGGTTATATCACCCAAAAAAGATTACGTAAAATTGAAATTTTAACCTACAATAATTTTCACACTTTGGCACCCCATAACATTAACAGTTGTGTAAAAATTAAAATCTGTGACTTGAAAAGCACACTTGTAATAAATGTGTGTTTTTAATTTTCGACATTGAGGTTAGTACTTGAAGCGTAAAAAACATGAACATTAATGACCCACCAACATTTCCACCTTTACAGTATGCAATGGACTTGTTATCTTTTACTATTTGTGTCAAAACAAACTTAATAGACGTTGTACAGGCAAGATTTGTTAATGCTCCACATTTTGTTCAACTCTATAATTTTCATCTTATTTTATTTCTCCCATAAAGCGAAGTCAAATTCAGTAAATATTTAATTGCATTTCCTTAATATCAGCAGCCAGATAAAGACAAATTTGCTATTAAAACCTACAACAAAATGGTTGTATTAGCGCAACATGCCATTGAAGGGGGGCAGGATTTGTTTTCTTTCTTTTTTAAAATTTTGAATTGTATATGGCCATGTGTTTTGTTTCAATACAAAGATCTAACCATACTGAATAAAATCATGTGTGTATTCTTGATCTAACCAAACATCTCTATTGAATAAAAATAGCATTCTGACTCTTTCAGATGTCTGCATATTTCATCCACCAAATTTCCTCGCTCAATGAAACAAGAATTTTTCATGAATATATTTCAAACTCCTTCGTGATAAAAAATGTGATCCCGCAGCACCCATTTATGAATAATTAAAACGCATCAAATATTAGGGCGAGCTGTGCGATGATGTAGCAGCAGCAGCCATGGTGACCTGTAGTTGACTCTTTAACGACATCCTAGCTCAACATCCATACTGGTGCGAAGAAGCATGATATTTTTGGCAATTTTTCTACCAATTTAATTTTTGGTGTGAATTGTTTGTAAATTGTAATTGACTGTTGCCAAATGGAAACAATGAATGAAAACATGCAGGAAACAATTGCCAATTGTGGTCAAAGGTGAAAATTATATGAACATTTCTTGTTTTTGTGCAATTTAATAAATCACATTGACAATTCTTAATTTATCCCAATAGCTTTTAATTGTAAACATGGACATTTGCGCGCTACATTAATATTTTCAATTCTCCAAGCAGCTACCGCGAAAATAAAAATACTCTAATATTTTCATTTTGTATATAAGTCTATGTAATAAACCTTTAAATCACAAATTTAAAAACAAGCGAAATGGCTGAAAATCAGCGAAGCGAGAAAATGAAATCGCGCGAAAATTACCACTTTTACAGATAGCAAGTGTAAAGGATACTTAATTATATAAAATCTAAAATATTTCAAATGGAAAAAGGCAAAAATCTATGCTAAAGAGTAACCACTTGTGTTTTGATCATTGTTTCTCTATCTATGTTTCTTCACTGATACAAATATTGTTTTAAAATATCATGCAGTTTATGCCTTGCATTATGATATTCATTAAGAACCATTTTGCTTTAATGTAGCTATTTCTGCGATTGCAATATCCCCTGCTATATCCATTCCCTTTGCGAGTTTCGACCCACAATATCAAGAAAGATCAAGATATGGATGTAGATGTCCAACTCTCTGGGTATTTAATGGTCGAGTGCATGCAGGATATCAGGTTTAGAGTGAAATATTAATTGGGAGCAATTAGAGTTGATACATAAAACAGGTGAGGACATGAGTGGATTGCGGCTATCCTGATTGTCCAGTCCAGCCTATGGCTAACTCGCATGTAACAGGGTCTTAATTCTGTTTGCCGCCATAATATATTCATTTTACATTGCTTCCCTTGGGTCTTGCTCACCATCAAAGGTACGGTGACCACGCTCAAAACATGAATGTTCAATCTAGCGATGATTTGAAAAGCAATACAATAAGACATTTTAATATGTTTCACACATGGGGACGTCCCTGCCCATTATGCAAGTATGTTTTATCGCTCGTGATATTGTAACAGCGGCGAGCAACAATCATTAGGATTTTTAGGAGACACTCAATATCGTAAATAACGGGCTGAAAATGAGATGGTTTATTGCACTCCTCCTTGCTTCCAATTCAATGGCTACATGACTCAACTATCTAATTACTCTACATTGAAACCTACATGCGTAGCATACAATTCCAAACACACATGGGTTTCCCCTATGGATAAACGCAGACGGGAACCAAAATAATCAATACACTAACATGTCGGCCATTTGCAGACAATATTGCATCTTACGCTGCATGGTAAAAGGTATACACTTTCCCCCAATGTTGAAACTGTTATAGCTGCATATTGGGAACTAGTGCAGAAAACTAACATATTCATTTTTAATAATTATTAATTACTCAATCAGACCATGAATTGTTCCCATTAATGATTGATTGTATCACATATTTCCATTTATAGTCCAATACTATCAAGTATAGCTCATCAGTTGCAGGCTTTCATTTGGATATCATTGACAATCACATCGCATATCTACTTGATGCATTAGTGTATAAAGGCTTTCCAGTATATCTAGTTGAAAGTAAAATTAATGAAAGCATGGGTGTTTCAGTTTCTGACAGGTCAACTCATTTCACTAATTCCTACCAAATTTTAATTAAATCAAATAATACTAAAACACAAAATTAAAAATTATTGATATAATTATGTCTTTTGCAAGAATTCTAACCTACTCCTATACTTTTCAAATTATGTGTAGTATCGTTCAGTGTATCATGGCACCTTCCATCACATCACATTGACCTGTGCAAAGCACAAATTAATATGCATACAACAACAAAGACCTACAGAGTGTTTATCTTAGAAGATGAATTATTCTTTGAAAATAAATATAAACTATTCAGCACATCACAATATCTTTCTAGTGTGACACGGTCACCACTCACCAAGGACGGTACCATTCACTCTTCACATGTACAACGAATAACCACAGAAAACCAGCATTCCTAATATGTGAGGTAATATTGCATTGGCCAAACTAATTAATTAGTATAATGGAGAGGCGATGATGTGTGTAAAGCTAAATTGTCGAACAATGTTCACAGACTTCGAAAAACCGTGGGCTAGGTGAACGACACCAATACATCATAAAGTGTCCACCTATTATTAATTATTCAACTTAACAATTGATCAGTTCCGGATCCATACCTGTCTACAGATCGACCTTCTAAAATACCTATTGTAAAATCAATAAATAATCACAGAGATAATAATAAAGCTGGGTTGAACCAAATTGAGTGGAACGAGTTAATGAATGTTGTAAGTTAAATTGGACAAAGCACAGATTATGAACGTTTAGATCAAATGCAATCAAGTCAAGTAACCACAAAATTGTTAGGACTATAATACAATGACAGAGTAACGATCTGATTTGATTTACATTGCAGCACACCTTCCTTGCAGAAACCCATTTAAAAGCCAAGCAAGTGTATCTAGCGTACATGAACATGTATTTATATAGTCTCGCTGTTATTTTGCTTCAAATGTTGATCTGGACCAATTATGGATTTTTGTAACATTCATGTTATTGTCTTGGTTTATTACACATTTTAAAACTTCCAGGTTTAATGTATCATCATCATCAATTTGACGCTACTCGTGTCTTTCATTCTTTAGGGACACGAGGCGTTGTGTCTATTGTTATTTCAGTGCCTTCACACGCCGCTGCCACTCAGTTCGGTTTTGGGCGGCATCAACGGCGGCATTAGGTTGTAAGCCTATGGCGCTCAAGTCCTCTTGGAGCTGCGCTTGATATGTACGGCGTAGTGCGCCACCGAGGCGGTACGGTTCAGTTGCCTGGTTTTTGGGGTGCAGGAACATGGCGAGTGGCAGTTCTGGTCTCCGGAGGGCATGGCCTACCAGACGAAGTCTATTACGGGTCAGTGTCATAGTCGCGGGCTCAATCAGTGCGCGGGCATACAGGTTGTCATTTGAGAGCCGCTCCGGGTAGTGCACGCCAAGACAGTAGCGCATCAGGGCACGATGAGATGCATCAATGCGACTGCCCAATGTTTCTGTAATTGCCAAAGCTTCGCAACTGTACAAGAGGACAGATTCCACGGTAGACTTGAACAGCTGCATTTTGGCGCCGTCGCTGGCTGAACTGTTCCACACAGCTGTGAGTTTTCGTGCTGCAACCCATGCAATCTGTCGCCGTCGTTGGAAAGCACTAATGTTCTCTGCCACATTGCATCCCAAATAGCAGAAGTCGTCGCATACCGCAAGGGTGACACCTGATGTGGTATGAATGTCCGTGTGTGGAGTGTCGCCAACAAACATGACCTTGGTTTTAGAGGCGTTTAGACGAAGGCCGACCTTTGCTGATGCTGTCTCGAAACGGTGCAATTGGCGCTGGGCAGCCTCTCCGTTGTCGGACATCAGTGCAGCGTCATCTGCATATGCAAGAGCAGGGATTCTGACGGCAATATGACGTGCGGACATGCGCCTTCTCACAGTGTAACCGTCCTCAGTGGTGAGCGATGTACGCATGATGTAGTCCATGACTATCACAAATAAGTACGGTGCCAGCGTATCGCCCTGTAGTACTCCCGAAGTTGTGTCAAACTCATCGGTGCAACCAGATGATGTACGAACGCACGCAGCGGTATCAGTGTATAGGGACATAATGGCGTTGATGAAAGTCACAGGAGTGTCGTATAAAGCCAAAATGTCTTTTAGGGCCTTACGATCAACACAGTCAAATGCTTTGGAGAAATCTACAAAGGTTATAACAATGCTTCGTTTTCTAGAACGGCATGCGTCGATTGCCATTCGGAGACATATGATTTGCTCGACTGTGTTGCGTCCGGGTCGGAATCCTGCCTGCCATGGCAATAGTAACATCTCCAATCGCTCCCGAAGTCGAACTAGCAGAACACGGTTGAACAGTTTAGCATTGACACACATGAGGCTAAGTCCACGCTGGTTGGTCAAAAGAGTGCTGCTTCCCTTTGGGATGGCGACGATGGTGGAGCGTCGCCATATCTGTGGAGGTTCCTCGCCGGCGAGCATGTCATTCATGATGGGAAGAACACAGGTCAGGAGTGGAAGAACGCCAACAATGTCAGATGGTAGCTCGTCAGGACCGGCTGACTTGCCAGAAGGTGTTAGTCGAGCAGATGTGTGGAGTTCTTCCATTGTGATTGGACCCGTGTTCACGTCGGGTGCCTGTGGCAGTGCGTCTAGAGGAGTAAGATCCAGATCAACAGGGGGTACATTGAGGAGTCCATGAAAATAGCTAGCTGTTTTAACCAACCTAGCTTCGATGGATTCTGCAGCAACAATGGCATTGGGGCGCTTTTTTCGTCCTGTGATTTTGTCAATGGCTCTCCAGACGGCTTGACTACGTCCTGCCTCAGGTTTAATGTAATTTGAAACAAGGTCACTACATGTTTTCAGAAAATTTCCTCAAGTTCACATCACTGTTAAAATACTAAAGGGAAAACAATTTCTCATAATACCGCTGCAATGGCGTAAAATATACAAATATAATATTGAGTTAAGACCCACTGGTTAATCAAGCACGTCAAGCCACATCCAAAGATGCTAAAAATAGCTCAAGTTAAACAGCATCAATATAATAAAACACCCTAATCGACCTTCTGGATATCTATAAATATCTGTATAGGCTAGGGGCATTGGGAGATATGTATAGCAGAACTCCCTAAATTTTCCTGGAAACAAGGTTTTTTGCACCCAAGTATAACGTAATACTTGGGCATAACCATCTAAATCCGTTTACCTTAACTTGACGTCTGTCGTGTAAAATTTCATAATTTGGAACTTGCCACATAAATTGCTTCAACCGAATATATATCTAGCGCCATTATTGTAACCATTTCCCCATAAATTATTACCATTCAGGTTCTTACGCACCTTATCTATTGAAACAATTCGTTTTTTCCAAATTTCATTTTTCTCAGCAATCTCTCAGTGCCCCTTTAAAGGTAGATGTTCCGATTGCTGGCCCGATTTTCAACTTGATGTTTTCTATTTTACATGAAAGGTCATCCTTAAAATTGTCGCATTCCAAAGTTTGAGTTGCATAAATCCAATGGTTCGATTTTTAGAAGCACATGGTCATAAGACATTTGCCCATTGAGTAGCACACAATCTGGTTGGTGGTACACCACCTTCAGCAGTAATTCACCACATTTTAGCCTATAATTTCTTAATGGAACATTTCTGGACCCTAAGATTTTACAGACGTGATGAGAAAAATATGGGGATTCTTCTGATATCAAAATATCTTGATGTGAAAAAAAATCATAGCCCCCAAAAAGTGATCGGAACATACACCTTTAAATATAGAACATCCGTGTAAGCAGAAAGGATATTTTCTGATCCTATTGTGCAGTATTGACTGTACTGTAAATGTAATGGCACCATTTCAATTCCTATATTATTGACAGTGAACCATCCCAACATGACTAATGAGTCCATTAAGTCTAAAATCTCTATCACCAAATCTCTCTTGTGATGTTATGGTCCAATAAATTGGATGAAATAAAATGTCATAAACTATGCAATATAAATATCAAAGGTTAAGGTCAGGAACTTATTCCTAAAGATTTATAAAATGACAGTGCAACTGTGCATATGCCCAGGAATCATTTAAATACCGCCTTTATTAGTTATTTTATTGCTATCGTCAGAAAGGATATAATATATATAAAAAGAATTAATTTGGGAACTAAATACATCAAATTACTATGCAATGTAGACATTTAGATGAACACTTACAATTAAACCAATTTTTTCAAATGCCATTGACTTGCACTTGCAGTCTGTCAAGACAGAATTCCAGATAGTGTGAGGCTTTCTATTTCAAATCAAACCAAAAATGCTTTTAAATTGGCAGCAACCAAATGCTCATGATACTTTCTCTACTATCCAATACACATCGTCAAATAGCCTGGGAGCATCCCATGTGGGCGGTACACAGACAATGATTTAGATTACCCTGATGTATTGCATGCCAACAAAAATTACCATCGTACTGATCTCCTTCTACATGACAAGATGCTGGAGGAAGAGACAATATAACCAAACACATAAACAAGTCTGTCCACTAGCTTCATGGTCTTTCACTTAAATCACCAAAGTCTAATTTTATGAACGAGTAAGAAAAAATGTTCTTCATTTTTTTCAGACAGTACCAATTCAATCATGAATAGAATAAATTACTGAATAAAACAATGTGTTTTATAATTCATTAATTACAGAAATTCATTGAATAATACATGTGCGTCGCAGTTGTCAGGCATTTTGATATCCTGTCTCTAATCACACATTAGGGACGCACCATTAGATTTTCAGGGGGGGGGGGGTAGGAAGTTTTCGGAGAAAAAAAAATTCCCCCTCTATGCAGGCCAACAAAAAAAAAATTCACCCCCTGATGAGTAAAAAAAAAAAAAAAAAAAAATTCTACCCCCACCCAACTCAATATGAATGGATACATGAAAAAAAAAAAATCGCCGCCTCCGGCGGCGCAAAAAAAAACAATTCACCCCTTGCGGCGGCCAAAAAAAAATAATTCTCCCCCGAACCCAACTTCCTACCCCCCCCCTGAAAATCAAATGGTGCGTCCCTTATAACATGTATTATATAATTGAATTTTATTTTAATATTTTAGAACGATATTAGAACTGTCATTCACAAATAACCGCCCACTCTACTTCCTGTAATCGTTAATGCAGGATTTAATGTATTTTTGGGTGAAAAGGAAAGGTTATTCCTTGTTTTATCATTTAAACAGAAAACCTTTCCCTAGAAACTCAACATCCTGGAGTTTAAGTTGAGCAACATGTGGACATGGAAAAACATCAACATGATCAATGCCAACACCACTACAGACTTCCTGTGTCCTCAAATGAACACATCCAGCTATGTTGATGTAGCAATATCATTAAATATTCCAATGCACTCATATGACCCCTGAATACTGCAAGCCAGGAAATGTTCGCTCTACCTTAATTTTCGCGCTTTTCATGTGTCAAGCAACTACCGTGAAAAAAAGTATGTGTAAATATATTTCTTTTGTGTATGTCTATGAAATAAACTTACAAATCGCTAGTTAAATAAAAGCAATATGGTTTAGAATCGGCAAAGTGCGAACAATTAATCCTGCAAAAATTACCACTTAACTTTACTTTATTTAGGTTGTGCACAGGAAGACATATGGAGGTCCCTGTATCCATACACCATATTTTGATACCCTGGCATACTATTATTTATTAAACAGCCATATCTATCTATAATAAATATTGCAATATCTTTTACGATAACTTGATACAATATACAGCAAATCTTCACTGACATGCCTATTGGCTATCTACCTATTCTTACGTCAGTGATTGACAGTGCTAGCGAGGGCCTCTGATCAGGGTACAGCATATTTAGTGGGCTTTTGGCAAGTTTTAACAAGATGAGCAAATCAGGAAGTTCTCTACAAGGAAATTTGGTACAATTTTAAGGGAACTTTAATTCTAACAATATGTAACAATTTAAGGATATTATCTGTTTTTGGAAGGAATCTGCAAGGAAACTGTTGCTATCTCCAGAATTTTTGCATATTTACAACCCTGGCATTTGTCCCCTGGACCCCAGAACCCTAATTATTTTGAGCACTGTTCATTTCATTTCATGCTTTTTGCTTAAATTTGAAAGGGGTAATGAGAAAAACTTAAGACTTTCTTTTGATATCAACATTTTGATGGGATTTGATTTCGATGGGAATACATGGATTGGTTTGAGTAAACTAAAAGCAAAAATGGCATCTTGTATAAGTGAAGTTGCTCTCCAACATACACCACCAGGTCAGTCTTTAAGTCTAGTGCCTTGATTCTCTGCGTGACCTAGATATGAATAAAGCATGCAAAATCAAAATTATGAATGTGTATAAAATAATGCTATATATATCAAACAGGCAACTATTCCATGGTCCGCAGAGTGAAGAATATTTATCATAACAAAATATAAATCATAAACATGTACATTTGATTCTAGGTGCTGCTGAGTTACACTTAGGGCACCCAAACAGTTTGGAAAACAAATGAGATGGTAGTCCTTTATTTTGATTGCCTACCTATAATGTCCATTTATGTTTGTTTCAAAAATAATAATGACAAATAAATGTAGTGCTATTTGACAAATAAATAGAGAAGAAAATGCAAAGAGAATAGAGGTCGCCGGCTTTCTCACACGTAACTTACAACAAAAGTGTTTGTTACATGATTCGAACCGGAATAATCCCATTCATCTTCAAGCTATACATAATACATGCATGTACACTCAGCATACTAATACATGTAGTAATGGGACCAAACTAAAGATTGCTGGTGATTTCTGTTGTAGTTAATGTCCTGAAAATTTGGACTGATGTTTACTTAGGCCGTAAAGATGGCCGTTGTGATGTCATCAAGCCGACGACCTCTATTGAATACATCCTTGATGGTGCGGATTTTAGTTGTTTTCAATGTTTTGTTAAATTGAATGAGAATAATTTAGCCAGTTCCAAACTGGTGAGAAACATACGTTTTATCTCTCTGCGCACAAAAAGAAATCCAAACGTTTGTATACGATCTGACAAACATCATGCATGTATACATGCGTCACAGTGTGTGATACACAGCGTTACGCATGTGTCTGCCTGTGTTGTGTTCGTACACTGGATTCCTTGCTGTAAAGAAGGCTTGCCAATTTCGAGATGATATGTATAGACAATCATACGTGTTCTGCTGAGCAAAGCCATACAAAAATCTCATTTCTGATGCAGACTGACCGCATCATCTATCACAACATTGGTTGAGTTATTTTTAGAGTTGTGAGTCGATTATTGATTATTTTATTATAGCGTGTCACTGACCATTCAAGGAGAGATTTGTGTGATCACTGACTGGTATACTCTGTTTGGCCATCTCGAGACAGTGACGTAACCGCGTATTCTACTAATTGCATCACATAACGCGCGCGCATACTCGCGGCGCTGGCGTACAAACACAAGCGTTGAAAGGCGGAAGATACACACGCGTGCGTAAAAGCTGCGCCTGTTCAGTTACGTCACTGTCTCGAGATGGCCAAACAGAGTATAGCTGATAGTGATTATTTCACAGAATTAATAAATTAATCATTATACTATAACACTTCAAAATTTGAATTAAAATAACTGTTTAATTATCAAAGAGATGTATCATATTCATGATGAAGCGCTATTGTACAGGTGTCAATGTTCAGAGTCTCACTTCAATTCCATTTATAGCAATAAGGTGGTTTAAGTGCATATTAGATTAGACTGAATGACATCATGAGGCAAAAAAAAAAAATGTTTGATTGTCCATAGATCACTATTAAAAGTTGGGTAGGTCGGTCGGGATAAGTTTTTTTCTTCTTTCTCATGCACTTACCCCTTTTTTCAGGTACCAAAAGTAAAATGAGATGTACTTTTTGTGGTAACCAAAAGTGGTAACCAAAACGGGGAACAAAATCTTTAACATTTTAATGAGTATTTCTATTTTCTCAACACTTAAAAAAAATGAAAAAAAAATGATTTTTTTTATTTTCGGCTAATATTTGTAAAAAAATGAAATTTTCAAAAACAAAATTGAAAATTTTCATTTTTTTAAAAAGAAATTTAAAAAAAAAAATAAAAAAATAAAAAAGTTTTTGGGTAGGAATGATTAAGAGGGTCGGGCGGACGAGGACAATCAAACAACTTTTTTTTTTTGCCTGATATTATCATCATGCAATGTTTGAGCTCAGTGATTACATGGAATTATGAAAAAAATCAAGCATTGCAGCCGTATATTAGCCATCACTGGTGCTCATCAATTCCAATCATTTAATAGCATGCATTAAAAGCGGTCTCAGAAATCATACAAAATCAAAATATATGATGCCTAGCATGTTCTTAAAACAACATTTGTGATATTTGTGTTATGCTCACTTGTGATACAAACAAGTGCTTGCTTGTCCTCCACCAACTGCTACTAATCATTTTTATTGGAAAAAATAAGTTCACATAATATACTGTTTAAAATAAATAAAACAATTAAACCAAATCCAATTAAATTAAACTAAATCCAATTTTATTCCCATGATACAATGTATGGAGATTATATTGCGAGAAGATATTCTAATTTTTAGGGTGGACAATTTTGAACAAGTTAAAAATCAATGTTGATCTGAATGCTGGTTGACCTATGAATTAATTACGGTAGCCCTGACCATCATCTCCTGATGGTCAATGGACTTGCTTTATGCATTTAAATGAAGCAAAGTGGCATCAAAACAGGTCGCTAGTGATCACACAAGTGTGGTAACTCCAATTACATATCGCTTCAGAAATAACCCAAGTTTCCACGGATGTTTAAGATATAGTGTCAACTCCTACGCAGCATTGGCATCTCTAACCATTTAGATCAAGTGAACAACAAGTAAGAATGGCTTTGAATTGCAATATTAAAAGGTACAAAATATGTATGAATATATTTTGAATCTGTACCCAACAAACACTTTCCAAATTCCATTCCTTTTCTTGCATTAGCTAAAGCTTGGCCGCAAGTGCCTCTATGGTGGACAGATTGTAGGATGTCATGTTATAGTGAAAGGCACAGAGAAAATAAAATGTGTCACATTCTGTCACTGTTCATTGATACATACAGTGTATGGCTCATGCATTGCATTTAGGCTTGGTGTATTATTTACCACTACATCCAAATATAATAGTATTCAACCAAGAGGTAGTCTTATAAATCTGTAGGGACGCACCATTAGATTTTCAGGGGGGGGGGGGGGCGGTAGGAAGTTTTCGGAGAAAAAAAATTTCCCCCTCTATGCAGGCAAAAAAAAAAAAAATCACCCCCTGATGAGTAAAAAAAAAAAAAAAATTCTACCCCCACCCAACATGAATGGATACATTAAAAAAAAAAATTCGCCGCCTCCGGCAGCGCAAAAAAAAATTCACCCCTTGCGGCGGCCAAAAAAAAAAAAAATCTCCCCCCAACCCAACTTCCTACCCCCCCCCCTCAAAATCAAATGGTGCGTCCCTTAGTAATATAGATGCATGGCAAGCATGGGTATATTTATCAAACTTTAACATACAAACAATGTCCACTAAAAGACACTAGCTAGCGCTGTTAATTTCTGATCTCTACACCAGATAGATGTAGAAGTTGCCACAAAAAAGAAAAATTGTATTAATATTATTTTATGAGCTCTGAATTTCCTACCATGTTAGCACTCGTTTTACAATTAATTTAAATCTAGCAACTTAATACAATAAGCAAATCATTAAATTTATTATTTGGTAACACTACTTGTAGCCATCCTATTTTGCATGGCCCCATGTCCCTATTCACCCTGTTTTACGGTACACAAACTGGCCGGGTGACATTTAAAAAACGGTTCCAATTTTTGTCCCTATTCACCCCATGTCCCTATTCACCCCGTTTTACCGTTTACGGTACACATACTTATTACATGTATGCCTCAAAATTCAATCTTCTATGTATGCTCCTTTTCAAAATAGCGAAAAGGTGTCAGTAACCTGAATAAGAATATGGGACAACAGTTACCCATTCACAAACTATTATCATTCAATCATTCTTCATGTTGATCCCATGTTACCAACACTACAAACATGAATGCATACTTATTGGAAATTGTCCAAATTTTCTCCCAATTCATTCTTAAATTGATAACAATGCTGGGCCTGGATATGGAGGGGTCAGTAACTTTACCAGATGAGAAGGAGATGTCATTTCACCATAGTTGTGTCTATGATTACACACAGATTATGGAAACCCCTTTAGGGGTAAGGTTGTCAATATTGACCTTAGCTGAGGTGAAAGGTCACATAAGGTCACAGCAGGGATTGATACCACATGTAAAAGATGAGGAGAATTACCATCTATGATTTGTAAAGCAGGGGTATGTGATTACCCCAGTCAGTTGTAATCCTTTGCAATGATAAAAGACTGTTTTATAAAAAATGGTGATATCAGACCAGTCATTTTACTTCTTGAGTGGTTTGAGTAAAAGTACTAAAACTAAAACTATCAATACCAGTGTCTAGTCTACAAATGGTCATACTCACAGTAGCACAACTAGGGTATTCATGGGGGGGGGGGCATGAGGGATGGGGCATGAGGGGTGGTGGGGGGGGGGGGGGGGGGCATAACCGACTATTTTTTGTATACATAGAGTTTGTCATACCATTGGGGGCATCAGGGGGCAAGCCTTCTGGCAAAGGGAGGGCAAATTCCCCCCTGCCCCACAATTGATAAACAAGTTTACAAAGTTTAAAATTATGTCGGCACCCCCGGGAAGTGAAAGGCAAGTCAAACAACCACTACACCACCAGCGCTGGGCTTGCCAGGCTAAATCTTCGACATTATTCTTTTATAATACGGTTTTGGCCTACTATAATGTTTTAGAGTTTTATAATTTTGCAAACAACATACAAAAAAGTGAATTCAATAAGATTTTAGAACGATTTTTGAAACTAATGCACATAAACTATTTATGTGGCCTTTGGGTCTTACTAATAGGAGTGGGCTATAGAGGGTCATAGTTTCAGATCATGCTTGCTACATGATTTTTTGATGACTTTATACGTACTGACAACATTTCCACACAAAAAATGGAAATAAATGCAAAATCCAGGGTGCCCCGGCCAAAAAACCACAAAAAGTCGGCCATTATGGAAAAACAGTATTTTGATCATAAATCAATCATTTTTGGTCCAATCAATTTGATTTTGGTGGCAATACCCATGTTTATTGGGACATGGAATAATCTTATACAACTTTTATCGTATGACGATGTTTCGTTTTCCTGAAAATGGCATTTTTAGTGAAAATAGCCCTGTGAGGGCGCTGTTTAAAAAAATACCTTTCGCATCGAAGCATCTCAAATTTTAATGTTGAAATATGATAGGAGTTACATTTTAGGCCTTTCCTGAAAATCTGAGTAAAATACCATTTGTTGTTTTGAAGCTACACCATTTTGAACATCTTTGAATTGTCTCCATTGAAACACACACTACTGAAAGTTCGTTGACCCCTGTACTATCCTACGGAAGTACTTTTTACGCGTTCTTGTGATTTTAAAGTGGATGCCACGGTAAAATGATATGAGGTAACATGCTCACATCTTCAGAAAATGTTTCTTGACACACTCTTAACATATTTCATGTATTCAAATTCATTTTTATTAATGCGATAGCTACTTTTTTTGCAAAGCGCCCTCACAGTCCAAATTTGACCAAAATCAGCTATTACAAGAAAACGAAGAGTTTATATGAGACGAAACCAGCATAGAATGACATACTGTACCCTAAAACATGGGTATTGCCACCAAAATCAAATAAATTAGACCAAAAATGACTGAGTTATGATCAAAAGTCTGTTTTTTCCAAAATGGCCGACTTTTTGTGTTTATTTGGCCGGGGCACCCTGGATTTCGCATTTTTTTCAATTTTTTTGTTGAAAATGTTGTCAGTATGCATAAAGTCATCAAAAAATCATGTAGCAAGCGTGATCTGAAACTATAACCTAAAAATGACCCTCTATAGCCCACTCCTATTACTAAACAGGAAAGGAAGTATTATCAATTTATACAAACAATTACAAAATTGCCAAAAATTAAAAAACATCTGCATTGATGATATTATAAATTTACTGATAACTAAACAATACTAATTTTCTTTTGTGGCCTAGGGTCTGGTATTCTATTGTTCACCTGCACACTTTCACTCCATACCTATTTCCTCTACCAAAGGGTAAGTTTATTTTCACAAAAACAAAACAATTTTGATAATACCCCTTGCTTTTAAACAATGTCCTATTATCATTTAAATACTACTCCCATTTATTTTTCCTAATCATCCCCTCAAGTGGGGCTGTCTCAAAGTGTGTGTATGAACTTGACCTTATTGTATACTGCTTTGTCTGAAATCCCGCCATGGCACGTGCCACTTCTACACCCTCCAAATCACCAGCTGGCGATGTTCCTTTGTTCCGAAACAAATCAGAGAAAAGGCCTATGGTATTATGTGATTTTTACATGCTTGTCAATAATGGCTCTGTTGACTTTCCTTTTTGACACAAAGATTGTTGTAAAAGTAAATCCAAATATTGGTAAAATGCAATTGTACAATCCTACACAATATGTTAAACTATCATCTGACTTGTTTTTAGCTGAACATTAATAACAAACATGTAGTACTGTATGAATTATCAAATTGGTCTTACTCTTACATTCAAAGTTCCTCCTCAATCTAAATATCAACCTTTCAGAGTTGTGTTGTGTCTGTTAAAATGAACAGATTCTGTGTAGTATACTAGTAACTTTATCAGCCAAATTCATCAATATAACCAAGTTCTATTTAGCACGATCAATCAAAAAATATAAACATTGTGTTAAAGTCTTCAAGAGTTCAATATTCAATTCTTTATTGGCAACTTAATATGCGTTATATGCATGAGAGGAAAGACCCATAAAGCCTGAATGCTACTTAGACTTGAACACTAATATTTTATGCAATTATCCATATTTAACATTTGCATTGATTAAATAATTAATTATGAACAACTTAAATGTTCAATAAAATGTTACAGATCTACAGAACAAAAATAGCACTAGGTTCCTGCTTGGACATCCTGAATTTGACATCAGTAAGACCCCTTAGACTCATAATGTAGTACTGTAAAAGTGGAAATTTTCGCGCTACATTTATTTTCACGATTTTCGCGCTAAAATCAGCAAGCGCGAAAATGCGCGAATATATTTATTTTATATGTAGGTCTATGTACAGAAGCTCAAAATCGCGAAAATAAAAACAAGCAAAATTGTTCAAAATGTGCTAAGCGCGAAAATTTCTACGCGCGAAAATTTCCACTTTTACAGTATGCCATGATACTGTACATCAATCATGAATGCTGAAATACCCTTTGCCTAATAAATATGGCAAATACACGGAATATTAAAAGGGTAACATGACAATCTTTCTTTTAGTTAATTTTCTATTAAATTGAAAACATGTAATATCCTGGGTGCACAATGGCACATTTTAATGTTAAAATATTGGACTTGCATGCACTTTCAATGGTCTTTGTTCTTCAGTCACATTTCATCCTACATGTACTTATAAAAAATATCCTTATCATGCCCCAAATCAGTAGCTGCTGTTTACAAAATCGTGTCGGTTTAGACTTAATCCCAGAACTTGCTTAAATATATGTAGGAAGTGTCTCTATAGACTTGGGGTTAAACTAGCCACCATTGATATCTAGGGGGTTATGATAAATGGTTTTAAAGCGATGATCATTTGTAAAATCAACACAATTGTTTTTATCCAAATTGGGTAATCAATAACCATTACAATTTACTTGGCAACATCCTACTTTTTAGTTTACATCTGCTTTTTGTGCCAAATGACACTGGAATTGAAATACAATTGCTGAAAAAACACACCACTTATTGCATATTCTTTAAGTGCATTCACTAGTTGCTCAGTTTTGTAATGGTTATAAAGTATTTGAAATAGGTGCAGCTGCAAGTCATTCATGAACAAAACAATTATTAGGAATATCCATAGATGTGTCATGCTTACCCTTTGTCTAATCATAGTCTTAATGTATTCAGTATAAAACAATTGCCTTGATGACAAACAAACTGCTACTACTACTGCGATGGTGGTAGAGATCGCATATTTTTGGCGGCGAACCATCTAGCTTGCTGAAAAAAAACACGCATCCTAAATTGGATATCCTACAATCTTAAACTAGTAGTTATTGCGATTTATTCCGTTTGAGGGCGCTCAACGGAATAAATCGCAATAACTACTAGTTTAAGATTGTAGGATATCCAATTTATAGTTTTAGCTTGTGCCATCCTTGTTTTTACCTCCCCGACCACCAACCCCCGAACCAACGCAATTTCACTGTGTGATCAATATCCCTTTTATTCCTGGCCATTTATTAAGGCGATGGTGGTAGAGATCGCATATTTTTGGCGGCGAACCATCTAGCTTGCTGAAAAAAACACGCATCCTAAATTGGATATCCTACAATCTTAAACTAGTAGTTATTGCGATTTATTCCGTTTGAGGGCGCTCAACGGAATAAATCGCAATAACTACTAGTTTAAGATTGTAGGATATCCAATTTATAGTTTTAGCTTGTGCCATCTTTGTTTTTACCTCCCCGACCACCAACCCCCTGAGTGTTTTGGCATACCATTATATATCAATATGATTTCCAAGGTGTCATATCTATTTATATTTTTGAGATATCGACCGTACTGTATTATGGGAGTTATTAATTTTCAGCAGCCAGGTACCCTTTTTCAGATCGCTCGCGATCTATACCCCTTTGGCACTACTACTAGGCATAGTTATCCTGGGTGGAACTGGTTCACATAGTGTGCACATAATTGCTGACATTGAAAATACTGCCAGTTGACTAATTGTTGTAATTAAGAATTCTTTCAATATAAAAGCCTGTAGCTCTCAAAACCTCGCCAATAAAATTGTGTGACTCATTGTTGATGAAAACTACAAATGTTTTCACCACATGCTACTGATATTAAAATGGAGAAATCCCAAAACCTGGTGCCTAGCTGCAATATTGATCAAATTGAATAAATTGTGTAGTTTTGTCTTGTCTTCTTACATTTAATGCATTTGTTGGGCTATCACAATTCATAACAATTCTGTTTAATACTTCTTTTTTTCTCAATATTCTGAGGAAAGTGTATGCATTTATCCCAATTTCTTGTAAAACAAATCAAGGAAAGTAATGGCTTTCCAACAAATTAAGCCATTGTCTTTGTCCCCTAGTGCTGGTGGGTCATTTTTTGTTGAAAAAAAATTGTGCTGATAAGTGATTGTACAGGCACTTCCTATTCCCTATTGTGTAAGAAGTATTCTTTTGGAATCAACACCTGCCTCCTAGTGTAATCATGACACACAGTGGAAACAACAAAACATTTTGCCATAAGACAACCCTTCCTCAACTTGACCTCTATGAAATCTGCACCTGCTTGACATGCCTGCACAGTGGTGGAATCCTCATTATGCAGTCAATCTGCCTGTTGAATAATATTGAAGCTTTATGGTTTAAAACAGGCGTTCTCAACTGGTGGCGCGTGCGCCATTTGTGGCGCTTTGAGGCAGTCAAATTGGCGCGCAGCTAACAACCATGAAAAAATTGAAAAGAAAAGAAAGAAGAACAAAGAAAAAGAAAAGAGAGTCAAAGTTTTTGTATTCGTATAAAGTCACAAAGAGCAGACAGTTAGGGTAGGAAATTAGACATACGTCTTAAATTATTACTTTTTCATCAAACAAATCTTGTACAAAAAAGTGTAAAAATGAGGAAATCTGAGCCCATGAGCTTCCAGGGGGCTTCCCCCCCCCCCCCCCCCCCCCCCCTGGACTCCCACCAGGGGCCCTAAGGCTGGTCCCTGGACCCCACCTGTTAGTGGCTCCACTCGCTCCGCTCTTTTCGCTCGAAACATCACGTCAGTGGCACTTCTTGATTACTATATTTGGAAAATGGTGCTTCATAAAAATTAGTTGAGAAGGCCTAGTTTAAAAGGTCCCTCTGATTCATGGTAACACTTACAGTAGGTTAAACAGTAAGTGTTACCATAGTACTAGTAATAGATCATTGTGTCATCATGAACAAAAATATTGCAGAAAATAAATCACATCAATTTTATTTTATTTCATGGCTGATTGTTGACTGCAGTAAGGAACTGATTCCTTAAACATGCACATCCTGTTTGTATTGTCCATACAATTATTATACCACTAGTACATGTAGTACATGTGTAAGTACCAGCTGGCCGAAACCAGACCCATAATCGTAAGGTCAAGGTTTACCAACATAGATAGGCCAAAACACATAGAAGAATTCATCCATATCACTCAATCACACTGAAGACCTAGGATACACCAAGGCATCTGTGTAAAGTCTTTGGATACACACAAACGAAAACACAAAACAAGTTTTACATTAACACAAAGAACTAGTATCATTTCAACAAAGGTTTAAGTTCAGTCTTCTGGTAGCACTTAAAAACATTAGTCCATGTTTGGTGTGTATTATACAGCGATCGAGGGCCTCTGTTAAACGCATTAAGTGACAAAACTTGTATCTGCAACGGTACAAAGGAAGAGATTCAAGGTCCACAGAGTCAATACATGACTCACTCATGGAATAGATGGTACTTTTCACGATATTTATAATTTACTAGGATTTGTACAGTTGGTTCTCTGAAAATACAAAAATGGTATTCTTAATTGTGATAATCTGTTATTGTACCTAATGAGATAGGCCTCCATGCTAAAAATAATGTCTTGAAAGTAGATGATGTATTTTAGCTACACATCCGCCTTCCAAATCCACTGTGCAACAAAAAAATAAGGGTCAACTGTAAGATTTAAGGCAGTATTTTAGAATATTTATTACTTCTCATTGCCTATATGAAACAACCAAATGAAAACCAGTTGTTTACTATAGCAATATTGTGAATGGGTTTATAGACTGTTCTGAACTGAGACTGAGTTGAAAGAAAATAATGATCAACATTGATTTCTTTTTTAAACCATGTTACCAAAGTAATATTTGCCAAGGCATTGTACAATTTATACAGATTTGAAAATAGCACCAAATCTGGTTTATTTTGGGAACGATTTCTATTTCTAAAGCTAATTGGGTATGAAGTAACCAACAATGGAGCAATATTTAAGCTGTTACTTTCATGATTTAAGTGATGGCAAAATATGTATGGTAAGTAAATTACTTCCTTGCTAATAACCAGTGACAGTTAAGAATAACACTGCTTCTGTATGGGAGTGTTTCTACTGGGAAAACTTAGCAGTAATTAATGGTACCAACAAGCAATTTCGCTTAGTAGAAACAGTCAAATAACGTTAATTAACTCAAAGTTTTCTAACACCAAAAACCTGCAAATGGTAATTACCGCTAACTTGCCCAGTAGAAACAGCAACCCGATAAATCTAATCGCAAAAAACAGAGCTTTTTATCAATAATGTAACCTTCCAACATTGTACAATGCGCAGGTGTAATGTTGAACCCGCCAATCCGAGGACCTTTGTCCCTACCAGCCGGCAATGTGAGGACAAAACAAAATGTGAGAACCTTTTTTGAAGTCCTCTCTTTTTTCATGCATAAAAACGTATATGAGTAGGGTCCTCACCCCCCTAAGGGTGTATGGTCATGTCCTCCATTAGACGTCATTCATACCATACAAATGTCCCTACATGTATGGTAAAAAAAAAAAGAATCCTCAGATTGACTGTAACTTCTATACTTTTTTAAACGTGTTTTAATACGGGTCCTCACATGGGTTGGTGCTTGACTAGGGGTGTATGAACACCATCTGTGATGCACCAGAGTTTGTGTATGCACGGTATGGACGGGCAGACCAGAGTTTGTGTATGCACGGTATGGACGGGCAGACCAGAGTTTGTGTATGCACGGTATGGACGGGCAGGTAAACGAACCGGTATCACTTACCGGTAAGTTTTCGTGAATAGAAATGGAGGTGATAAAAATATTTAACAGTAAATACTTGCATTTTCAAATAGCGTTAACTTGTCAGTGCCTCAATAGAAACACGCTCAATGACTGGTGCTCTAATTGGAGGCTCACTCATTGATGCATAGGGAATTGGATAACTTGCCCTATAGAGCAGATTATCAAAATAGGATTGATATTGATTGACTCATAACCCAAAATAAGCAGTATTGCAAATTGGGTCACTCACTCTATATATTGTTTTGATAACATTTACACAGAACAATATCTTGATAGTTGGAAAGATGAAATGTTCTGTTCCAACAATTTAACATAATGTTCTGCCTTTTAAAAAAATAAAAGAGCAAACTTTTACAGAAATAGAATATGAGATTCCTGATTCTGTGAATTATGTTTCTCATAATTATATGCCTTGAAAAAAAAGTATTTAGATTAAGTGGGTTGCATTTTTAAAACCAGAGCAAAATTTGATTCCCTCAAAATATAGTTTAAATCATGCCAATTAATTATCAACAGATTTTGATTATTTGTTCAATAATACCTTTATGTCTAAATAAAACCAGTGATAAATATTTAGATATTTTCGCTCACATTTAGTTATGTTTAAGATTATTATAAACAAAAATATATTTTACGATTTGTCGCCAAATTTGCTTAATTTGGCTTCAGCTTTCCTAAAACTTAAGTTTTATCTGTATGAGAGAAAAATGAAGGGATTTAAATCCTTACAAATTCATATAAAAAATATAAAAAATGATAAGCACTTCCAAGGAGATTCCTTACTCATATTTAGTCATTTTATAAATTTAATAAATGATGCACAACACAGCGGAGAGGTGTATTCTATCATGGTTATCCATCCCTGCACTTATCATATGTCACAGTGAGTTAAAATACATAAATAATATCAACAACTCAGATCTATCTATAGTTGTGATTTACATTGGTATAAAAAGGGATTCCCCAAATACCTATCAGCAGCTGGCCATAGACATGTACACAACGGGTGTACACAGTATGGTCAATTGGCAAACAAATTACCTAGCATTACTCATTTGTTGCGGTATTTTCCCTTGTGTAGAAATTGTATGACCTCTTGAGGTTAGGTATAGCAGACATCAGTGGGGATTAGGACTTTGGTTTTATTTCTTACAAAAGATAGAATGGATGGTTGTGTATGCAAAGTTCAATAATCCTGTTTGCTTGAGATCCCACAAAAAATGAGGTCATTTCGATGACATCAGTACACAACTGAAACACAAAAGCAATATCAAGCATTCATCCACAACTATTCCATAACAGTATTTTGATTCATTTCTTTCAAAATTTGAATAATATTGTATTGTATCTTTAATAATAACCTAGAATCCGTCCAACCGAGGAAATAATAACTCCTTGGTCCAACTTAGTTGGAAATGGATAACAATAGATGGACAAACTGTGAAGTTATGTAATGTTTATGTACTAATGCCATCAGCTGGATCTAACCAGTGACAGTTTACTGATCTAAGGCCAAATAAAAAAAACCATATGTTTCTCGTCCCCGCCCGCTTCCTTTTTTGGGGCCGCCTCCTTTTATCTATTATTTATTATTCAAAAAAGAAGAAAAAAAAAAAGATTTTTTTTGTTTTTGTTTTTTACAATTTTTTTTTTAGAAGTCCAAATGTATATAAAACATGACCTTAGATGACCTAGATTTGACCCGAAATAATTCACTTAATACCCCATGACCCACACCATAGCTATGGTAATTTATAACTTAAGATCCTACCTTATAAGTACATTGGTATTTCATAATATTCTGATTAAAAGTATGACTTTTGAGAACCGTT
The DNA here is from genome assembly GCA_035610835.1 of Ophiura sarsii. Taxonomy (NCBI): domain Eukaryota; kingdom Metazoa; phylum Echinodermata; class Ophiuroidea; order Amphilepidida; family Ophiuridae; genus Ophiura; species Ophiura sarsii. The sequence continues at coordinate 12,141,402 of CM069452.1, read as the reverse complement.
TTCAGTGTAAAAAATACCATTATTGTTTTATTGTAACAACATCTAACTAAATTTAGTAAATTACATGTATACATGTACATTTTGCTTGTTATGGCAATAGAAGTGTTGCCTGTAACATGATGCAGCATTAAAAAGATTTATGTTTGAATAAATTATTTCAATTTTGTTTAAATTAATTTTTAAATTGAAGTCAAACAAATTATAACTTTATTTCTTATGCATGTGATCTGGTAAAAAAAGATGTTTCATGTATGTATGATGGAAATAATAACACATATGTTTTGAATGCATTTTAATATCTTTAATACACAGATTTACCATTTTGCATTACCACATCACATGTATAAGAACCACAAAAATAATATGTCTGACTTCAATTTGCAAATATATTGTAATCATTATTTTATTGTTATATCATGTAACATGCAACACTTCTCTTCCCATATTAAATGAAAATATACTAAATTTAGGTATTTTTCAAATGTTAAATAATTTGCTATGTATATGTAGACTTAACCTCTACCGATAGCCCCCTAACCTTGGGGCTATCGGACGTCGGAACTCTGTCCAGTTTTTATAGGAAGGCTGTATTTTAAAGAGTACTACCATATGGACCGTGTAGTTTCTTCGTACGATGCTTCGTTAAGAAGTTACAAGCAACACTTCTCTTCCCAAGAAGATACAAGCAACACTTCTCTTCCCATATTAAATGTTATTTTACTGAATTTATATATTTTTAGAATGTGTCGTGTGGTATAAGATTAAATGTGCCTTTTCGTTTCGTATACCTCTGAAATTCCCGAGAAATCTTGACTTTGGCGGATATAAAACCAAAAATGTTGGCGGATAACCTGATTTTATATCATGGTTATCCGCCGGATAACCTGATTTTTCCCCTTAATTCGAACACTGCTCAGAAGTGTAAAACATGGTGCTAAACACTATTAAAACAATGTATGTATTAACATGGTGCTAACACTATTAAAACAATGTAAATATGTTAAGTTCTTGTTTGTCTAACAATTGTCTCTTTCTCAATTGTCATTTCATTTAATAGGGAAAACACTATAGATTGCCAGAAATCTCAAACGGCGGCCATTTTGAAAAATAATAAATAATAAATAAAAAGCCCCTCATCCTCCCTTTTTTGAAAAACCTGGACGAGAAACATTTTTATTTTTTTACTTGGCCTAACACAAAACAGTTGTAAGTTCTGGAATCGGAAAATGGGCATTTGGGTCACTCTCTCTTCCAATTTTGACAATTGCAATCTTCATTATGTAACAAACAAATTGGTAGAATATAATACAATAAGCATTGATCAAGAAGGGTAATATTGCAAATAGGCAAAGAAATCATCTCTTTGCTTTAATTCAAATGCAAACACAATGCGACACATACAAATGGAGATAATTCCAGTCTGAGCATACACTTTGTAATCCTTTCAGGGCACTCACTATTCACTAATCTGCAATCCAAGTTTTAATTCAGATCATCCACTTCAATCCACTATTTACTTGAGTTAAAATCAATATCAAATGATCCTATTATTATGAGATGTAATGAGATCAGCCAAGGGTAACAATTAAATGCTAATGTATACACAACTGTTAACTGTTACTATACCATAGATAGATCTATAACTTATAGTATAAGGCATTTATAGGGCGCCATTTCATATAGATCATGCCTCCATGGTGATTAGATGGTACACAGGAGCCAAGCGAAATCAGCTGTATACAGTGGCGTAGCCATGTTATTCATATTGGGGGGGGGCGAGAACTGAAAATGAACCGACAAGATTGTTTTGAGTAAAGACCCGCGCGCAACGTGCGAAAATTTGTGACTTTACACCTATTTGTGGCACAATTGAGGTACATTTTTGCTCTAAACAAGCTTGTATCAACGAATATTGCATTTAGGTGACTGTTATGCGCGCGTAGCGCACGAAAAATGTTCATGTGTACTTTTGACCATCATAATTCCATGATTCTTCTGGTCAAATGAACCGACAGTGCCAATCTCAACCGACACGACGTCAATATTGGGGGGGGGGGGGGCGATCGCCCCCTTCTGGCTACGCCACTGGCTGTATAAAAATTAAGCGATGCACTGTGAACACCGTGTGTACAGATACAGACCAGATACAGATACAGACCCGGGATGATCCCCTACTCTTTACGAAGGAGTCTGTGACCTTTTTAACGATCAAACAATCTGAGTTTGCTTTCATCTTGTGGACATTTTTAACTCATGATTTAAAAACTGTGCATATCAGGGGTAGAATTTCGCCGCGAATCCGCGAATCGATTCGCGTCGAATCACTACCGCGCGAATCCAGTTGGATTCCCAAAAAAAAAAAAAAAAAAAAAAATTACTTTTCTTTTTTTGTAAGTCCAAAACAGGACATTAGATGACTGGTAGTTGACCCTTAGTCAACAAACATGCCGAATTTGGAAGTTGTGCAAGCTTATAGCCTTATTCTGGATATTATTTTCATTAATTTCGCAATAATCCATGGATTCTCAAAATTGGCGAGAATCTGGATTCTCGCAAAATCCTTCCGCGAGAATCTGTTGGTTACGAAATTCTACCCCTGCATATAATTAATTTTGAAAGATTGGTACCTGTACTGGGCCTATGAAATTAAATTTGAAATATTGGAAGAACCTGGGTTCACTTTGTTTGGCCATGGACTTATCAGATAAGTCCATGGTTTGGCTTATTCTAATATTAATCTTGATCAGCAGGAGACAAAAAAAAACCCAAAAAAAACACTTAATACATTTGCATTAACGTTAAATATATAATGCAGTAATGGAAATAACTACATGACTATCTACCCACCCTGGGTATAGATGAGGTGACCGTTGTTTACATCAGTAGTGTTTACAAATTGATTAGCGCCTGGTCTAAAGACATGCTAGAGGTACTAGTCCATGACTACTGCATACATTACTATGTGAAAGCAAAACACACATTCACTGAGCGCCAATTTTAAAAGCACATGCCCTTATGGTGCGCACGCAAACCGCCGGGCAACCAGATTTAGTACCTGGTCTCTCATTGTGCTTAGGGATGCATACCATGACTACTGCACTATTACACCGTAAGCATGGTAAGTAATGATCAATCAAGTGTGAATTAAAGCACCGTTCCCTGTAGGTGCGCACGCAAACCGCCGGGCACTACGTCACCGGTCACACCATCTATACGATCATGTGTATAGCACTAGCAGCTCTATATTCATATTGTTTGTGCTGATCATAATATTAGTTTAGTATTGCTTTATTCCATAATGTTAAAGAGGGATTGAATTCATGTCCTGTCCAGATCACCCCTCGCTAGTCTAGTGGTTGAGAAACATGCTTTGCAATGCAGAGGTCCATGGTTCAATTACCACTAGGACCACTTTTTCAACAAATATATTTTCCTTTGCAAAAGTTAAGGGTAGACAACCCTGAGTAGACAGTCAGGTGGGTATTTCCATTGCTGCATATATAGCCTTGTTGAAGGAAACATTTTTAGCCTAAATGCATCCTGTGAAATAGCAGGATGTGGTCTTATTTACCTACCATTTGATATTTGTACGTTAGCGATGTTGTTTACTACAGATACAGATCACTTACTACTAACGTAAACATATCTTTGTGTCAAATATCCTAAGTCACACTTCCACACTTCCTTTCCTCTTTCCTGACAAATTGAGCTAAATTCCAGAAATAGATTTCCAAGATTTCTTTTAACGTGAGCGGTACTTCCGTAGATAGGTACTATTGACTTGAATTTTTGAAAGAGCTAAATATTTTGTAGAGAATCTTCAAAACACTATTTTAAAAATAATCAATGACTAAATCACCTGAATCCAATGGTGACATCCCTTGTATCCCACCTAGACATGACGCAAATGTGATGGAAAGCACTACATTATATATTGACATGACATAGGAGAGAACCATTTGTAAAAGTACACAATGCATCCCTACAGTGTAAGATCATAATTATGCAGCTCAATGTATCAAGCCTGATCTATCAAGCCTGATTTATCAAGAACCTAATCTATCACCTAAACCTGGATCTTGGGAGAATGTTGTAAAATGTACCTCACCAAAGCCGGCTAAGCTTGCAATTGAGAGTTGAATATGAAAAGATGTCTTTGATAAATTACTAGAAAAAAACACTGGTCATGCATGGCTAAGATAAGAAAGGAAATAGATTGTGACCCACTCTGTGCCTTTCCAAGCAAGGGCAATTTACCACTTTTAACTTGAAATCATTATGCACTTATCAATTGCAACCCCATCACCGGGGACCCATGACTAGCGTGAATTTGGGCCGGGACATACAAATTGCCAATGTGACATCTCTGGTACAATCGTGTACGGTACGGTCCCCTGCAGTGTTAAGTGTATGCCCCAACCATTCCCCAGCTCATTTTTTGTCAGTGATGTACGTCCCCGCTACGTCCTGGCTAGCGAGGGCACACTTTCTACATCCCCGGTACATGCCCCCGCATAGCCGGGCAAACACTTTTGTCAAACCCGCTACAGTCCCCCGCATGGTCCCGCCATGTCCCGGTTGTGGGTTGCAATTGATTAATGTGCATTACCAACACTGACCGTACAGCGAAGCAAACGCCCACTCAGTTCCTCAAACTAATTCACTTGACATTCATGTCTTCATTGTCATGTTTGCAGAACATACAGAGGTTCACATAATCCAAGTAAACCCCTTAAACCATGGGTATTGAGATTTTACTTTTGACATGAAATGTGATTAATTAAGTTTAATTAGATCTAATTGGTTAATTGGCAAGTTTTAAGAGCTAACCCCTTGGACATCGATATGGAGTGGGAGGACAGAATGATTTACACAGCAAAGGGGATCAAGAAAGGTGAGAAATTATATCTGCTCGCTAGCCAAGGGATCGAACCCTGGTCACCCATGTGGCAAGCAAGTGCACCAGCTTGGCTAGCCAAATTTAAATTTTCCATACCATTTAATAGCCAATGCTGGACTGGTGGTTTTCTGTGGTGCAGTGAGATTAGGTTAATGATGATGATCCGCTCTATACACTTAATTCTATTTGAGATTCAGTTACCTAATTTTCCCCTTACTTAACTCCCTTGATCCGAAATATAGTCTATCCTAGCAAACAAGCAACAAAATTGTGAACAGGTTACAGGTATGTACCTGGATTTATTGCATCGTAGGGAAACCATGACGCAGGACAATCCCTGGAATTATTGATGCATCTTGTAAGCATACAGCTACTTTTATATATTCATTAAGAATTCAATTCAGTTATCACATTTTAAGTCATCCACATGGGATGTGTCATGCCTGCATTTACCTTAAATGTCACATTCAAAAACAATTCCCTGGCAAAGTGAAGCGCAATTTGTTTTTTGCTATCAACTGCATTTTTTTATGTCCCATCTGTAAAATAATAATTCACAACATAGTGCTGTGCTAACTTGAATGAACCTTGCAACCATTCTCCTATCTGCAGGTCATTCTAACTATTTACTCAAATCCAGATCAATCGGTCAATGTCTCCCGGTTCACTTAACAGTAAAATATCTGATCCAATCATTGGATTCTGATAATATTTTCATTTTCTATGCCTGGTTATTTAATTACATTACAATGTTGAGTTTTTTTCGCAAAGGTTCAAGTTGTCAAAATTTTGCAAAATGAGTATTTATACATGGAAATTGAAAACTAATTTCACCTGATGTGCAGTGCTTGGTAGAAGGTACAACTGTACCTGTGAAAGTGTAAAATTAACAATCACATGGTCTTGATTTATAGACTCTTAAACTCATGAAAATAACTGTATGAAAAAAAAGCTTCAATACTATACCAAGAAGGCATGATGCCATCTCCCAATTTACCGGGAGTGTCATACACGCGCACACCAACAGCTCTTTCTATCACTCCGATATATCCAAGGGCATCCCTAAAGTGCGTACATCTAATTGTAATTTGTAAGCCTTATATGCCTGCTGCCTGCCTGCATGGCTTGGAATATTTGCCCTTCATTAAGATTCCTTGGTTTGTTTTTCTCTTGATTTAATCATATTGAGAATTTAAAACATCAAATGCTACAAAATATGTAAGCACTGACTAATTTTCCCAAATGCAATATGCTTACATTACAATGTATCAGGAGAATTCTCAATTTCTTTGCATATAATTTTACAAAACTGTAAAGAAACTTGAGCCCTTCAAATTTTCACTAAGCTGCTTTTTCAGGTCAATGAGTTGGTAAATGGAGAACAGATGATCCATGAATTCATAATTCCACAACCAGTAACCATTTATTCCGCTCCACTTGTTGCTTAAGAGGAAACGTATTATGTAGGTCCCCATCCACTCTGAGCAAGGAAAAGTGGGCCAATATGTGAAAAACAAAACAAACACTGAACGCTCACCATGTATAAAATTTGCCAGGAAAACAGCACTTCTATTATATCCAGCGATTTTCGGAGCTTCGTCTTCATAAACAATTCAACTAGAGCTATTTTTAAAACTGACCTTTGCTTAAAAGCCCTCAATATAATGGCGTACTTGGAAAATTAAATTTATGATACTTGAATGATAGATGGATATGAAAATGTTAGTAATAAAGGAAGTATCAGTATGCAGATGTATTTCTAATTAATCGCATCTTTTCTATTTCATCCATGACAAAGTCTAACAAAATGGACATGTGATTTATACAATCAGCCAAACATTGTATCTAATGCAATTTGCAAAATTGTACGAACTACATGTAGAAAGAGTTCTCACGTATCACAGACAACAAATCACTATGCAAGACCCACTTCACGATCAATACATTTTGTGCAATGTGTGTCTGAAATTGACATAAGAACCCACCATTGCCGTTGCTTTAGTTAGCTAAACTCAGGCCATAAAGCTAGTACACCATGCTCAGGCTAAGTATATTTTAATTAGACTGATGGTCTATAGTTTGATCAGCTCCAAATTGATGAAGCCTCCTTACACAGCGAATCAATATAGGAAGGACGCGGGCGTGCATGAATGCAACAAGCGCACTGTGAATCATGCGTGATGCGTGCATGTAGCCAACTGCCAAACTGTGTGCATGTGGCATAATTGCGCGCACACGCTTGGATAACTTTTTCGTGCGGAGAGATAAAAAAAGTATATTTATCACCAATTTGGAACTGATCAAACTATAGGCTAGTCTAGGCAGTGTATTGAATGCTTAATCCATGTCCGTCTCTTCTATTTCCTTTGAGGTTCAATATTTGCTTTGTAGAGAGCATTTCATTACGCCAGGTTAAAATAAAATTTGTTACTCATACTTACTACTTCACATTTGGAACATTTATCAATAGGAAAACCTCCTCCAATTTCTTTTCAGAATCATAGTTAGAGCAAGACATAGCTTGCGAGAAGGATCTATGGCGTCAATAGGCGTTTGTGCATCTCATGATACATACCCATTTCTTAACTGACATTCATTTGAAATTTAGAAGAACTCTTTTGGGATCTGACCAATTGCCATTGTACTAGGTTATTAAAGATGTATACATATTTAGCCTATCATCCTTGTGGAAAACCAATTTTATTATTTGAATCCTGAATGGGGCCCCAGAAAATTTCTGGATGCAGGGCTATCCTTTCTATTATTGATTAACCATAACTGCCCTGAGTGCTTAACAATACTGAAGTCTGCGTCATAAGGCCTTATAAAAAAAAGTGTTGGATTGCCCTTTCCCAACCGACCGTACAAATCGGGAAAACTCAGTCACGTTTTTTATTTATTCTTTTTTTTTAGTAAGTACAAATTTGTCACCTAAATGACCTCAATTGACCCCTCTGTGACCCCACTCTGAAATGCCACTCTGAAATACCACGAGGCTTTGTCTTAAATATCAACATTTTTACGGTCGGTCGGGAAAGGGCAATCCAACCTTCTTTTTTTTATGTCTTATGATACTGCCATAGGCTTGTGTTATGATCAATCTGATCAGTGGTTTGGAACAAAGTTAGCATGAGCCAGACCCAGTTCACCTGGCACCAGTTATATTCTCACCAGCCGAAGGCATCGATGTTCTGACTGATACTTGATAGGGACAATGTTTACTAATTATAGTTTAATCAGTTCCAAATTGGCGAAAAATATTTGTTTTTTATCTCTCCACACACAAAAGTAATCCAAGTGTACGCGCGCGGTTATGGCCACACGCACACGGTTTTGGCTGCACGCACGCATCACGCATGATGCATGTGTTGCATTAATATGCGCCCAAGACCTTCAGTATTCATTTGCTGCTTTAAGGAGGCTCAGCCAATTTGAAACGGATCAAACTTGACCTACAATGTTAGAAAATATTGTTTGAACACTTTGTAGGTGCTAAGTGTTCCCCCTTCTCCCCCTGATCAATGATGAATCCCACAATTTGTCCACCATCAGCACAGGGCCTCGCAACATTGATCGGTGGGGAAGGGGGAGGGATATGAGGAAGGGGATACTTCAGGCTACCATAAATAAGTATCGATTTTCATGTGACTCACATAGCGTGCATGTTATGGTACAAACAGCATGGCAATTAGGGGGGGGGGGTGTTCAACCACATTTTTTCTAGTGTCTAACCGATCACCTCATGTTTGCCGATCACCGATCACCGATCATTTCCTCTTTGATCGGCCGATCCCGATCCGATCACCGATTAAATGCGCAAGTGAACTGCAATGCCTATAACAGTACATTTCCCTTGTGTGTGTTGCCGTACATAGTGTATAAATATAGTAGCATTTGTGTACTTAGCAAAACGGATTATAACGAGTGAAAAACAAGTTCAAATTGTTTAAATAAAAAATATAATTATTTACTCTTTTTATTTATCGTGTTTACCTGGTCCATGTCTCTAAGGACACCTGTCAATCAAGTGTCAAGTCATTGTTTACATTTTACAAACGTTGTGATTGCGTCCGACCATGTGCGAGTTGAAGCTTTGCACACGGCACGCTGGGTATTCCCACAATTCTTTCTTTGTTGCAAAAATACATCATAATTCATAAACACAGATACCTGATAGTAAATTAATGTATTTGAGATTTTCAATATATTTAATTCTATCCATAAACCCGAAGTTTTAACTTAGTTTAGTGAATCTTTTAGTACATAGAGGTGAAACGTAGCTAGCCAATGACAAGCCTTGTTTGATAACGCCTTTGGCGGGCCATGACGGGTATTTCCCGTGATAAAAACGAAAACAAAACATTGAATGTACATTCGCTCGCTGAATCCCGCCGATCGAACTAATCTGAAAACAGGCGAGTTTGAAAGGATTTGTACCCTTATAGGCTTCGCTAAATTCACCTGGATAAACTAATTAACTAGTATATGTTACGTTAAGAAGTAAGAATGCGAGTTTGAGAGGAATTTTAACGGAGAAAAGACGACATGATAAGCTTTTAATTGGGTTTTCATACTATAGTGATTGATCGGTTCATCAGATCGGTAGATGAAGGAATTTTGCCGATCACCGATCAGATCCCGATCAGACTTATATCGGGCCGATCGGGAAACTCCCGATCTGATCGGTTAGACACTAATTTTTTCTATGATTGTAGATCACTATTTCATTGGTTACTCTGCTATTTCCACTGCCAGCACTTAGCAATATTTTATATTATTTTGGTATGTTTTTATTACTGCTATTGCATAAAAATAATCATTTGTGCTTCCACAAATGTTTATTAGTCGGATTATTATTGTCGATAATGATTGGTAATTAAATATTAATATTTTTGATTATTATTGATTAATTATCCACCTCAGTTTAACATCAATTAGTTCTGAATTAAGCTACAAAAGTTAAGCGAAATTTGACAACTTCTGTTACCAGTTTTCATGGGAAAGTGATCAGCGACGACATTAATCACACACAAAACTCATTTATTGCAGGTTAGTAATTCTGATGAAATGGCAAAGGATTCCAATGAAGAGGCAATCAAAGTTGTTTCCACTAAAACCAAATTCCACTTTTAGGTGCTAGTATACAAAATGTAGCACAGAAGTGGAGACTGGAAACAGGCCTGCGTGTATTGCGCTCCTTGTCTTTGTTAGTGCTTGATGTAATGTTAGAACAAGCTATGTTGAGAGGTCTGTTGGGTCAGGGGTTTTTCATCGCCTAAGAATCAAATTATAATCTGAAAACCAGCAAAAGCATTATATAAAAGTGACCCAATTGTCTGTATTTTCTAGTCTCATCATTTTTTCAAATGTTGCTACATTTTGAAATCACATGTGCAAAGTGTATTTCTGATAAAAATGAAGGCAGTCTTCTTAATATTTACAATGTTCTCATTATTCTTAGCTGGTTGAGCCCCAAGTCCAAATCTTCTTCCACAATGTAAGGGAGAAATTTAATTAAAATTGTAGGTACCAAAGGCTTACAGGCAAATGTTATGAAAATGGCATTTTCAAAAGTTGTGCACAGAGGAATATTAATGGCATTTTCCATAGAAAGGTTTACAGGTCATACAACTTCAAAATAGTTTGCTAAGGCTAAATTTTTAAAAAATCTTTTTTTTCTTCTTTTTTTTAAATATAAAATATTGAAATCCTTGTAAAAGTGACCTTTTGTATTTAAAATGATGTGATCAATGAAAATCTGAAAAATCGGTGGAATTTTGGGATTTTTTTTATTTTAATTTTAATTATTTTTTTAATTTTAATTTTTTTTAAAAAAAATTAAGATTTTTGTTTTTCTAATGCGCATCAATAAACTAACGAGCGCAGGAGCTTTGAGACAAATTATTTTTTTCAATTTAGCCTAATCACATTTTTAAATAGGTTTATGGTAAAATAAAGAATATGAAATAACCATCCCTACTACAACGGACAATCTGACGTTTTGATTTAATCTACCATTTAAACAGGACTGACTGTCATACCTTTTTCATGATCGTTCTCATAATGAGAAGCTTTGCGAGTTAAAATTATTATTAAAATATTAGCAACAGATAGACTGTACCGCATGTTGTTAGATGTAAATTGCATGCTTGATGATTTCATTTCTTGAAATAGTGCAAGTTGTAAAGTGTTAACATTGTACAAGGCGTGTCAAAAAAGTGTCCCATGAAGGACTAAAATAATTTAAAAACATCCCATGGTTTTTGTTTTCACCCCATAACTCCTGAGTTATGATCAATTCAGTAACAAGAGTGTGAATCCCACTTTGGCCACTTTTGGACAGGGCAATGTATTGTGTATAATAAATCTAATAATTCAAATATTCTGTGGTTTTCATGGATAATGTGGATGAAAATATGTTTTCTGCTCTAAATTAAACATCAACATGTACCAGTTAGATTATTATTGATTTGATTGATTATGTTCAATTGCACACTGAATGATGATCCTAATAAAGAGTTCTCTGCACATGGAAAGTGGCCAAAGCTGAATTTGACATGCCTGATCAGATTTTCCATAATTTAATAAGAAAGTTCAGCTCCAAATTGAATAGAAAACATCCTATGATGACACATTAAAGATTGCTGAATATGATATGATATTACTATTTCATGTACAATTTTTATAGTTTTCATGGCTTAAAAAATCAAACCTTTTTTGACACGCCCTGTATAAGAATAATATTATCATTTGAGGACATTAAAAATAAAACCCGAGACCGAACCAGACCTTCATTTTTTAAGTGCTCCTTGGAGTTTCTCTGAGAGCTTGTGACAATGAAGTTATATCAAGCTCTTTGTATATTACTGCTGGACATTGATAGAGCTAGTTTTAGAGCTCCATTAGTTTTCGATAAATGAAGGCCTGAAATGTGTTATTTATCTGTGGTGCAGCAGGCCTACTATATGCCATGTTTTTAAACTGCATAAAGGTGACGAGTTTATTGCAATTAAAGGCCTAAATGCATTATAATGTTAATTGCTCTGCACTCAATTTCAAGTCCACAAGGCTGCCTCCCAACAAACAGTTAAAAGATCGATGGGCATCAGGGCCAAAACCTCAACGAGGGCAGGTCATTGCCTCGTTGGCCTAATTGTTATATGTGAGCCCTGTTATTAATAGTTGCGTGAATATGTGACAAAATGATGTAAAGTTAATAAATTTGTTACCTCATCAGAGTCAGATGTTGCTTTATCCTCTTCATCTATATTACACATGTCACTCTGTGGTGGGTGATGGGCAAAACATTTATTCAATATCAGAAAAGCTTATTTGGACAAATAAAACACAAAAACAACTACATGTAGACTGGGCGTAAATTTGAACCAGACAGGCTGAAACAAGAGTTGAATACCAACTTGACCATTTACGATGGGCAAATGTTAAATTTGTAAAATAGAGAACATAAATCCAAGGGATAAAGTGGAAAATTTCATTTCCAGGCATCACAATTTATCTCCTCTATTTTCTTGAGTAAGACATGAACAAACATAAACATGGACATCATTGATCGGTCAATTGGACATGTCGATTCATGGACTTAATCAAGGTTATTTATTGTTGCACAATTTAAGTTTTTTATCAGTGGAGTCCATAGTAAAATAGCCCCTTTCTACGATCCATTTTAGGTTTCACATAGATACAACTTATTCTCACAAAAATGCCCTTGTTATACACAATATCACTTTTTAAACAACAAGCTTGACCAGCTTATTGGATTTGGGATATCATCCTGGTTTAATTTCCTGTGAAAAGTGCATACCATCACTTTTACATGCTAATAATTTCCCCTTCAGTAATTTAATAGTTTTATAATGACCATTTGATATATTTACTTGACATAAAATGTTTGATAATATTTTAACGTTTCAAAAAACCATCAGTTAAGAGTTGAGACACCGAAATTCTAAAATGCAGTAAATTACCAATCTATTTTTAAAAATTGCATACATACATCCACAAGTTGAGGGGTATGAGATGAGTAAAGAGATTCGTATGGTCGACGGGCTGACATCAAACAAACTTGCAAAGGGGAAATCACCACGCTAGGAAAACAATTGTGCATATTTGTACCGCGTCACATGGAGCAACTGGATGTAAATCAGGTTGAATTCTGGGTAATTTGTCAACAAAGGGACAGAAAAACTGGGATGCTTGAACAAGAGAATCCAAATCATTCTTTTATCATCATGTAAACCTAAATTCCCAAATCTTTTGGAATAGCTGGCAGTAATGATTGCAATTAGAACTTCTTTTGACTTGTCTTTGACACGGCATGTCAGGGATACACTTTGCATTATCTCAGTTGTAGACATGGAATTCAACATCCAAAGCAGGGTTGGAATTGGATTAATCTGGAAATTAAGCTAAATATAATGTAGGCCAATGCATCCTTAGGCCTATAACCTTTTTTCGCACCAAGTTATGACACTGTGAAAATAAGTTATAGATATTTGTCCTCCAACTTTGACCAACCTAAAGAGCAATTTCATCTTTAAAAAAATGAAATGATTAAAATTGGTGCCTTCCATTTATTTTATGTTTTATCTTTATAAATGGAATCATCTTGGGCATAGGTTATCCCTTTTAAAGGGAATTTTTATCATCATGTAAACCTACATTCCTAAATCTTTTCATACATGTTTGAAGATTGTTTTGCAATAAATAACCTTCAAATAGACGAACTTGTTTCCTTCCGGAGACAGTAATCCACCAGTTTCCCCATTGATGGTTCCTGTTTCGTAATGTCCATCAACAAAAACATAGGCCAATTTCACTGAAGATCTTCACACTGCAACTTACATTTGCCACCACTATGGCTGTCATAAAGCTTCATACACCCATCATTAGGACATCCCCCCCCCCCCCCTAGTTTGGACCCTAAATTGTGTTTTCAGAAGGAGCCCAAGGCATGTGAAAACCCTATGCATGGATGCATGTGACCCAACATATCATACAATCGGGAATCGTCACAATTGGTGATCATTTCAAGACCTCTGACTATGATCAATTAATTTAAGGAGAGGCTTGATTATAAAAGCTTCATACCCACATTTTTTAAAAGTTATTGATTTGGCTGCCTAGACATTTGTATCTTTAATTAGGTTTAAATACATGTAAGTAAAAGAGGGCCAACTAGATTATGAGCAATATAATGTCCCCACTAACAAGCAACAATCTACTTTAAGTGTGTTTAGTATGTAAACGGAAAGCTCCTTAAATCATGGTGAATAGTCATTAATAAATAATTTCCTGTGACTATTAATATTCAATAGGAAAAGTGTCACTAGCAAAGCTGAATCGGATCTTATTAACAAATTTGATACATCTTGACAGACTGTTACAAAAGACATGATTACAGTAAGTCAGTGACAAGAAACTGTCACTTGTATTGAATGACAAGACCTGTCAAGAATCTCCCGTTGCTAATGTATTTATTAGTCATTACATAATTTTTCTGGAGAACTCACAATACATAGCAATTTACAGGGGGGGGGGGGGGGGGGGGGGGGGGCGCTCCAGTGCATTAAAAGGAACCTTGTCATAAAGTCATCTTAGAAACATGCTTTCCCACTACATTAGGCAAAAAACAAACAAATTGTTGTTGTAATGCGTTACCCACCCGACCTTATTTTACCCTTCCCCCTGACCTAGTCTTCTTTGTATACCGTGTATAATTTCACTGTCACACAATCGAACAACACCCTCTGATACTTCGCCTTGCCGAAAACCGCCCCCATCCGAGAACCGACCAATACACGGTCTACTTGCATTGGATTTGACCTTTCGACCTCCGTATACTGTTACACTATGTTACATACAAAAAATGGGTGATGAGCAAGGCTCAAGATAACAGTTTTTTTACCAGGAGCTACTTTTTTCAAAAGTAGCGCCCGGATCATGGGATTTATTGAGAACCTGGAGATACTTTCGGTCTATCGGGAGCTAACTTTTTATTAAATCGTATTGTCAAATCGAAATTCGATGTCTTAGGCAAGCTTACCAATTATCGACGGGCGCTGGTTTGGACAAAATATCAGCGCTCGGTTGTTTATTTTTCAGCATTACCGGGCGCTATGGCAGGAGAACCGAGGGGCAAGCGAGGGGTAAAAATCGCCCAGCGCCCGCTTATCTTGAGCCTTGGTGATGAGCAATTTGTTCGCGTGGGGTTCATAATTGACCAATGGCAGACACGATAAATACGAAGTATGAATATTTATATACCGTCTTCGCAGCAGAAAGAAGAATCTTGCTCACTTTGATAAATTCAAATATCGATTTTCTCGCACTGTATAGCCGCCGTTTCGGTCTAAAATCACACTTTAGGAGTAATTTTTGACATTAGTCCTCAAAAATATTTTCCTCAGAGATATAGCTACATTTCCACATGTGACTACTTCCATGCTATTTCCTATCTTTCAATATGAACAGGTATTTTGCAAAAGGGCCTACATCCACTTTGGCTCTTATTGAGAAAAAGTCAAAAAACTGTTTCTAAATATTCAAGTTGAGCAATTGAAAACCTGAATGGATTATGAAAGAGGTACACTACATACTAATTGAAATTGATATAAATTTTAAATGTGCTAGTTTTAATTTTTTTTAAAATCATGTTTACATTTTTTGAAAATTTGGATGTAGGCCCTTTTGCAACAAAACTCGCCTTTTGCAACAAAACAACAACTTCAATGGCTGTTTACAATGAGATGTAGGTATTTTTGAAAAAAATGACTTTATTTCCTTGAAACATATGATTGTGACCTATACATTTCAATATCAAACTTATTTATTTTCAATGATTAAAATAAATGATTTTTTGTGTGTGGTATTTTTTCTTTATGTACAAACAGATGGAGTATCCCGATATAATTCTGGATACAGGCCCTTTTGCAACAAAACAACAATTTCAATGGCTGTTTACAATGAGATGTAGGTCTTTTTGAAAAAAATGACTTTGTTCCCTTGAAACATATGATTTTTCCCTATACATTTCTATATCAAACTCATTTTTTGAAAAAATGCACCATAGCCCTTTTGCAAAATACCTCTTCATATGTGTAATAAAAAACCTTTATACGTCCGAACAGAAACAAATAATTTGATCATTTTTTACGATAACTAGAAACTCTTACAAAGCCACAGAAATATCGCATTCACATGTTTCTAGATGTACAGGCAGCAAATTCAATATTAGAGCGTTACGAAGGGGTGTGATACTATCGTGACACATAAAAAGCATCGTCCCTAGTATTCTCTAGTGTGCTTAAAGCGCAGTTCTTTGGTAAATCCAATGTCAGTAGACCTTGTATTTGGTCGGTTCTCGGAAGAGAAGTATCAGAGGGTGTTGTTCGATTGTGTGACAGTGATATTATACAAGGTATACAAAGTGGACAACCCCTGACCCTGACCATTTTTTTTGTTGGAAAAAATAAAATAAAAACAAATAAAAAAACGATATTTGGTGCTCCTCATCAAAAAGGAATACAGTAGACAGCAAATCTGACGATCGCAATTGGCCTCATGATATTTTTGTGATTTATTTGGTCCTATGTGAGATCAAATGTAGTAATTTATAAACTTAAGTATTTTTTTAAAAAATAAAAAAGAAAGAAAATATCACCCACCCTACTCCTAATTTTCAATGGCATATTACATCAATACTACAAAACTTTTTTGGGGGGGAAATTTTCTCAAATGAAAATCAGTGAATTTTGCCATGAAAGTGGAATGCTTTAAGCCTGGGGCATCTACTAAATGGTGGACAAACTGACTGAATCTTACTAGATATTACAAAATACAGCATCTATGGTGTTAAATCAATTTTAAAAAAGGGGCATCGTCAAAATTACATTTATAAGTTTCTTATCGTTTATCTTTGTTATATCAACTGATTTATATGAACAATATTTGAAAATACAAAGTGCAAAAAGCCTAAAAACATCTCGGCCCCTGAGCCGCGAGAAGTATGTAACCAAATAGCGAAATATTGAGCCCGGCACTCAAAATGCTCTGGCTACAACCCTGTGTGTACTTATTTCAATGCATTTCTCATGGTGATTCCAAAAAGGTAATGCAATTCAATAATGTTTGCATTCATAAAATATTTTTTGACATTTTTTAATGTCGTCTGCAGACGCCTGCCGTGTGGAAAGTGTTAATATTCCTTATTATCACTGTGGGGACGCTGGGGGCCAGTCAATCATGATGTAACTGTGTAAGCAAGCATATGTATGACCAACAATTCTCTAGGCCCAACTTTTTCAAGAACGTTCAAGATATCAATATATTCAATTAATTGTTTTACTTTAGAGTTTAGTCAAATTAATAATTGAACGAACAACACGCACGCAGCACAAAGATGATGGCGCCCAAAATGTTCATGGTTGTGCGCACTTCACACAATGTACGCATACGCTGCTTCAAAGTGTTCGTTCAATTATAAATCCGACTATAATACTTGTCTGTGCGTTCTTGATTCCACAAAATGTCAACAAACAACTACAACAACATTTCACTCACACAATGCACAATGCACATTGACATTCAGTTCCACACAACCAAACAATGACGGCAATCCTGTATTTTAGAGGGATAAATTGATTCTTCTTCTTCTTTGTATACGATTCAACACTCCTAGTCCTAGTGGAGTAAAATGATCAGGGTGGTTACTTGAAGTGTTTAATGACTTGGTTTTTGAATGAAGTTGCGAGTTCAATGTTTACAATGTTTTCCGGTTGATGGAATCAAATAAACCGTAACCGTATACTTCATCATGAATTGACTGTGTAGTGTAAAGTAGCATAGGCCTACATACCCGATGATACCATTAATTATTTATAGTCCAATTCATGAAATATACAGTTTTTTCGTCAAATCAATTGATACCCCTACAAATACAATTACAGCATTGCCACAAAAGCACAATGAATGACATCACATTCATTGCCAATCAATAATAAATTGTTCATTCAACTCCACTCGTGTTTCTTTCTCTTAGACTTATTTTCAATTCCAAGTTTATAGTTGAATGTTCGTTTCGTGACTGCGTTTGCCACCACGTGACTATCAGATGATACTCACCCTATTTTGTTTAGTTGGGCTTATGGGACAAATAGCCTGTGTTGATTCCATCCCTGTACCCGAGTCTTGAGAAGATTGACTGGCATGTCTTAACCTGTCGGTGTGTCCTGGTGAGCCATGAGCAGGCGGCGATTCCGTCAAATACGCCGGTAACGTATGCTGTTGATGTAATAGTTCTTCATCCGAATCACTTACTGATCCTTTACCCTTCCTTGTTGGCCCCCCTGTATAATCTGGTCTGGGAGGGTGCGGTGCCGCTTTTTTACCGAATATTTTCAGTAGTTTAGCCATCTTGTTTTTGCCCATCAGAGTTTACCTACGACAGTTTTCCGTGATTCATTTCCTGGATCTCATCGATGAAAAAAGTGTTGCCAGCGCCAGATCCATTTTAGTTTCGTTCGTGAATCCTGTAATTTTGCTGTCAAAATCTCTGTGCCTGGTGTATTTGCTCCTCAAAACAAAAGGTGGGGCAACGATATGAAAAAGAGGGCGTGCAGTTGAAATTTACTTTCATCCAGCAGCCGTCTGTCTGTTCATATCCATCAGGATACATCGGAAGCAACAACATCAATACCCAGTGTGTTGTCTTGGAAATTGAGGAATCACATTAATTGGTCCTATTGGGAAGCTTTATTTTGAATTGAAAATAATATGTGGGCAATGTTTGCTCATAAACGAACTTTTTATCAGCAAACTTAATTTCAAGGGCCATTTTTTATGAATTTTATAATTTAAAAAAAAGTTATCAAACATTCTTGCAGTAGCGTAGCCAGGGGGTGCAAGGGAGTGGGGGTGGCAGAGTGCCCCCCGAAAAATAATTTTACCGGGAAACTATCGGGAAGGCAGCGGAAAATCGGGAAGGCAAAGGAAGGAAAGCAAGGGAGAAGAGGAGACAAAAGGGGAAGGAAAGGGAAAAGGGAAAGGAAAGAAAGGGACAGAAAGGAGAAAGGAAGACAGGCAAATTAGTTGAATCTTTAAGATTGTGCTGAGGGATTGAAAATTGTCAATCTAATAGAGTGAAATTTTAATATATATCGGACCATTTCCAATCTTTTATTAAGATCCTTCCCTCAGCACATTCTTTGACAAAGATTGACCTTTCAATGAGAGAAGTGCGCATTTAGTCGGGAATGATCTTGTCGGTTCACTTTCATTACCCCCCCCCCCCCCCCCCCCCCCTCCCATATGAACTACGCCACTGAGTAGAAGGTTGTGCGATGCTGTGGTTACTTATAGCCTCCATGATATCATTATGAAGAGTTCGTTTCCAAAATTGGGTATCCATGGCTGCATATCCTTGTGCATATGCACATTTTGAATGAACATATCAAAGGTAGGTACACTTCATTTTCATAATGTATAATAATTATAACTTTTATTTCATCATACACAGTACACACGTAGGCTACATGATAGGTTATTGCTTTGTTGGAGAGATGGTCGATGTTCATGTATAAAAAAAACATAGCAGCCATCTGGCGCAGCGAAAAACCTACCTACACCAATGAGTCTAGTGATCATCTGATGCATAAGGGACCGTTCATTATTTATGGTAGAGGAGGAGGGGGGGGGGGGGACAAATTCGAGACTCGTATGTTAAAATTACCTAACCCCCCAACCCCTACAGCTGAAACTGAAAATTACATGACCCCCCTGCTAACCAGTAGCTTTTTACACCCCCCACCCCACCCCCACCCCCTGAAAAAATGAACTTGTGTCACATTATGGGGGCTGTCTTTACCTGGAATTTTGTTCATACGTTGGCAAATTCTGTTTGTGCCCTATAGATCTGATCATCTGAACGGCCAATAATTTTATGATGGCCCTTCTTTTTATTGTGTGAAATTAGTAATGGCGAGCGGAAATTGTGTCATATTTATACATTTTGGGTGGTTTTGTGAGTCTTTGTAACCTAAACAAGTTAGCCTACATTCTGAGCAGAAACGTATAATCCAGTAAAACGTTCTACTTTTGTGAGCATTGGTGCAAAGCTGAGACGAGGTGAAAAGCATGCAATAAATCACATTTTTTTTAAATCATAAAATTGGATTCTGTTACATTATACACCCCGTGGCTCTAATTTTCAACCATTGATGATTATATATATAGATGTTTTCCACCATATCGTCCGAGGCACAGAAAAGATTTGCTGTCCAGAAGTCGTCTCATAGTAACAGATTTTGAAGTCGATATGTTTTAAGAGAATCTGCGCTAAGCGCAGAAAAAAATTGCATTTACACTCCAAAATAGCCTCTAAAATCACCCCAATCACCACTATCTTTATAGTTTAAAAACATTTACAGTGACACAACCCCCCCTGTTTAAGAATAAAAAGTTACATAACCCCCCTATTTCAACATATGAAAGTTACATGACCCCCCCCCCCCCTATAGTTTACCCCCCCCCCCCCTCCAGCATAAATAATGAACGGTCCCTAAACATTAACAATACTTTCGAGCTGATATTATATAATATTTGCAAATCTACATGTGTTAATTGCTTACAATGTTATTTACCATGGGCCTAATCATATTATACATTTTACCATTACCATTTTATATTATACCATTTCATTTTAGATAGGAGTGTCGGGTTTTTTCTGGAACGGGTTGTACATAATGTTGTAATCCGATCGTACATGTAGCGTAGAACATGATAATCCGATCCGATAGTAGTCAGCTTCGTATACCGTGTATTTTACTGTCACACAATCGAACAACACCCTCTGATACTTCTTCGCCTTGCGAAAACCGCTCCCGGATGAGAACCGACTAATACACTTGTACGCTCAAGGTTGTGATTTCAGCTCTAAAGACACCTTGTTTACAGTGGAAGTATTGGCCATATTCAGCTTGTACACGATTCATGTACCTGAATTGATGTCAAACAGACACTGCTTAAACATGTTAAATACCCTACTCAAAAACCAAAAAATCCACATACAATTTATACCAGAGAAATTAAGGATAGAGTAATAACAACTTAGCCAGATCAACCACCAAACAAGGGCAATGCAGTGATGACAGATGGATATGTCTGGCCAAAAATCCTGTAAATATACACACTTAAAAAATAAGTAGTCAATAATAATTTCTTGTCAAGGTTCAACTATGGACCAACTGAAAGAAGGGTTAAATATGACATTTTCCAGTTAAGTGTGTATTTATTTAATGGTAGTCCACAGTGGCTAGTCACAAACCAAGAGAAACATGACCTCATTAATCAAGGTATCAGGACACAATGGTTGGTCTGTAACTTAATACCAGCCTGTTTTTATGGAGTGTACCAGTCCAGTCTGTTGGTATTGAAATCATAACAACTTGGTGAGCCCTCATAACTCCAGTTTGACACAGTGGGACTATTAGCCGGGTAGGCGTACAAATAAATTGTTCCATTCGTGCCCTCACGGGCACTCATGGAACAACATTTACATGTCGGTTCTCGGATGGGAAGTATCAGAGAAGTATCAGAGGGTGTTGTTCGATTGTGTGACAGTGAAATTTTACAAAGTATACAAAGTTGACTAATCCGATAGCAGAATGTAAACATTAGCCGTGTTAATTCAATTAGGCAACAGTAATTGTTTGTGTTTCTAGAATTAGAAATGAATACAATTATTTTACCAAAAGAAGTTGAAAAATGACACATTTCGCGTTATATGACAGCAACAAAGGGTTCAGATAGTGATTGATGTTTAAAACGTAGATGATTAAGTATAGGGTATTTTTTTGGATCAAATAACGATCAATATGTTTTAAAAGAAGTACTATTTTAATATACAATAATGTGGGAAACACCTCAATTAATTATCATAAAATAAATATACACGCACTCTCCTTGTGTGGGAGGAATGACTGAGCTGAGAAATCCTTCGATCTAGTCGGACCGCCGTCCGAAGATAGAGTTAGTCTTTGTATATCCACCGCTCCGGCGTTTCTTTGATTGTGAATTCTTGAAAGAATTGCATTTGCTGGTAAGTTTGCTGCATTCCTAGTTGCTCCATTATTGCATTCCTAGTTGATCGGATTTCATTACTTCAAATTGTGCAGATATAATAACAGCATGGATAGTACTGCTGAATTCTGCACCTAAAGAATAACCAAATGAATCAAGCGACAGAAGGAACAGTGGGCATAGTCAGTGGTCGAAATACAAAAAAAATGCCACATGCATCTGTGCATGTAGCTTTGAAAAGTTACCTGCACAAAATAATTTTTGCATGCACAGAACATTCATAGGCCTTAGGCTATAAAGGCCTATAATAAGTCAAAACAATTGGCAAAATCAATCATGCTTTGAGACTTACCCTCACAATTGATATGGAATAGAATATTTATTTTACTCAGATGCGTTTCATCCCTCTCAAGTACAACATTATGACCATAATTGTACATGCACGTGTGCAGGTAAGTATTGAAAGCTTACATGCACAGCCAAAAAGTTACCTGCATATGTGCATGCATGCAGCAGTCAGCTGTAGAACGGGGCCCCGTTTCAATTGAGGGCGCTCTATTTAGTGATGCACTGCCGTCATTTTTTACAAGGCGATTCATTAAGTGACGGAAGTCCGTCGCCCGCCGGAATGCGAACAAAAATACTTTTCAATAGAGGGCGGGCTTGAGAACGGGACTGCGTTAGCAAGGGAACAGCCTCACGTCACAGTAATTCTAAAAATTCATAAATAGCAGATTCTGCCGATTTTAAACAACAAAATAACTCTCTTATCAAAGAGATAACCGTTACAAAGGCATCACTTCTAAATACTACGGGGCTTATATTTATTGTAAAAATTATCACTCTTACACTAAAAATTCTATAAAATGGTGTAATCTCGTCTAGAAAATGGTGGTTTCATCGCAGCAAACTGGTCAAAAAAGACATAATTAAAGCTTGTGTCGTGTGATGTTGCGGTTAAAGGTTAAATTAAATCATCTAACTGGATGTCGCAAGGAGTTCTGATACCTTATGCTGCCCTCAACTCGATGGATAGTTACTTTTTATGCAGATAATTGGGTGTAAAAGGGGAAAATTCAATCATTTCGCAAATTGACGGGTGTGCGTAACCTTGGTTACGTACACCCGTCGTTTTAGAGCGCCCTCAATTGAAACGGGCTCCCGTTCTACAGCTGACTGTGCAGGTGGTATTTCGAACACTGGGCATAGTCAGGGTCACTTGTCAGGGGGGGGGGGGGCTAAGGGTATTTACCACCAATTGTCTAAGATAAACATTGAACACGTGCATATCGGCGACTCCAAAATTGCCTCAGTTGCCAAAGCTCGGAATCTGGGTGCAATTTTCGACTCTTCCATGACTATGAAACCACACATCTCCAATGTCATTCGTTGCTCAGCATTTCAACTACGTAATATCAGCAGAATCCGCAAATATCTTAGTCGTGATGCTACAGAACAATTAATTCATTCGTTTATAACCTCTCGTCTTGATAACAACAATGCTCTTCTTTATGGATTACCAGCTAATGAACTCTATCGTCTTCAGAAAATTCAAAACACTGCAGCTCGCATTCTCACATTCTCTAAAAGATCTTACCATATTACGCCAATTTTAAAGGGACTCCATTGGCTCCCTGTAGCTCAGAGAATTGTTTTCAAAATATTGCTTATTGTATATAAATGTATCAATAATGTTGCCCCATCATATTTATCTGAATTGTTATCAAACTATGTGCCAACTCGCACTCTTCGTTCTGGACAAATGCAACTTCTTCAAGAAACTATATCTAAGCGCTCTTGGGGAGACAGATCTTTTGCTATTGCAGCTCCTCGTCTCTGGAATGAACTTCCTATCCATATTAAAACTGCAAAAACTGTTACAATCTTCAAAAAACTGTTGAAAACACATCTGATGTCTGAGACATTTTGTAATAATTAAGTAGTTTTATTGTTGTTTATCGTTTTCTATTATATTGTATTTTATGTTTGTGCCTTGAGCGCTCTTATTTAGAGTGGATATGTGCCTTGTCACTATTATTATTATTATTATTATTATTTTCCCCGGTGAACACATTTTTCATGTTACTTTTTGATTTGTCGTCGAGTAAGAAAATGACAAGCGCCAAGCGGAGGTGTGGGTTAGACTTTTTAAGTTTTTAATAAGAGGCGTTGTGTCCCCAGCCCAGGCCATACCAGCGTGAAAAACTGCAATTTCCAAATAATTTGCCTGTCTTCCTTTCTCCTTTCTGTCCGTTTTCTTTTCCCTTTCCTTCCCCTTTTGTCTCCTCTTCTCCTTTTCTTTGCCTTTCATAATTCATGTGACAAAAAAATTGTTAAATGCTAATTGCAATGTACATCAGTGAAAAGGGCTTGGAAATAGCTTTCCAATATTATGACACCAAGATCATATAGATGGCCCCCTGTGACAAAATATAAGACTTAAGACCCCGGGTGCTCAGTGGTCATTACAAAGGGGGGTATCATGCACGTCCAAGGACTTTCAAAAAGTATCCTAAATACGTAGTCGTGTTAATGGGAAAAAGCATCCCCTAAACAAGTATGGCACAGTATTTTACATACCCTAAGCAAGTAATATCAGTATTTCCAATACCCTAAACAAGTACTCAAAATATTTTGATACCCTTAACAAGTACTCAAAATATTTTGATACCCTAAACAAGTACTCAAAATATTTTGATACCCTAAGCAAGTAATTTGTATAGTTTAAACCTCTTACCGCGTAAGACACATCTCTAACCATTTTTTCCTTCCCTAATAAGCTAAAAGTACTGAAACAAATGCCAAGCTGATCTATTGTATCTGTGATTAGGGGTTGTTAAAATACCTAGAGTTTGTCACAGACGACGCTGGACATAGGCGTATTCACGAGTATTCAGGTTAAAATATGCGAACGAGGTTACCTGATCAAGTGAATGGGACGACCGCTTAACAACGGTTTAAATTCAAAAAATAGCATTTACAATTGGGATGATTAGCCATCCCGAACGGTTTTGGATTGGAACATTTTTCTTCTAACCTATGATGAATTTTATGGGGTCATATAATCAAAATCCATTGTTACATTGAAACCAACGGAAATTCAAAATTAACGGCCGTTCGTAGCCACCGTCGTCTGGTTTGTCATTTCATTTGTGGATGATGCCCCCTGCCCCCTCTAGTTACGCCTCTGCACCGAAAAAGTTTTAATTGTCGCATTCCAAAGTTTGAGTTCCATAACTGCAATGGTTCTAATTTTAGAACACAAGGTCACAATACATTTGCCCATTGAGTAGTACACAAACTGACTGGTGCATGGTGGTTAGCCACCTTTGGCAGTAATTCACCACATTTTAGCCTATTATTTCTAAATGGAACATTTCTGGCCCTTAAGATTTTACAGACATAATGAGAAAAATATGGGGATTCTTCTAAAATCAAAATATCTTGATGTGAAAAAAAAATCATAGCCAAAAAATGAACATACACCTTTTAATATATGTGGTGCGATCTGTGAAAACCCGTCGGATGTCGCAAAATGTGAACTAGGGATTATGGGTAAAAAAAAAAAAAAATCTTTTTAATTTTTTTTTAAAATTTTTTTTAAAGAAAATTAGTTTCCAATACTTTGTGTCATCATCTTTCATGAAATATCACCTTCAAAAACTTACTGAAGTCACTTTTATTATTAACCTTATAACCTTATAATGTTATTATATTGAAGTGTGTATCTTTTTTGGCCTGTTTTCATGATTTCTTGTTTTGTAGCTTTTGATGACATCACAATCATCATTCACTCATAACTGATTTTAGCGCGAAAAGTGCAAAAAAAAATGTAGCGTGAAAATTTCAACTTTACAGTACTAGTTCAATAGAACTTTGTTATTTTAGTTTCCATAGAAATATTTATGTCTTTCATTGTGTTAGGAAAGGAGATATTTAAAAAAAGGAATATTTGGGGATGGGATAAGTAAACACAGATTGCCTCCTATCTGGAATGTAAGATAGAGGTTTCATAACCCCTGATAGACAAAGTGCTATAAATATACTTGATATAATTATACCGTTTCTTCTACTTGTTTTGATTACCACAGTGCTTGTAATGCAGATGGAATAGGCTCCTGAATACCATAGCAACATGAGCTGGCTAGCAATTCATCACCACCATAGGCTGACTATACATCGCCTGAGTACTTTGATATGGAGACCACAAATCAAAACATGGGCATCATCAAGCGCATGCTGTATATCAACCCACTGCTCAGCAAGCTATGCGAGACATTACCATAAACAAAGGGCCATACCGTATGCCGTGGATTATTCCAAGAAGACGTTTCTTGCATCATTTCCAGCTGTGCCTTTATCTCAAACTGTATTCCCGCCGATTAGCTACTTACACCAGATTCACAAGTTACATCAAGTGAATTTCAGCAGATCAATTCATGCAAGCTCATCTACCTTGTCTTCGGCAAACAGTTCACAGATCACAGACTCAGACTTCAAAGAAGTAATCTACCGGTTCCCGTACATAAGAGTCTTTCGTTTGATTAACAGGTTGAAAATAGCGCAGACAATTGTAGTAACTCTATTGGTGCCAGGTGTATTTTACCTCCACCACTTAAAGCTCGTAGGGCTTTCTACGTTGATATCTCAAAGCAGCTTTGCAGTGTTTGCCATGGTCATGCTGTATGCCATAAGTTACTATATGCGTCGCATTGTAGGTTTAATGTTCATCAACGAATCACATGACCAGCTGAAAATAGCACACATGGATATCTGGGGTAAACGATGCGATGAAATAATCCCAGTTTCCAATGTGGTGCCATTCAGGGATACAGGAGACAAACGGGGAGAAAGATTTATGCATATAAAACTGTATGATAGTAAACAGTATTACATTCTTGACAGGAAACGTGGTCAGTTTGTTAATATGGAGATATTTCAGGATGTATTTGGTGAATTTTCTTGAAACCAACTTGAAGATTCAAGTCTGACGTGACTGTTAGAATATTGTTCTTCAAAACCAGGCACAAAACATATTGAATAAAGTGGTTAAAAAGACCTCAACTTGTGTCACTGTATAATCAGTTCAATAATTTCTTGGTCATATTTGTAGTGTGTATATGCATTATGACAACTTTTCGAACGCGTTTTGTGTAAAACATGCCACCCCAATAACCCCCTCTCAAATTTCCAGAGCTGACTGCAAACAAAATTGGGGCAACCTTTTACGGAAATTTAGGAAATCTTGCCCTCCCCCCTGAAAAAACCCTAGCTACGCCACTGTAACCACCCATTACAGCTGTATAAGGGCAATTGCACATGAGGTAATGGAATACAGTGCATCATTACAATGCGCATTATGCGTTCAACATTCGGAGGAATGCGAGCACCCTCGGAGCGAGAAATGGTTGGAACTGATTATAGTCGCCACTGTTTCACTATTAAAATTCCTTCAGAGGTCTGTTCAATATTTTTATTGTCAATAATGGACATGTATGAAGTGACTCTTTTATGTGCTCTGATAACCAAAATTCCTTTGAAAGCTTTGTAGCTTATTTACATGACAAAATCATTTGTTGTTGATTTCAGCATACTGTCAAATGTCTGTCTATACATGTATTATAATCATTCATAAATTGGCTTACTCTTGATGCATGTCCATTATGTAACAAAATATTTGTAATAAAGATACTAAACCAACTCGGTTATAATCATCTGTTACACACTGTTTCAAATTAAAGATCAAATAAATGGTAAAACTTCTTGCATATCCTGTATATCATTACTTTAAAGGGGCATTGAGAGATACGTATGGGAGTGCGCCCTCAATTATCCTGGAAATCAGGGTTTTTTTTGCATCAAAGTAATACTTAGGCATAAATACTAACTACCATCTGAAAACATTCGCCGTTTATCATATAAAATTTCATGATTTTCTTAGTTTCGATATGATCATATCGAAACTCGGGTGCTGAATTCGGAAGTTATGCTATCGTTTTACTCACGGACTTTCGTGGCAAATCTCAACCCGGAAGTGCCGTTATTTGCTTTTTTGGCATGAAGGCGATGTCAGAATTGTATGACATTTTGTCATTTTGGATTTGGGCTATGTTGATGATTATCTTTACGTTATTTGCTCATTTAGTATATATCGATACATCTCTCAATGCCCTTTAAGACTCATAAATATGGCAAAAAAAACCCAAGTTTGTCTCAGAAGACTGTGCGTAGCTTTTTAAATTCGCATTGTTAGCGCAATAACATTTTTCTTGAACTTTTGAAAATGATGCTTCTTCAAATTACAAGTTCACATTGTGAAGTACCATATCAGCTTCATAAAATAGCCACAACAAAGTGTGATTGGTTTAATGGTTTCTGGGTAGTGTTAAAATATACATTTCACAGAGCTAGTCTCTTGTTTAAAAAAAAAGATACCGCATCTGGTATTGCATTTTTTACTTTAAAAAAAGGGGCAAAAAAGTGGATTTTACATAGCGTTTTTCCCCGAGACGATTATAACTTAGTTATAATCAGCGTTCGCGTTAAGTGGTTGCCCGGTTGCCCGGGACACCCAAAATTAGCACCGGGCAACCAACATGTACTTATTTGGTTGCCCGGTGGGCAACCAATTTTTTTACAAGAAGTGAAACACTTTTAACACATGCATTTAAATATTTTACAGAACGGGCAACCAAAAAATCTGCCGGGCAACCATAATTTCCTGCTTGGTTGCCCGGCGGGCAACCAGATTTTTTTCCTTAATTCGGATGCTGGTTATAATCGTCTTAGGTGTTTTCTAGTCTGTTAAGAAGTCCCACTCGCCCCAGGGGGAGAAGGCTCGGGCACGGCGGTTCTCGCTGGTGGCGCTCCCTCCCTCTGGAGCGAGTGGGACTTCTCGACGGACTAGTTTTTTCAGGTATCTTCTTCTGAGTCAAACTTGATAAATTGTTTGCCTAATAGCTTCTGACTAAAGTGAACAACAAGCCTACTCACACAAAGCATGGATCACCATAATATATGCACTTTCCAGATGTTTCCTGTGTTTATTTTCATAAAACGTGCCAACAATACCAATAATTATAAATTCAATTAGAAAAAGTAATCTTTTCATGGTAATCAGTAGGGTAAATTGGTGTAAGCGGGACACTTGCTAAGGTGGTATACTATTCTTCATTGCAGCACTAAATCTGCCAATACCATACCAAGTGTCACATTTACCCCCATCACAAAGATATTTTTTAAAGGTTTCGTAGCTCAATATATAGGCCTTTATTCAGAAGGGTAAAATATAGGAGGATCGGGATATGATGGAAGAACTTTAAAAAAAGTGAATTTAATAATCAGTATTTGTTATGTAAAAATATGCCCTCTGATTAGCCAGAATCAGATCAGGACAACCATTAAGTTTAACCCTCACTTAATGAGCACTGCAAAATTCATATTGGCTTTTCATAAGAACTGAGAGATCTTCAATATACATGACTAAAATATGGAGGGATTCGAGCTATGTGAGGGTGTTGAATTTGCAAAAGGACGCAGAAAAACGCGCAGCGCAAAGTATTAGATTTTACTAAAGTGCGCAGCGCACTTTTGATATTTCTTTAAAGTGCGCAGATATTGGATCTGCGCAATTTAATAAATACATCAAAGTGCGCTGCGCACTTTTAAGAATTCTCCAAAGTACGCATTTAAATATGCCTATTGTATTTCATGCTCGTCAATGCAATTAATAATGGATATCAATATCGATCTATTTAACGATACAATATCCATACGTCAATCAATAAATCAAGGACACTACTTTGCAACGACTACTGTAATAATTTGGCCTAAATTGTAAATAGAAAGAAACTCATAGATAATTGGCTACTATAATATAAATAATAGCTTATTCATATCACCAGCCAAAACTCAAAATTATTTGCAATGACGAAATACCATGATTGATGCATTTTATTCAATGCTTTTTGGGTATATTAACCATTGGGTCATTACTAATAACTTGTCA
The DNA here is from genome assembly GCA_035610835.1 of Ophiura sarsii. Classification (NCBI taxonomy): domain Eukaryota; kingdom Metazoa; phylum Echinodermata; class Ophiuroidea; order Amphilepidida; family Ophiuridae; genus Ophiura; species Ophiura sarsii. The sequence continues at coordinate 12,111,400 of CM069452.1, read as the reverse complement.
GATTGACTATACTTCCCCTGTGACATGTATAGCTTGCTAATTTAATATCAAGATAGTTTATAGTAGGGCCTACTAAATATAAATGATGATTTATGAAGAAATTAAAATCATTAAAGATAGGGGTATATGTTATAGACAAATGTATGGGTTATCTGAACATCACAACCCTGTAACCATTTAGTAGGTTCATATACCGTTTTATCTAAACAATGTGCAGTCGAAAACTTCGCTTGCTTTTACACCGTTAGTATTACTGCACTATATTTACACGTTAACATCGAAAACTGTATAAAACATGGATTTCATGAGACATGTATCGTTTCGTTTTTACACGTTAACTAATATGCAATGGCGTATCCAGTACTGTTTTGATGGGGGGGGGGGGGGGGGGGGGGGGGGGCAAAATAAATCTGAAGCCATTTTGTTGATCTTAAATATTGAAACGTTGAACCTTATACGCGCAAAGCGCGCAAAAATTGGCATTTCTAACACTTAAATGGTCCAGTATGACGTTTTTAACGTCCCCCACATGACAGAGAATATTTGGTGTGGTTTGAGGGCCATTATAATATAATATTAAAACCTCTAAAAACATGCGCGCAAAATTTTGAGTTAATGGTCCAGTATGATAATAACGTCCCCACATAATATTTAGAATTTTTGGTGTGGTTTGAGGGTCATTGCATTAGTAATGTTAAAACCTAGAAATTGGTATATTGAAATTAATACTCGCAAAGCGCGCAAAGATTGGCATTTCTAACACTTAAATGGTCCAGTATGATGTTTTTAACGTCCCCCACATAATATTTACTATGGTTTTGGGGGCCATTATAATGTTAAAACCTGTATAGAAAATACTCTTGAGTTTTAAATAAAATGGTCATGAAAAACTGAAGCCACCTTGTTAAGCTTAAATAATGAAATATTAGAATTAATACACGCGCAAAGCGCGGAAAAAATGCATTTCTAACACTAATGGTGTATGATAATAATGTCCCCTACATAATATTTAGAATTTTTGGTGTGGTTTTTGCATTAAAACTTAGGTCCAGTATGATGTTTTTAACGTCCCCCACATATTTAAAATATTTGGTGGGTCTGAGGGCCAACATAATGTTAAAACCTGCATAAAATATTCGCGCAGAGCGCGCAAAATTGTTGACTTTTTGAACTAAAATGGTCATGGAAAACTGTCCTGAAGCCATCTTTTCAAGCTTGTATAATGAAACATTGAAACTAATGCGCGATGTACGCAAAAATTGAAATTTCTTACACTTAAATGGTCCATTACACTCTTAGAAGGTCAGGATCAAATATGAGACGAAAAGGATCAATTTTGATCCAGAAGCGGTATCACATATGAGCTTACCCTTTCTGGATCAAAGTGATCCGACAAGCAGGATCAAAAAGTTTGATCCGAAATGGGATCAAATATTTCTGTCAAATGATACTGAAACGGATCAAAATAATGATCCTTAATCGGATGTACCCGTAGCTTATGATCCTACTCCAGGATCAAACTGAATCAAAGAAAAAGTGAAAACATAGGGGGTCATCGGGTGACAGATTGTAAAAACAAGCATGCATGCAAGGGTCTTTCGGTGACACCGGGCCAAAAAAGGGGGGTATTTTTGATGGAGCCTGGTGTGAAACCTAATATTGATTGAGTGCCCCCACCCCGGGTGCACACTGCAGACTATATATCGAGTGCAGTAAGCTTACTACATCGTGTAGGCCTAGTACATCGCAGTGATCGTGACATTTTGTGAGGAGCATTTTGACCGAAAATCGTACTGATGGCACTGGTCAGGTACAAGAAATTTGTTCACAAGAATAGAGCATGTTCAAACATAAAAAATAAAACTACTTAACCGACAAAATCATGTAACATTTTACAGATTAGACTGGATAACTTACCGCGGTATTTCACCCTTGTTTCAACTGTGGCGACCGAATTCAAAAGATCGTCTGCTTGTCGTCTATCGGTTTGCGAAAGAGTGACGTCAGTCACTCATTGACCAATGAACTGTTTCATCGAATTGATCCGGAAATCAGATCAAAGTTGATCAAGGTGAATTTGATCCGTTTGTTGATATCTATCTGGAAACGGATCAAAACGATCCGAAAACGGATCAAAACGATCCGAAAATGATCCTTAAAGGATCAAAACAAAGTGAGCCGGAAATCTACTCATGTATTTGATCCTGACCTTCTAAGAGTGTATGACGTTTTTAACGTCCCCAACATAATATTTAGAATATTTGGCATGGTTTGAGGGCCATTATAATGTTAAAACCTGTAGAAATTAAGTGCGCGGAACGCGCAAAAGTTTTCAGTTTTTGAACTAAAATGGTCATGGGAAACTGTCCATCTTGTTAAGCTTGAATAAATGAAACATTCAATATGTACACATGTACGATGTACGCCAAAATTGACATTTCTAAAACTTAAATGGTCCATTATGACGTTTTTAACGTCCCCACATAATATTTAGAATATTTGGTGTTTTGAGACCCATTAGAGTGTTGAAATTTGTTGAAAAAGTGAGCGTGAATCGAGCAAAAAAACCCAGTTTTTGAAATAAAATGATCCAGAAAAAACGTTTCTGAAGCCCTCTTGTTAGGCTTCGGATTGAAACATTGAAACTAATACGTGCAAAGCGCGCAAAGGTTGGAATTTTTAACACTAAAAAGGTCTAGTATAACGTTTTTAACGTCCCTCACATTAAAATTATGGGGACGTGACCTTGTAACCCCCCACCCCCATTTGCGCCGCATATACCCCTACCCTTCCTCCTCCCCTACCTCCTTCACATCCTCTTCCTCCTTCTTCTCCTCTTCCTTCTTCTCCTCTTCCTCTTTTTTTTAAAACTCCGTTCAATGGAGGGGGCATGGCCTGCTGGGCCCCCTGAATACGCCCCTGATATTAAAATGTAAATGTGTTTGTAAAGAAAATACTGCCTGGTTTCCGTGTTGTCATTCACTGATTTCTGTGTATTCTAACCGTTGGAACATATTGGACCAGTGCATCACGCCTATAGGACCCTAGAGTCATGATAATACCTCCCCTAAGAATGTGGCGTAGCCAGATTTTTGAATGTTAGATAGGGGAATATGGGGCAACTGGTCCTATGGGGCAAGTGGTCCGAAATGAAATGTGTATTCTAACCGTTGGAACATTAGGACCAGTTGCCCCAATGATGGGGTAACTGGTCTGTGCAAGTCAAGTTTCAGTTAGTGTAATTGGCCTTTTCTTTAGGTGTATTTTAACATTGATTATGTTATACGGTATGTAAACAGTTACATGGTGATATTTTCATAGCAATTCCATAAATACTTACACGAGCTTTAATCTTTTATATCATGAAATGCTTAACCGGACCAGTTGCCCCATCCTCCCCTATACACGGACCCGACGACGGTGGGGGACTTCCCCTTCGGAATGAAGGTCCTCTCCTGCCGTCTCGGGCTCTTTTCCATATCCCACGACCTGCAACCGATGCCATGTATGCCACTGACATATTTTACCATATCCCCGGGACTTGGACATTATACCGAGACATAAAGTTCATTCCCTCGGAAGTCATATTTCCATCATGACAATCACACCAAGTCAAATAAGGCTATATAAAACCGGAGAAGCTATCCCCATGATTTTAATGATAGGATTTGTGTCAATCATGATCATTCATCATGAATTGAATCATGTATAACATAAGTTCAATATTGAGCTTTAAGGGCCTACTTCAGGCCTTATCACTCTAAATATGATGTCTTTGTTTCGTTGACATTCACAATGTCAGAATAAGAAGGCCGTGTGTTGAACATGAGAGTAATATAATTCAACATGTACATTGTATAGTCTTAACTTGTCTACGGTATGTTTTGGGTGTTTTTATGATTTCAAAGTGTTTTTTATAATACGCGCACTTACAAGAAAACCTATACGGATCTTCTTATTTTGGATTTAAGAAGACGATTAATTCTTCTAAAAGAAGACTACTGTTGTTATCATTCGTATGTGACACAAGGAATTCGTGTTAAATTCAATCTAATATTTATGGTACTATAATAGTCTACCGTAAGAAGAGCTTTTTTCTTTACTTATTTTATTAAGAAGATTGATTACATGATATACGAATGTCTAAAATATATGGTGTGACCCCACCCGGCGCCCGTGTTTTACTGAGACAATTATAGCTAGAGTAGTGGTTTTTTTTTATATCAGTCAAAAAATAAATGATATGGATCATAAGTTTCACTTGAATCGTATCTCATGACCCAACCACAACCTACCGACTAATAAGTCTTATTTATAGCTATGACTAGATATCTGCGCACTTTTAATAATTCGACAAAATGCGCAGCGCACTTTTACTAATTCTAGAAAGGACGCATATTGATTATCTGCGCACTTTGGATAATTGTTAAAAGTGCGCCGCGCACTTTACCTTTATACAACAATTGCGCAGCGCACTTTTCTGCGTAGACCGTGTAAATATAGGTACTTACATACCTGGAGCTTCCAAATCTATTGACTATCCTGAAGGTTTGCAAATTAAAAGAAAACTCAAAAAGTGACTATCAAGAAATTTGAGCATTTGATCACAACAATTAGTTTGTCCGTAGCACTCATTTGAATTTCTGTGCAATGCTCCTATTCAATGGTGGCTTCTAATCTAAATGAACGATCTAATGAGCAGCTCGCGCGGTATTGCGGTATCCCGCTGTGGAGAAGAGATTCCAAGCATCTGGATCTTGATAGGTTACTCCAGCAAAACAGTTATATCTGCATCACGCTAGAGTTGAATGACATGACCTAATTTGTTTGATGTGGCTGGGTGGTCGGTTTCTATTTGTTGATGTTCGGTGCTCGTTGCTCATAATAGGGAGCTTTCGATTTGGACGACGGACGCTTCTACATTGTACGACAACTTCGACAAGATGACACCTCGAGTCATGTGCGCATGCGTCGACTTAGCAATCCGTCGGTCGTCCAATTTCTGGGGTGATCTTAAGCTTTCGATTTGCGCGACGGACGCTTGTATGACGGTAAAACACAAAACGTTACCGTCTTCCCCACGACGGTTGTTAGTCCCTTTACGCGTTGTAGCATTTAGAGGACCAACGGCCCGGACCAACGGATGACAAAATTGACGCATTCGCACATGACTCAAAGTGTCATTCAACCGTCCTAGATTCATCCGTCGTGCAAATCGAAAGCTCCCTAATAAGCAGCCGAAGACCGGTCCTAGAAATTGGACGACCGACGGATTGCTAAGTCCACGCATGCGCACATGACTTGAGGTGTCATCTTTAAGCATCCGTCGTCCAAATCGAAAGCTCCCTAATATCGAAATGGGACGTGTCGACCGCTGCCATTGACTCCCTGCCGCTGCGTCCTCGTTGGTCATCTACATAAACTAAGCCTTTAAGATGTACGGTGATGCCCAGTTGCACACACGACTGCACATTCTTTGTATTTCCCGGGGTTTACAGACGACGGTGGACACGAACGGCCGTTAATTTTGAATTTCCGATGGTTTCAATGTAACAATGGATTTTGATTATATGACCCCATAAAATTCATCACACGGAACTAAATTATTTCATCCTAAAACCGCTGGAGTTGGATAACCAACTCCAGTGTCAGTATCATTTTTTGAATTTAATCCGTTGTTAAGCGTTCGTCCCATCCACTTGATCACGTAACCTCGTTCGCATATTTTAACCCTAATATTCGTGAATACGCCCATGCTTATCATGTATTCAATATATACTGCTCACAAAAAGTATCGAAACACTTAGAAATGATCCAATACATAACGGCTCGAAACAGTATGCATTAATCGAAGCAAATATCCAAGTGTATAATTTTGTTCTGCGTATTTTGACACCTCGATCGTTGAGATACGATGTTGCGGAGCGGAGTTATTGTCATTTCAATGATCGTGGGTCCAGTTTCAAAAGTGACACTTATCCCTATTGAAAAGCACGAATCTGATCATTCTAAACAGTAATGCAAACCTCTTTCTATAGGATGATTGTCACTTTTGAAACTGGACCCACGATCATTGAAATGACAATAACTCCGCTCCGCAACATCGTATCTCATCGATCGAGGTGTCAAAATACGCAGAACAAAATTATGCACTTGGTTATTTGCTTTGATTAATGCATACCCTTTCGAGCCGTTATATATTGGATCATTTCTAAGTGTTTCGATACTTTTTGTGAGCAGTCAGCGATTATAGAGGGCGTTGGCCATTTAGGCTATTTTTGCCAATCCCCATAATCTTTTGGTGAAACTATATGTTTTTGGCCCGGAACGTTCTTTTCTAAAATACAGGAGCGCTTAGCATCTGGATACCTCAGGGGGACTCGGATTGATGTGAGGGAGTATTTTGGGGAGAAAATGGATGCTAACATTTCGGCGAAATACAGCAAAAGGATTTTAGACCCATAAATTTACGGCTTTGAAAAGGTGGTCATCCATTTACCAGAGGGTGAAAAATTGGACCATATTTGGCGGCACATCCCCGTAACTTCATATGCACTAAGAACCGCCCCCCCCCGCGAGTGTAAATAAGTCGTTAATTTAACTTTAACTGGTTAATTAATAACCGGTTAATATTCACCGCACATACCGGTGTGATACAATTGATATGAATGAATGAATGTTCAATTATTCTGATACAACATATTATTTTTAACATTAAGATCAGATAGCTCATACATTTGTTCACTGGATAATTTTATACACCCTAAAAACAAAACAAAAACCCATGCATGCAATGTCCTATACCGTACAGTATAGAGGTAGATGGAGTATCTTTTCAAACTGGGGAAGATGGGGTAATGGCGGACGCGGGGTAATCGCGGACAGGGCTGTATCTAAAGGCAGGTGAAAGAAGGTGGTATTTTGCCACCCTATGGTGTTAGGTGCCTCTCCATTGAAATCACACAAAATCTAAATGGGATGGTTGTCTCGCAAATTCTCGCGAGAATTACAAAAATCACTTTTTGGGCAAGTTGATATTTTGGTGCATTACTTTCTCTTTGAAACTGGTATTTCTACATCAAGGAAAACAAAGTCTTATTATTTTTTTATTTAATGTATGATACCTTCTGATAAAAAAGAAATGAATTCGGAGTCACAATGATGAGCATAATAATAAGAGAGGATGTGCCCATACATTGTACATGGATTGGGGTAATCCCGGACATGTACCGTTTCCATGGTAACCAATATGGGCGTGGTCAATTTAACATCATAAATCGGTAATAGTTGTTGACCATATAAATATGTGACATTGTTCTTTAATTTCTGCTACACTTTTAAAAAGGGTATTTTTTAACTCCCATTGAAATACTGTATTCCAATAAAAAGAGGGCTGCCATTGAAAAATACGGTCCGGGATTACCCCCAGAGTGTGGGGTAATGCCGGACGAAGCAATTTTTTTTATTGCGTCGTAGCTTCGAATTTCAAAATGATGAGTTGATAAAAAACTTGATAAAAGGTAAAACCATCACAGTGCTTTGTGTTTACATGATTGTTATTGTTATATGACGTATTATATGTGTGTTATACCTCTCTGACAAAACATGTCCGCCATTACCCCACCTTCCCCTAATGGGGGCGTTTCTAACCCACTATTAATCTGACCGCTTGTTCTGACCACCTTTTCTGCCCAATTTATTTTTCAAATAATTATCCACACTTTATAGTATATATACCGATATTCTTCATAAAAAGATTGAAAGAAACGTGTAAATAAGTTTTTTATTCCATCTTTGCTGCATGGAACTTCTTTTCGGGCACCGACTTAGAGCGATCGATCATGCCCTGTGTACCGACTTAGAGCGATCATGCCCTGTGTACAAATGCGGCGCTATCATTTTTAGTCACGGGCGGTAATTTAAGCATTTGAAGTGTTCTGAAATATACAAACTTGTATAACGTTAGCAGGTTATAGTAGGTTATTAGAAAAAAAACCTCGAGAGTCCAGAGTTAAGTTGTCGTCATGCAGAGTGAGTCAGCTCCACCGTGACTTTCCAAAACAGCTGAGATTTGTATATATTTTCAGGGAAACTTATCCAAAAATATGGCAGGCCTAAATAGCCTACACTTGTAGTTCCGGATCCCTGGTATGTTACACATTCACTTCCAAAGACGCTGTCTTTCATGCTTCTAGCTCCGTTCCGGAGCCCCGAATTTTTGAAATATGGGCGCGGCGGCACAAACAATTAAACCCAAGACAAAGTTGAGTGCCAACACTTTACATGACCTTTGCCCCCATGACCTTTTCCCCCATTTTACCAAAACTTTGAACTGCACTTATTGCTGCTGCTCAAGACTTCAATCTCAGCCAAACTTCGTGACAATATTCTTTGGGTAAGGGACTTGAGGAGCTCATCAGGTGTACACTGATTGACATTATGGCCCCTATACATGACCTTTAACCCCCAATTTGTCAACACTGCAATTATTGCTCTTTTAGGGTTCTCGTATGAAAAGTCACAAACAACTTCAATCTCAACCAATCTTGGCGACACTATAATCTTTGGGTAAGGGGACTTGAGATGATACATAGGTGTACCCGGATTAATCTGTAATTACCCCTACATGACCTTCGACCCTCTCTCTCATATGACAAGTCAGACTTCAATCTCAAATAAACTTGGTGACAATAATATTTGGGTAAGGGGGGTTTGAGATGACTCATGGGGTATACCCAGATTGACCTCTAATGACCCCTATGTGACCTTTGACCCCATTTAGGTGAATCTCTCAGCCTGGGGCTTGGTCGTGTCTTGCAGTATTTTTAAACGTTGTTCCTAACTTTATGTTAAAAAATGAAGTCGGTCGCATTTTCCATTTGTCTTTGGTGACCCTTTTTGCTGCACAATTTAGGTGTTTGCCCAAGAGCACAGTGATTTTCAATTGAAATTGAACACATTGCATTTTCATATTTGAATATCCCGCCAACAAAAAAAATGGAAATTTCATTTTTTCTAATTCAAATTTAGAACATAGATAAGCAATTCATAGCAAATTCAAGTCAATAGTAACCTATCTACGGAATTACCGCCCTCGTTAAGAGAAATCTTGGAAATTTGTTCTGGAATTTAGCTCAATTTGTCAGGAAAGAGGAAAGGAAGTATCGAAGTGTGACTTAGAATATTTGACACAAAGATATGTTTACGTTAGTAGTAAGTGATCTGTATCTGTATTCTGTAGTAAACAACATCGCTAACGTACAAATATCAAGTGGTAGATAAATAAGACCATCCTGCTAGTTCATGGATGCATTAGGCCTATACTAAAAATGTTTCCTTTAAACTTTACGGTATAGGTGTTTCGATTTATTGCCCGATTTTCAACATGATTTCTTGAAGGGTCATTCTTAAAAAGTCATATTCCAAAGTTTGAATTGCATAACTCAAATTAATGGTTCTTATTACTGCACAATGATGCATTACATTCCAATTATATCACAAAAAGTTTCTAAATTTGAATGATGGCATTTTGCTATCTTATGCATGTTTTGGGTATCTCGTGACCAAATTACGTGAAATTGGTGCACGATGACTTTCATACTCACATTACAAATGGAAAAACAATCCAAATTCTCTATAATTTCTCATTCATTGCACGCACAGGGACTGGGCAGTGGACAGGCCCGTAATAAGGGGGGGGGGGGCAAATGTACCTTTTTTTGTACCAATGTACCTTTCTTTAGTACTAATGTACCTTTTTTGTGTGAAAACGCCCCCCTCCCCACCCAAATTTTCCGAAAACGCCCCATTTCCCATTTTGTAAAGCATTTTTTCGGGCTGTTTTGGACTAAAACATGTCCTAACCCCCCCCCCCTCAACATTTTCTGAGATGGCTAAAAATAATGTTGGGGCAATCTTTTACGATTTTTTTTGGTACCAATGTACCTTTTCCAGAAAATACGCCCCCTAAAACTAAAAAATCCTGCTTACGGGGGCCTGGCAGTGGGCATAGGCCTACTACAAAGTTTATATTCATTTCATTATTAACTTAGTATTAGTTTCAAAGCTAATTTACTCTAAATGAACTAACATTTATCAAAGAGAACATTTTAATTCACTGAATATTGTTATAAATGTTTTCCCTATAAACTAATAATGTCTCAAAAATATCTTAAATTTGCTTACACAAACTTATAAGAACTTTTCATCAATTTGAAAACCTAGATCCAAAAGGATAACACAGTACAAAATGTAGTTCAATGGGTTCTAGCATGCAAGCTGTCCTAACACTTTTGGTTGCTAGTGTATCACGTATAAGGGATCATCAGCAAAGTTAAGTCCTGAATTTCGAAAGTGTCAGAATTCTGTAGACAAGTTTTGTGTATGCCATAATTAAACGAAAGATATATAAATTGTGTCGACATCACAGAATAGAAATTCAACAAGAGAACCTCCTGGGCAAGATAAATTCAATAGCTTTGGAAATCGTTGAATAGCCTATACACACATGAAGACGGTGGGGTTTATTAAATTACCTAAATGCTGCACAAAGATGAAACAATTACGTTAATAATTTAACAATTTGTAGCCCTTTTAAAATGCTGAAAAACAGCTATGACCCCGCTAATGACATATAGCTGGGAAGCCCCATGGAAAGCCAATGGGAAATACAGTTTTGAAACCAACCCATTTATTATTTCCTGCCCTTTTATAACACGCCTATACTAATTTGGCACATGATCCAATAACCACTCTCGTATGTGCCTGTATTTTGTCAATACTTAAAGTCTGGAAAGTCTTTAGGTGCAACCAAATCGAGACTGGACTCATAACTGTAAGGCTGCGCTCCAGAGGAAACAACATGATTAACTGGTAAGTAGGCCATATACATTAAAACATCTCGAAAAGTTCGGATGGTGTTTGTTGCAAACGCCTATTTTCGGATTTTTTTGACTTGTTCTTGTCATCACCGGCGTATTGTACATCAATTTCAGCGTGTTACTTATTTCCTTGCTCAGAAACTTGATTGAGAATGTGGGGAGGTCTCAAATTGAACGCCAACGCTATATTTGTCTCAGCCTTTCCACTTATACAATCGCTTTGGTTTCGTCGCCTGTTTTAAAGAAATTAATCCCTTCCTCTTTCAGTAGCTTTAAAAAAAGATTAGTCAATAATTCACTAAATCTATCAATTTGTACCGCGTTTGGTTTGCGCTTTAGAAGCCAGAATCATTTTGAAGGCCTTTGCCACGGTTTCACTCTTCTTATTTAAGATTAGATAATCAATACACGAAGAAACCTATGCCCCGTACGACTTATAGACTGGATAGATCGGCTAAATCTATCTGCCACTGATCATAAATACCAGACACCATACCATGACTCTGTTTCTAAAAAAAATATCGTCGTTTGGGTTGTGGATGGAGTGTGTATTTATCTTGTTCTTCTAACCAAGATTTGATTTATTTCACACTTGGCTGAACTCTACCATCCTCTGGACAGTGTGCTTGTATACCACTATAAGAAGCCCGATAAGAAGCTGGATGAGACGGATCGTAGCAAATACACCGTGAAGACTAAGGGTCCATATCCAAACTCTCAGTGCTTTTAAAGCATTTTTCTAGCGATTTAAAAGCGCTTTTCCAACGGTATTTCGTTCTATTGTTAAAAGCATCGGAAAAAGATCGGTGATTAACTAGAAACCTCTCTACTTATCTGGCGTTAACAATATAACTATTGTAGTACTCTCGATGGCTGCATTAGTGAAGCAGACAGATCAAAGGCGCAAGGAAGGTTGTGTTATATTCTTTAAGAAATACTATATTATTATAAAAATGCTTTAAAAGCACTGAGAGTTTGGATATGGACCCTAAGCCATTGTTACACCAACTTAAAAGATGCTTCCTCATCACAACTACACCTAACACAAAAAATCCCTGACCAGGTGCTTTGATGTTGGCTAATCCTAAATCAATAATCGGTACGAAAAATCTGAGAGATACATTTAATGAGTTTGGTTGTTTCAATGACCAACAAAATTGTTGCACTAAAATTGGGTTTCTTTGGGATATTATTGCTTAGTGTGTGATTACGAATTGATAATGTGGTGTTCCACAGAAGGAAACCCGGAAGGAAGTCGTTGTCTTGTTTGGAGTAAGCACAAATGCCATCTGCATGTTGAAGGCTATTCGTAAAACAGGTGATGTTAAAGGTAGTAGCGCAGTGCTCGTCCAAAAAGTTACATCCCGAAAAGCACTAGCAGGATTAAGGAACCATGGTCTGTTAGTTGTCGATTTTAAATCTATAAAAACTATTAGGCTATACATTACCGGGCGCATTTTCGGCCACATTCTAATAATTATACAAATAGGAAGTTTCAAACCCCTGGAAAAGATCACGAAATGCGGTGACATGCGCATATTGCTCAACTAATTTAATGCAGGTGACGTACTTTGATTGCGTGCCATGTCAAATGTTTGATGGGTGAATCTTATAAAAATGATTAGGATTTCTATTCAATTTGATTAGTTACGGGATTAAAATTAAATGATAAGGCATTCTAATAAATCAAAAAATCAACTGAAGTTAAATTGTATCTTGAGATGCAGGCTTAGAGTGCTTGTCCACTTATGCGGTCGACTACTATACTCTGTTTGGCCATCTTGAGACAGTGACGTAACTGAACAGGCGCAGCTTTTACGCACGCGTGTGTATCTTCCGCCTTTCAACGCTCGTGTTTGTACGCCAGCGCCGCGAGTATGCGCGCGCGTTATGTGATGCAATTAGTAGAATACGCGGTTACGTCACTGTCTCGAGATGGCCAAACAGAGTATAGTCTTGCTCTCCTGGAATAAAGTTTCAATGTTAAGTGGTTTCAAAACTGTTTGTAGACGTCCTCATAGCGTAAATGCAGTAGGCCAATTGTTCTCCTACCAAATCCCAGTTGAACACTCCTTTATTTTGCCAGGATTCAGGATGCGGTGGATCAAAGCTTTTCTAGTACTAGTAAAATCTTTGGGTGGTTGCTCCTCAAATAAAATAGAGTGTTGAGTCTTCTCCCCTCCTGGTATCAACCTAAAGATGATATTCATGACTACCAGCTAAATAAATCATAACTGGCATGACTGGGGGATAACCGGCATTTCCCCTGCTAGAGCCTTCTCAAAACGTCCGGGTTGGTTCTCTCTGGTCACACGCAATTTATGATTGAGATGATGGTGTCAGCTACCGGAAATGATGTGGACACGATTGTCTCGGTTACAATATTAAAAAGTCATCATTTTTTAAATCGTTTTTGTTGTTGTTGCGTATATAAATGTTCACTTCACATCATAAACAAACATATATAATCAATAATGACATGACATATAATATATTTCACTTCACTTAAATCAAATCTTACATGAGTTTTCTAATTGTAAGTTCTAAATATAAGACACTTAGTAGACACCATACTAGTAGTACTACCTCGCACACGTCCGCCAGCTCTATATCATGTAGTTTCAGTATTTGTACATGTACATCGCCATAAAAGCTGGTTTAATCAGATCAAATAACTCTTTCGGTGATCGTGCATTTGCAACATGTGCTCCAAAACTATGGAACAATCTTCCCATACATGTCATGAACTCCTGTAGCTTATCATCGTTTAAGACCGCTCTAAAAACTCACTTATTCAAAATTGCTTTTGCCAATAACTTGTAATGTTGTATATCACATGCATGTGTGTTGTATAATTGTAGTAGTATATTATTTATGTTTCTGCATTTGTTTTTATCATGTTCTCTGTTGTCTGTAGCGCAGTGAGCGGCTTTGTTTGACGGATACTTGCGCTTTATAAGTTTCCATTATATTATTATTATCATGTTTGTTTCTTTGTTTAAACGGTCGGTCCGTACGGACACACGCTTGGGTCCTGAAGGGACTAGACTCAAGCAAAATTCTCGGGCCAGGCTTAAAAAGCCTATATTATAAGCATGATGGCTGAATGAAATGAAAGTTAGAAAAGATGGAAGAAAGGGGGGTACTTTCGCCAAAATCATACGTGGATGTGCCTGCTGGACTTCGAAAGTGTGACTTTCCCTATACCTATTTTTTTGGCTAATTTCCCACCCATCAATATACCAATTTTGTAAGACAAATCGCCCGTCTCTAGTCAACCGATGCTAAGGCATGCATGCCAAGCGCCAGGAATTAGTGACCACGACATCCTCTCTCGATACCAACACCCAAGCCGTGAGACAAAAACCTGTTCGACGACTGATATACCTATGGAAAAACCTTGACTATATTTGATCTTATACAAGCAGATGGACCGATGACTTCACCAAGAGGCTTACTCTACAAATACTCCAGTGGAAGACCTATCCAATGATCATCACCCACTTAGCAAATACTTTGCAACGATGGGTCCCCTCAAAGTATAGCTCGTCTAGATTCAGCCAACCATGGTTCCACACAACCACTAAAAGAGCGTGTAGAGTGAAATTCAGGGCATTTAAAAAGGCTAGAAGATCTAACAGAGATCGTGATTGGAATCGATTTAGAGACAAAAAGATGAAAGCTCAGTTTGAATGCCGTGAGGCCTACGACCAGTATCTGAACAATATACTCAGCTGCAAACCTGGTGGAAATAAAATATTTGGCGCCATCATCAAAGCTTAACGGTGCGAGGACTGGAATTGCTCCCCCGATGGAAGACAACATTCTCCACAGCGATCCCAAGACAAAGGCCTACATTTTGAATAGACAATTTGCATCAGTCTTCTCCAACGATGTCAACATCGACCTGCCAGACCTGGGTTTCAGCTCCCACCCGACCATGACCAACATCAAAGTCACCACTCCAGGAGTAGAGAAACTACTACGGAATCTGAAGCAGTAAGGCAACAGGACCTGATGGGATCCCTGCAAGGCTATTAATAAAGGAGATAGGCCTATCTAAAGAAATAGTTCCAGCCATTACTCTTCTATGCCAAGCTTCGTTAGATCAGGGTAAAGTGTCGTCATCTTGGAAGGAAGCTTGGGTCGTACCTGTCTTCAAGAAAGGAAGCAGAGCAGCAGCCAGCAATTACCGGCCAATATCGCTCATATGCGAACACATCGTCCACAGAGCCTCATAGACTATCTGTCCACAACAAAATACTGACTGACTCTGAACACGGTTTCAGGAAACGACGCTCCTGTGACACCTAACTTATACTAATCGTCGACGACCTTGCTAAAGGACTGGAGGACAAGGGTCAAATAGAGGTCATACTCCTCGACTTCACCAAGCGTTTGACAAGGTCTCCCACAGACTGCTCATTCACACGATAAAACATTATGGAGTCCATGGACTCCATGGATCCACCCTTAGCTGGATAACAGATTTCCTCTACAATCGCACCCAACGAGTTCTAGTGGATGTTAAAATAAGCAGTAAGGCTAATGTCACCTCTGGTATCCCTCAAGGTAGTGTGCTGGGACCACTTTTGTTCCTAACTTTCATCAATAACCTCCCCAGCTGCACCAACAGTTCTACAACCAGACTCTTTGTGGACGACTGTTTACAAGCGTATCACTTCCACCCATGATGCATCTCTTCTTCAGGAGGACATGGATGCCCTACAGAAATGGGACGGCATCTGGCTCATGGAGTTCTACCCGTCAAAGTGCAAGGTAGTACACGTCACCAACAAACGTAAGCCTATTGCACATACCTACCACATCCATGGAGAAGTCCTAGAGCCAAATACCTGGGACTGCACTACCTTGACTCCAAACTCAACTTTAATACACATGTAGACGCCACCACAAAGCGAGCCCACTGCACACGAGCCTTCCTAGTAATCTAAGGAAGAGTGGACGGAAAATCAAAGAGGCTACCTATAAAACCTACATCAGACCCATTGTTGAGTATGGTACAGCTGCATGGGATCCCCACACCCAACGCAACATAAAGAAAGTGGAACAAGTTCAACGCAGCAGTGCCAGGTTTGTCACAGGGAAGTTCGACCGAAGGAATAGCGTCACCTCAATGCTGGACACCCTTCAATGGCCATCTTTACAGAGCAGGCGCCTTCAAAGTCGTCTGAGTATGCTCTACAGGATCCGTTATGGCCTGGCTGACATCAACTGGGAAGCTCACTTAAAGGAAGGGTCCCGCAAGCTTAACATATGCATTATAAGTTAGACAGATAATAATCGAGCCCAAATCGCGTAGTTATATAGAACAAAACATCATACTTATGACAAAAACGAATATTAACTGCCATCTCTCAACATGCAATTTTAAAAATTCGCGGCAATCGAAAGTCCCGGTGTCGAGAACGTCATGTTTATACAATGCACGTGGGAAAATATGAACACCAATAAACATGACGTCAGCGATACTGGGACTTTCGATTGCCGCGAATTTTAACGTAAAAAAAATTGCATGTTGAGAGATGGCAGTTATTATTCGTTTTTGTCGTAAGTATGATGTTTTGTTCTATATAACTAGGCGATTTGGGCTCGATAATTATTTGTCTAACATATAATGCATAATGTTATGCTTGCGGGACCCCCTCCTTAAACTGAAGCAACCTCAAATACCAGAGGACACAATTCCCGATTCTGGACTCCCTATTGCTCAACTCAGCAGTACGTATCATCCTTCTTCCTACGCACCTTACGCGACTGGAACGCCCTCGATAAGGACCCTGCCGAGTACCCAATCCCTCGATTCCTTCAAATCAGCACTGAGCGGCGGGATAAACAGCTTGGGAATTTTTGTTTTTTAGTTATTATTATTTACTTTTACTCGCAACTTGAATTTTGAATTTAGACGCTCTCTGAGGGCGTTTTTAAGTCATTTCAGACCTAATTATTATATTTTCCTTTACAATTTAGGCATTTTTAAATTGGTTTTGTTGTTGTTGTTGTTGTTGTTTCTATAATGACCACGGGAAATTGATTCAGGTGGGTGTCAATAGGTGGTATGGAGTGTTCCCACCTAAGGGGCCCGAATATGTTTGTTTGGATTCTCGCGAGGCCATTTCTAGCGGCCATTTCAAGGCTCACAAATGTAATACTCTTTTCCTTTATAATATGATCTGACATTTTGCCCGTCATTGTCCATGGTGTTGGTATTGAGTATACCTAATGCGGCGTGGAGAAAATTTTGAAGTAAGGTGTTCGCTGAGGGCATTTCTAAGCCGTTTGAAGGCTCACACACTGTATATTATTTTCTTTACCATTCCAGGATTGTTTTTGACATTTTTGCCTGGCATTTTGCTTAAATATAGCTGGGTGTCAAAGATGGTTTCCCCTTCTTGTCTTATGGTGTTTGGGAACCGAGTTAACCCAGTGTGGCGTGAGAAAATGTTGAATTTCGATACTCACTGAGGGCGTTTCTAAGCCATTTTAGACCTCATGCATTCTTATTTTACAAAATATGAGTGCTGAAGGTTGCCAAGCCCCAACTTAAAAGGTAGGGAGGTGGCAATGCGTGGAAGGGGGGGGGGGGGGGGGGGGGGCGTTCAAAATGGTCAAACATTTTTTTGACAGACCCAAGGAGTCAAATAATAAGCATGAATATGGACAATATGATTTTTAAAAAAACATCTCATATTGAAACACAAATTATTTAATCTGAAAACAATTGGAGTTGAAAAATCAACTTCGCTTAAGTCTACCCCTAATGTTTTGAATTGGTTCCATCCATCATGAACTGTTTTATTATTCGGTTTATTACGTAGCCTCGGATGGATAATTTCATATTCGTGAACATGCCTATGTCCGTCGTCGTCTGGTATTACCCAGGCATTACTTTTTGCAGATTGTCTCTTAAAACCGAAATTATTTTAAAATAATTTCAGTTTTGGTAATCAACTCTTAATACTCCCAAGAAAGATTCGTTATAGTTTCAAAAAGTTATTGATATGACTCGATAGTGATTTATTATATACATGTATATGCATAATATGTAATTATAATAATCTTACTATAAATCTGCAATGGCGTGTGTTTGTGTTTGTGTTTGTGTTTGTGTTTGTGTTTGTGTTTGTGTTTGTGTTTGTGGGGGTGTGTTTGTGGGGGAGGGGTGTTTGTTATCCTTAGTACTCCGTTTGTTTTGAGCAAAGTGTCGCCTAATTTGCAAGAAAGATAGAGGAAAATACGGGATGTGTTATAAAGTATATTCGAGTGAAATTGGTTAATAATTGGCTCCAAAAACAGAGGAAGGAGGTAGGAGGTATTTCAGAGGTACGAGGTTAAAAAAGTAATGTGGCATAAATATATCGGAATAGTGCATGGCAGGGCCATGTTGTAATGAAATAATGTGGTTAGTCTTATAAGAATAAACCATGGGATATAGTTTGGGGGAGGGTGTTAAAGCTGCAATTGGAAGAATATCAAACGGAATTGAAGGAAGAAATATATGCGATAGGAATACGGGAGGAAATGTTTTAAAAGTATGGTACAAGATAGCCCTCCCCTCCCCCGTTATCTATCTTATCTCTTTCTTCGTTTTAAAACTGCATATCTTATGATAGTTCATTGCTTAATTCAGGCTGCCGTAAGTGCAAATATCTCTCTTTCGTTTTTAAAGTACAGTGTGTGAAAGAGAGGAAAAAAAATCGAGTTACAAAATTGAATATATAAAATTAGTTCATTGCAAATCCCTGTCAAAACACCCGCAAATTTTGGCTAATTTTTGGCCCGTTTTCTGTCGGCAAGAAGTGAAGAATACATAACTGCGGACATGACATGCAATGGGGTTTATGTTGAAATTAGCAACGGGATTGCTTCAAAAAAATACAGTACCCGCAGATTTGTGTCAATTTTTTTTTGGCATTTTTTTGTGTGCGTGCCCGCCTTACGGGCACCGCGTTGTATAGTCATATTCCACCGGAGTTCTTTACGAAATTGATTAACGGCAGCACGAAAGTTACCCCTGGATCGCGCTGGTTCCTACTTTTGTAACAGTCGGTTCCAGCGTCGGCAACAGCCATGTTTCCTTTCATCCTCATGCTCCCGACAGTGAGAGTCGTTATTTACAACTCATGAACTCAAGTTACAACTCATTAATCCCATCTGCCAATCTAGCGGGACCCGAGCGTAGGGAGGGTATCCCGCTAGTTATAATAATTGTTCATTTATTGAAATTGTGAAATCAGTTGTCGAAAAGGGTCAAAATAGGTTGAAATGGATCGGAATAAATCGGGGTGAAAAAAATAAATAAATGATATGTTCAAACTGACCCTGAAATATAGCAATTAGTGCAAAAACGTATTACGATGCAATTGTGTTGGTAATTTGGCAACGTTTATTCTATTAATAGCATGCATTCAAATCTATTTCTTGAACTTATCATTTATTTATTTATTGTCAGAGGAGTTGTACAGCTTCCCTGACTGTTCTTGACCCCTAAAGCACCGTCACCTTTACGTGGGAGGTGGATCCCCTCGGGTGATCGATCAGCTTTTTTCTGAATAGCTGACCGTTCACCTGCGACCAGCTCAGAGTCGCGAGTATTAGTACATGTAGGGTTAATCTTAGGCTGTTTAAAAACAGATTTACCTCTAGGTTTATGTTTAGTTTTAGTTTTGGGAGGGGAAAGAACAATGGCGGCCGCTCTTAAATAAGCCTCAATTTCATCCCAATAAGCGGCCGGTTTATCGGCGTCCAGTTTACATGTGTTATTTCTGAAACATCGGCGGTGTAAATAACAGGATGAATGAAGGTCACCCTCTGGCAAGGGGTAATTTACACCGGCAGTATTTCATAGTAGAATAATTATATGGTTGAGGGGGAGTCAGATTGTAGAGGAAATGTCTCTAATATACAACCTGGCTAAGTTAAAAACTACTAGTGAAACACTAAACAATATCGAACGCGATTGAAATTAGGATAAACGAGCGCGGGCGATCTTCGAAATAAAATCAGAGATTCAGCTGCGCTGCGCGATATTCGAATTAAATTGATCAGAAAACGTAGCCAAAAAGCGTTTAGGATGTGATCGAACGAACGCGATAGCTTGTTGAGCGAGAACGAACGACAAACGAAACTGTATAGTGAGATACAAAGAATGAACACTATGAGTCATCTGAACCATTTTAATCAGTAATAATAATATACGTTATAAGAAAATGTCCGTCGGTCCTCGGAGTGAAAATTAACTATTTAATTTCTCAAAACGGGATAGCTACATGCGGGATATCTTTATTCAGTTGCATGTATACATAGGACATATCGGAGTCACATAGGTCATATAAACATATATATACTTATACATAAATATAATAACACAAGTACATAAATACAACCAACCCTCCGAAGCAATAGAAGAAGAATTCGACAGTCCCGTTAGTGAGCTGTCGAATTCGGCAGCCACTGAATTCCGCCATTTTGTATTGAAAAAATTTGGTACGACTCGCGAGTCGTCATAATGATAAAAAGGGGTTGCAAATTCGTATTCTGAAAATACGAAATCACATAAAACATCACAGATGAATCAGCGATCTATATGCTAAACATTTATGCTTGTCTTGATGACTGAGCCTACTTACTAAGCTCATAAAACTTGGGTCAGTCTTACCACCGGATCGTAAACACGTCTAGTCGGGCTGATACAAGAACATTTAGAGGATGAGGTGTTGCCAGATGTTTTACACGTTTAGAGCGGTGTAGCCTTAGATGCTGGGACTGGGAGCTATGATTGGTACCATGGGGGGTAGGGGGGGAAATGCGATATGTTAGACTTTGCTTGGTATATAATCTACTCGGGAGATTATTGCAAATGTGAACTGATGGGGATTGGGAATAATTATAATGTAATAAATATATAAAATTAGTTCATTGCAAATCCCTGTCAAAACACCCGCACATTTTGGCTAATTTTTGGCCCGTTTTCTGTCGGCAAGAAGTGAAGAATACATAACTGCGGACATGACATGCAATGGGGTTTATGTTGAAATTAGCAACGGGATTGCTTCAAAAAAATACAGTACCCGCAGATTTGTGTCAATTTTTTGTCGGCATTTTTTGTGTGCGTGCCCGCCTTACGGGCACCGCGTTGTATAGTCATATTCCACCGGAGTTCTTTACGAAATTGATTAACGGCAGCACGAAAGTTACCCCTGGATCGCGCTGGTTCCTAATTTTGTAACAGTCGGTTCCAGCGTCGGCAACATCCTCTCAATACCTACTTCAGGAATCAGTTAGTAGGACAAAGACTTATGACAGATCTTTTTCGCGTGTTGCACCGAGACTATGGAACAATCTGCCACTTGCGCTCCGTGCTCCCGTCAGACAATCGGCTGTTTCAAATCCAATCTAAAGACACATTTGTTTAAAATGACGTATCACTTATAACTGTCTCCATGTGCAATTGCTTTGTCTTTACACTCCGTCTTGTATATTTCCTATTGCGGATTTTAATTTTCTATTTTTAATCTTAACATATTTTGTATACATGTATATACTATTGTTGCTGTATTTTATGACTTTTGATGTTCAATGTTCCCTCGCTTTTTAGATTTATGACTTTTATGACTTTTTTATAATGCTTTTAAAATATATGGTAGCGTGTGGTATTTTGTGTATAGTCTTATGGTTGTACATGTACAGCGCTTTGATGCCGTTGCTTTATGCGCTATATAAGTCTTTTTTTATTATTATTTATATTAACAGCCATGTTTCCTTTCACCCTCATACTCCCGACATTGAGAGTCGTTATTTACAACTCATGAACTCAAGATACAACTCATTAATCCCATCTGCCAATCTAGCGGGACCCGAGCGTAGCGAGGGTATCCCGCTAGTTAAAATAATAGATAATTTATTGAAATTGTGAAATCAGTCGTCGAAAAGGGTCAAAATAGGTTGAAATGGATCGGAATAAATCGGAGTGAAAAAATAAATAAATGATATGTTCAAACTGACCCTGAAATATAGCAATTAGTGCAAAAACGTATTACGATGCATTTGTGTAATTGGTAATTTGGCAACGTTTATTCTATTAATAGCATGCATTCAAATCTATTTCTTGAACTTTATTTATTTATTTATTTTGACCGTTTCAGCATTTGTTCATGATTTCAAGTTCCTAGTTTAAATCCAGTTTTACACAATACGTATGTGATTCGCTTTCGATTGAATAATTGAGGTATAGTGTAAATAAATAAAAACGGCAGTGTGCCAATTTGCTCAAAGAATTACATGTTTTCGAAAGAGGATGTTTCAATGTCATATACATTTGAGAGGGTTTCGTTGGTGGTTTCGTTTCCGTGTACCGTGTAAGGTGTGGCAAATTAAACTAGCCACGCGCTCATATAACAACAGCAATCCATTAACCTTTTTATTGTAGATGCCCTGGTCTTCGAATTTGGCATATATAGGCGGCTAGGCCAACAAAAAGAAAATATAAGTCTGCATAATTCGCGGCAAACTGCAGCTAACTTACGTGTGGGATTTCATAAACATTCCAAAAAGTAATGTTTTCAATCAGTAAAGATATTTAAACAAATTACAAAAAGAAAGTTGATGAGTAAAGGCAATGTAAGGGTCCAAACGAATTTAGACCAGGGGCGGACTGGCCACTGTGGCGTTGTGGCGATCGCCACATGGGCCGCTTGGTTTTGGGCCTCTCAGGGCCGGTTACTAATATTTTGCGGCCGTGCGAAAATTTGTGATTGTGCGAAATTTTGTGACCGTGCGAAATTTTGTGACCGTGCGAAAATTTCCGACTGTGCGAAATGTTGTGACCGTGGGAAAATTGTGTTACCGTGCGAAATTTTGTGACCGTGCGATTTTTTTTGACCCTACCGCCCCCCCCCCCCTTCAGATTAGGTACCGTTCTTTCCATTAGAAATCCAGCTGCTTAAAATACAACATGATCGACCGTATAGGCTGCGTCTTCGAATTGACCCCGAATTATCTAGTTACGAGGACGCCCTACGGTAAACAAAATAAGTCAATTTTTTAACTGCGTATAGGGCCATGCGTTTTGAACTGGGCCTGCAAAAAGGTGGAGTTGTGACATCGGCACATCAAAAATGACATTGTCTATTCAATTTCTTGTATAAAGATACCACCTACATAGCTAAATTTGGTATCAAAATAAAGCTCTTATGCAGGGCAAGAAGATAAAATTATTAGCATGTGTTAACATTTTGTCATTTTTTTGTTAATTAATGGCTAATTAACCAACATCAGGGGTGGAGGAGAGTCCGGCGCAGCAAATTTGGCATCTACAGTACAGTTCAGTGCAATTGAGTTAAATCATGTTTATGGAATGAAATTGTTGCATCTAAGTACATAAACTCTGGTAAATAAACTGATTTGAATAATTTAGATGTTTAATAATGGGTAATCACCTTAATTAATAAAGAATTAATCAATAATTACAGACCCGCAATGCATTGAAGAACTACATGTGTATGACTGGATGGATATGTACCAGCACATACGGTTAGGCAAAGTGATCATGGTATAGGATGCATGAGTGATTCTATTGAGGGGATAATGTGATCAATACAAAGTATAAACCTTTGTCTTTCAAACAATACACTTTTGGATTGTTAGATACCTTTGGTTATGTAACGTCATTACAGGTATAACAATATTATTGAGCTTAAATCAAAATATGAAAGAAAATCGATATATTTTGAACATTCTTAATCACAACATGTTACCATCAGGTCCTATCTAAATTCCAATATCATATTTGGATTCCTTGTGAGATTACCGCTCAGAAAATATGGAGTAGAACAAGAAGTTATTGCGCTATGCTAATTCGAATCTCAGATGGTGTAAAATGTAAAAATCTGTACATGCAACGGTAAGGGTGGCGAGTTCAAAACACATGGCCGTAAAGCAAAATTGTGAATCAGCGATGCGTATGTCGGCAACACTTCTTGAAACATGTGAAAAGGAATCTCAAGTGCCATAAAGAGGGCAACACAAACAGAGTATAAAGGACCTATGAGGGCAATTAAGGATTATAGCTTAAACAGCTCGAACTCTCTTCTTCTCTGGTACAACCCTTATTTATCTATAAAATATTATGTGAAATTGTGTAATTTTGCTGGTTACGACAGCTTGTTGTCAGATCAATGTAGACACTACTCTTGTCAAATTTCACTTTTGATATCGACGAAATTGCAAAATGCCCGTGTGAAATATATAGATGTTAGAGACTGGTTTCAATAAGTTATCAAGGCAGATCCTATTATAAGGAATGGGCTATTCCATTTATTAATGGTACACCCCCTATAGAAGGCAAGCATTTTTTTTACTGAAAATTTTGGGAATTCCCACTGCAAAATTGTGTTGCCTTCTATAGGGGGTGTGACCAAAACTGCTTCAAAAATTGGGAATTCCCAGGTTGTTTTTTGTTTTTAAAATTGGGAATTCCCATGCCTTCTATAGGGGTGTGAGGCATGCATTTTATTTTTTGGGAATTCCCAGGTTTCTTTTTGTTTTTAAAATTGGGAATTCCCATGCCTTCTATAGGGATGTGAGGCATGCAATTTATTTTTTGGGAATTCCCAGGTTGCTTTTTGTTTTTAAAATTGGGAATTCCCATGCCTTCTATAGGGATGTGAGGCATGCAATTTATTTTTTGGGAATTCCCAGGCTGCTTTTTGTTTTAAAAATTGGGAATTCCCATGCCTTCTATAGGGGTGTTGTACTTTTTTGGTGTTGGTGGGGTGGGGAGGGGGGAGGGGCACAGTGTGCAGAGTTGAGAGGGTGGGGCTTACACATTGAAGTGGCAAGGATGTGTGGACGGGACTCGGGGTAAATTGGTGAGGAACTTTAAGGCAAAACCACGGTGTAATTTGGTGAGGATAGTGCAAATCAGTGAGTGTGTGGGGGTGCGTTTGTTAACTTATTTCTCCATTAGTTTTGATCAAAGTGGCGCCTAATTTGCATGTAAGATAGAGGAAATAACGGGACGTGTGATTTTTAAGTATATTCCAGTGAAATTGGTCAACAATTGGCTCCAAAAAACCGGAATAAAACCTCTCGAATTTTGCTCACAAATACCACTAGAAGTGCACGATTTTGTGCGTTGCGCGTACTATCGCGTAATCATATACCGTGTGGTAACGCGTCGCGTACATGTTTGTGGAAGGGCTCACTGCCGCGGCATTACGCACTCCTACACATGGCACATAAGCCACACAGGAAATGGTTATAGGCCTGCTGGTTATGGGTTATGGTGTCATGTCGGGTGGCGGTAAAACCACGGAAAATGGTTTAGAATATAGGCATAGGGTTATCATGCTTATAGTGATGTGGTACAAGTAGCGTTTAGTGAGGGTTAATAGAGCAACCCGATCTCTTTACTTTAAATTGGCATGCCAAACAATCCAAGGGACCGAGGGTTAATGAAGTATAGCCACAGGAAATGGTTTAGGAGGGTTATGATTATAAATCAATCTGGTTGGTGTGAGGGGGGAGGGAGCGGTGTAGGGTATTTATGTGGTTCGTGCGGTTTGAGAGGTAGGGGTTAATTAAGTAGCCACAGTAAATGGTTCAGGAGGGTTATGAATTATAAATCAAACTGGTTTGAGTGGGTGGGTGGGTGGGGGGGGTGGGGGGGGGGGGGTGTGTAAGGGGTTTATGTAGTTTCAGAGCTAGGTAATGTGGCATTATCATCTAGCGGGAACGTGAGGGTACGCCGCTAGTAAAAATAGTAATGACTAATACCGCTACAAATAGCCGCGGCATAAAAAATATATTTAAAAACCTTGTTTTTTACGGTCAAGAGCGTGGTATAAAGGGAAAACCAATTCAACCTTGTTCATAGTTCTCCAATAATGCCTACATGATATTTGGCATATTTATTTATAAAACAGCCAACAAACAAGCAAAATACCAAATTCACAAAGATTCCCATCTCCAGTATATATAGAATAACAGTGATACTATTCGTTATACGGTATGTTACATAATATTGCTATCTTCAGTAGATAGCAAACAAATGGAATGGATAACATGCTTTCTTCAGTATAACATGATCGCAATGTTATAGATAAAATGGCTACTGTAATATATCAACCCATGCGTCAAGCTTAAAACTGGTTAGTTCGTGCAGACACATACCTGATGCATATGGAACCAAAACAACTGAAACTTTAGTGCAAACCTTAAGGATGGTTAATTACAAATTAAACAAAAGCTCTGGATTCCATAAAAATATGATAGCTATGTGGTCAAATCGTTCTCTGACTGTGGTGGAGACCAGTGGCGTAGCATAATAGGGGCACGGGGGCATGATTTCGGTGGGGAAAAAAGAAAGGGGAAGGGAAAATAGGGAAGGAAGAAAAGAAAAAGGGGAAGGGAAGAGGAAAAGAAAGGGAAGGAAGAAAAGAGAAAGGAAGAGGAAAGAAAGTCCCCAAAAATAAATGTTTATCATCAGTGGTTAGTTCAGATCGGGAATCGTTAGGCGCAGCCGGGGGTGGGGGGGGGGGGGGGGGGGGGGGGGGGGGGGGGGGGGGGGGTCAGATGATAGTGCAGCGGCCGCGCAAAATCATAGTTGCAAGACCCTAGTGGTATCTTTTAAACACATCGTTAACACAAAAATGCATCCCGGGATCCGCCGCGGTATTTCTTAAAGCCGTATATTGGCAATTATATTTAATCAGTGCCATATTTCAGAGAAACAACCCGATTTGTTTTCAAGATTAGATCAAATTCCAATGTTTAATTGAACAACATAATTTGTGACAAAAGAAAAAGAGGGGTAGGGGAGAGAGACGGGGAGAGAGCATGGGTATTTGCCAAAGTAAAAGGGTCTACCGTTTACATGTCACAGTTGACAAAATAACACGGGCTATTGCCGTGTCGCAAAAAAATAGGTCCAAATAAGCTAAAAATCATGTTTTAGTGGACTCATTTCAAAAGTATACATCAGATTGCACCAAATGGGTTTGCAAATTGAAACAAATTTTCATAACAGTTTCCAGTGGAGACTGTCGTTAAATCCTTCATATTGGTCAAATGCTTGCAAATCCCTCAGATGAATATCTGAAAGATGTAAACGAATGAACATTTAAATTCACGTGGAATGGAAAAGCTGATATAGTGAACATACTAAAATGTGCCAAGTAATACAGGACCACCATTTCGGAAGAGTAAATTTACTATATGTAATATCACATTTGAAAGATTTGAATAATAAATTAGCTAAGACGTATTGAGTACGGAGATCAAAAATGGGTTTACTTTTTCAGCTCTTTCTTTTTGCAAGATTTTGCCAAAAAAATGACATATTCAAATTTGGAACAAACGGATGGGGGAAAATAAGCAATTAGGGGTGGGGGGGGGGGGGGGGGGGGGGGGGGTGGGGGGGGTGGGGGTGGGGGGTGTTTGTTTTTGTGTGTCAGTTCTTCATTCATTAAAACCTTTGATTTGTGTGTAGACCCAAGATGATATCCATGATAGATCAATGGAATCATTCACACTATGTCCCTAATATTATTGCATGAACTCTTGTTCAGGATTGCACACCCACACAAAATCTACACACAAATCAAAGGTTTAAATGCATATTAACTGACACACAAACAAACACCTCCATCTCGGCATCATCATTAGGGGTTCTAAAAAGTAACTGGCATACTAAAATTATATGATGCTATTTTACTTTTTATATACAATTTTTTCCAACAATATTTGTAATTAAGTCATTGGTATACAGTAGATGAAAAATAGTTTCAATTTTTGAGTTGCAGAAGCAGCATTGGTTATTATCTTTTACTAGCCGGACGCCCGTCCTTCGGACGGGCTCTCCAGCTACGGAGTAGGGCCTACCAGATAGAACACCTACAAAATGAAACAACACATAAGTGTTGGCAAATTTATGACGAAACACATAGGAGTGGCATATCCGTTACGCAATTTAGCATCACATTTCTCCAATATTTCTCCAATATTTGTCCGCCCGCGTGTCACATACAGTATCAAATCCCACATCTGACACCATGTTACGTAATTTAGATTCACCATATCATCATGATCATGTTTTGTTCTATCAGAAATCACATTATTTCGTTACCTTATGACCCGCCGCCTGGGTGCTACACCCACGCACCCTACACACGCGGGCGGACAGATATTGGAGAAATACGCTGCGCCACGGGAGTTGGTTACGGTTTAGGCCTTGGGGTTGCATAAGGCCAAGGGGCGGGAGCGGTGACGGTTAGGGGTTGTGTGTAATGATACCCTTAGGGCCTAGCTTATGTTAGGGTTATGTGGTTTGGGATGGGGTTAATAAAGAAATAAAGAAATGTAAATTGCATAACGATGGTGTCAGATGTGGGATTTGATATTGTAAGTAACACGCGGGCGGAGAAATACGCCGCGCTAAGGGAGATGGTTAAGGTTAGGCCTTGGCGTTGAGATAAGTAGCGGGGCGGGGAACTTTTGGCCTTGGGGTTGAGATATGCCACGGGGCGGGGCGGGCGGGGGCGGTGACGAATGGGGGGTTGTGTGTAATGATGTAATGTGGTGTGGAGACAGGGGGTTAATGAAGAAATGTGATGCTAAATTGCGTAACGGATATGCCACGGGGTGGGGGCGGGCAGGCGGGCGGGCGGGGACAGGGCGGGGAGGGATGGATGGGGTACGGGAGATGGTTAAGGTCTAGGCCTTGGAGTTGAAATATGCCACGGGGCGTGGGCGGGCGGGGGGTCTTTTTCAATTTTTTTAATTGAAATATGAACACTTTTGAATTAGGCCTACTCAATACAAAACCTTTTGATTTAAAACAAAAATGTTTTAAATATTGTTCTATTCCTATGTGTTTCGTTATAGATTTTCCAACACGTTAAGTTGTTTCATTTTGTAGGTGTTCTATCTGGAACAGGACGGGCGTCCCGCTAGTCTTACTATAATTCGCCGTATGTTGTATGTATAGGGGTGTGTGTAGGGGTGGATGTATGTATGTATGTATCCTGAAAAGGCTTTCTCATTTTGCATCTTAAAGCCGTGAATATTGCACTGATGTCTTGAGACAGGTTATAAGCTATAAATGGCCGAAAACCGTACAGAATTGACAAAGATATGGGCAAACGAACACAAATTGAGGGCTTTTCAGCCCGGCTTTTGAGACCATTTCTACGGGCCATGTTTGTTTTTTCTCTATGCGTACACTGTAACCATGCGCGTGGCGCGCGTAACCCATAACGCGTTGCAGTGCGCCATGAAAAATTAACGCGCACACGCACTACACACACGCACCCCTACACACACGGGCGGGCAAATATTGGAGAAATATGCTGCGCCACGGGAATTGGTTACGGTTAGGGCTTGGGGTTGAGATAAGCCACGGGGCGCGGGCGGAGGCGGGAAACGGGGACGGCTGGGGGCGGCGGGCGGGGCGAGGGGGGTCTAACGAAGAAATTTGGTTTGTGAGGCACGTCATTGGGGGTTGCGATATGCCACGGGGCGGGCGGGCGGGCGGGGGCGGTGGCGAATAGGGGCTGTGTGTAATGATTATGTGGTTTGAGAGGCAGGGGGTTAATGAAGAAATGTGATGCTAAATTGCGTAACGGATATGCCACGGAGCGGGGTTGGGGGCGAGGGAAGGGCGGGGAGTGACTGGTGGGGTACGGGATATGGTTAAGGTTTAGGCATTGGAGTTAGAAATATGCCACGGGCGTGGGCGGGTCTTTTTAAATTTGTTAATTGAAATTTGAAACTTTTAAATTATACAAAACCTTTCGTTATACATTTTCCAACACTTATGTGTCGTTTCATTTTGTAGGTGTTCTATCTGGTAGGCCCTACTCCCTAGCGGGAGAGCCCGTCACGGGCGTCCCACTAGTCTTACTATCATTTGCCGTATGTTGTATGTATGTGTGTATCCATAAAAGGCTCCCTCATTTTACGTCTAAACGCCGTGAACGTTGCACTGATAAAAGATGATTATAATGTGAGTGTTATAAGCTATAAATGGCTGAAAACCGTATAGAATTGACCGAGATATCGGGAAATCCAAAGCCTTTTCAGCCCGGCTTTTGAGACTATTTCTACGGGCCATGTTTGTTTTTCATGCGTACACTGTAACCATGCAGTCGGCGCGCGTAGCAAATAACGCGCCGCAGTGCGCCATGCAAAATAAATGCGCCCACGCGCTATACCCACGCCACGCACCCATACACATGCGGGTGGGCAAATATTAGAGAAATACACTGAGCCACACGCGGGAGTTGGTTACGGTGACGGGGACGGCAGGGGACGGCAGGGCGGGGGGGGGGGGGGGGGGGGGGGGGGGGGGGACGGCGGCGGATCATAAGGTAATGAAATAATGTGGTTTCTGATAGAACAAAACATGATATGGTGAATCTAAATTACGTAACATGGTGTCAGATGTGGGATTTGATACTGTATGTGACACGCGGGCGGACAAATATTGGAGAAATACGCCGCGCTACGGGAGATGGTTAAGGTGATCGAGGCCTTGGCGTTGAGATAAGCCGCGGGGCGGGGAACTTTAGGCCTTTGGGGTTGAGATATGCCACGGGCGGAGCGGGGCGGTGACGAATGGGGGTTGTGTGTAATGATGTAATGTGGTTTGGGAGGCAGGAGGGGTTAATGAAGAAATGTGATGCTAAATTGCGTAACGGATATGCCACGAGGCGGGCGGGGCGGGATGGGATGGTTGGTACGGGAGATGGTTAAGGTTTAGGCCTTGGAGTTAAAATATGCCACGGGCGTGGGCGGGCGGGGGGTCTTTTAATTGAAATTTGAAAACTTTTGAATTAAAACAAAAATGTTTTAAATATTGTTCTATTCCTATGTGTTTCGTTGTAAATTTTCCAACACTTTATGTGTTGTTTCATTTGTAGATGTTCTATCTGGTAGGCCCTACTCCTAGTGGGAGAGCCCGTCCGAAGGACGGGCGTCCCGCTAGTACATACAACATACGGCAAATTATAGTATGATACTAGCGGGCTTCGAACGGGCTCCCGATAGTAAGTAGCGCCTACCAGATAGAACACCTACAAAATGAAATAACACATAACTTGAACTTGAAGTTCCTATACGATTATTTATCGTGAAATTGGTAAGAATTCAATTCAATTTAGTGTTCAATTTAGAATTCAATTTAGTGTCACATTTCTTCATGAACTCCCTGCCACCAAAACCACATTACTTCATTACCCCCCGCCCCACCCGCCTCGACCCTCCACCTCGTGACCCTCCCTGTTAGTGTTACGCAATTTAGTATCGCATTTCTTCATTTACCCCCTGCCTCCCAAACCACATTTCTTCATTAGATCCCCCTCGCTCCCGCCCGCCGCCCCCAGCGGTCCCGCCTCTCCCCTGACCCGCCGCCGTTCCCGCCCACCCTGTCGTCCCCGTGCGTGTGCGCGTTTATTTTGCATGGCGCACTGCGACGCGTAGTGTTACGCGCGCCGACTGCATGGTTACAGTGTACGCATAGAGAAAAAATAAACATAATAGAGCTTATAACCGATGGTCAATTTTGTTGAAAACAAAACAACATGGGATGTATTTTTAAATTTTTTTTTTTTCTCGTGGGACACTCTTTTGCAACGCCCTGTATCTTACACAAATAAAATCTTAAAGTTCGCAAGAAAACTTAGTATTGTAAGAAGTTGTACTTTCACTTGACATATACGAATATATATTCAAAAAATGTTACATGTAGCATCATCACATTGCCTAAAACCTGACTACTGGCCCGGTAACAAGCTGATTTTTGCAATTTTCGAGAAAAAAACGACTATAAGCCTATACTCTGTGATAAATGAATAATAGCAAATGAAAGAACTTTACAAATTACTTTTGATGGCTCTGAGAATCCGGGATTTTATGGCAGGTTGACGCGCACAATTCCATGACATTTTGTGGGCATCATGCTATTGTTCTCTGTGTAAATAAGAGCATGTGACCAATTTTACAATGATTTAGTCCAATTCTTATGATGAGGAACTTTGTTGTTTGATGGATTAGGCCCCTTTGATTACCAGTGGCGGCACCACACAAGTGGGAGGGGAATTTCCCCTCGGTCCCGATCCTCAGCCCTCCACCCCCAGTAAGCCTCCATTTTGTCCCCAAATAATCGAGAGAAAAACTTGGTCTGAAATCTTTTAATTCCGACCACTAAAAATTGAGCTAATTTCACGCAATTTTGACATTCAGAGATGAACTTTTTTCGAGCTGATTTCAGTTAGGATTTTTGTTGCATAATATGTATACATTTTCTTTTGTCTCAGCCCTTTAGCTATCTTACCTCCAATTTCTCATGCATTTGTATTTGTTCTCGCACCTGTATTGGGCTATTCCAGATAATAATGACCCCCCCCCCCCCCCCCCCCCCCCCTATAGAAGACATTGGAATTCCAGACTTGTTTCCAACCAATTCCATACTTTTTAAAGTTTGATCTGGAATTCCATACTTTTTATAGGGGGTTATTATTATCTGGAATAGCCAATTTTGTCATCCTCGATTGCCTCCACACACACATCTCTCATCGCTCATGAGAAGGAGCAGGCGAGTGCTGGGAATTTTTTTTTTTTATGGATTGTCAAAATTATGGGTTATAATAATAATAGACTAACCAAAAGTTTGCACTTTTAAGTGACCAAATGTGTTGAAGCACAAACTTAATTTTACATAAAGTGCACTTTAAGTTTTAGGCATGCATCAATTGCACATCAAAATACAACTTTGTGAATTATATGATGCACCTTATTCTGTCAAAAAATTGATGTTTAAAATTCAGAATACAGTATTGACATTTTTTTATGTAGGCCTATATACGAAACTCATTCAATAAAGTTCTACCTCCTCACTCATAACATAGCTAATCTGAATGACATTTGTCGTGATTAGCGCTGAATCATAGCTACACATTTATAATAAAATATCTCAAAGTTCTAATACATAGGAACAACAATTGCCTCTTCCAGCTCCAGATTAATACACTATAAGCATCACATGCACTGTAGAATACATCCAATGGGATGCTCTGCCAGTGTACATGTGCAGCAAAGAAAACTTCAGTACACTCTACATGCTGTGAGTATAGTGCATGGATAATTAACAGGTTTACTTGATTACATAACAGACTGGTGTTAGATTACTGCACATCACTGAATACATAGTATACTACATGTAGCCTGCCCCATGCTCTGTACACAGGCTTGGCAGTGCTAAAAATCATATACTGTAAAATAATAATAATAATAATAAAACGCATTTTATAGCGCCTTCCATCAATAAATTGACCCCAAGGCGCTTTACACCATGATAAAAACATAAGCAAATTGACCAAAATATACAGTCATAAAAAGTATGGATAAAAACAATAGCATACACAACATAATATTATTACATACATTGGAAAGTATCATGAGCACCAATAATAATATGAGATGATACAATATAATGTAAATATACAATCATAAAAAACCAAAATTTTAAAAGCAATAACATACACAACATAATATTAATACAAAATACACAGGAAAGTATCTTGAGCACCAACAATAAAATTAAATGAGATAAACTATGCAAGATACACAAGAAGTAAAACGGTCGAACGTGCATGCAAGTGAGTAATTACAGCCTCCAATTGGCAATGTCCTTGATCTGAAACAAGTACGTTTTAAGATGACTTTTGAATTGAGTAATGGTCTTTGACTCACGAATTCGCAGAGGAAGCCGATTCCACAACATCGGGGCGCTAGTTGAAAAAGCGCGAAAACCATGTGACACTGTTGAGTACCGCGGAACCTTGAGTAGACATTGAGAAGCCGATCGAAGACCACTGTGCCCGGGCACATGCCGGTGTAGAAGTTCAGATAAGTACACAGGTGCACTGCCATGAAGTGCTTTGTATGTCAGTAGTAATACTTTAAACACGATCCGGTGCTTCACAGGGAGCCAATGCAGGGTCTCCAGAACAGGACTTATGTGATCATACTTCTTCGTGAGCGTCACAAGTCTGGCAGCCATGTTTTGAATTCGCTGCAGTTTTGCTATCTGAGAATCAGGAAGTCCAAATAAGATGCTGTTGCAACTGTCTATGCGGGATGTTATGAAGGCATGCACGAGTTTTTCGGTTACTTTCTTACCCGGTGTTCTCTCTTCGTATTCAGAGGGGTAACACATGATCGTTCCAGGATCTTCAAATACCCCCTATTTACGGCGTTTCGCGGACAATTTTGCTAATTTGACCCCCTTTTTCGCACAAAAACGCGGACATTTTGTCTGAAAATAACCCGCTTTTTTCACTATTTCAAGGACACTTTCTAAATATCCCCCCTTTTTGCGCAAAAACGCGGACACATCTGGTTCAAAATACCCCTTTTTCCTATTCTCAGGACAATTTGATATGACACAAAGCTCATTCTATTTGTTTTTCTTCCTCGCGGACATAGCCTCTCAAAAAAACACCCATAATTTGTTGAAATCGCGGACATAGCTTCCAAAACGACCCCTTATTATTGGAAATCGCGGACATAGTTTCAAAAACACCCCTAATTTTGGGAAATCGCGGACATAAATGTCCGTGGAATGTCCGCGGACATGGTACGGAAAACCCCTCTTTTCCGTGATTTAGTTGGAACGATCATGCGTACCCAAAGTCAATGTTGACTGAAACCACCGGGCTTTCTTATCTAAGTAGTGACGAATTTGCCCTAACTTGCGAATGGCAATCATGGCAGCACGACATATATTATTAATGTGATGGTTCAATTGCAGACCGCCATCGATCACAACACCGAGATTCCTGGCTTCGAAAACAGTCTTGATTTGCGAGGAACCGACAGATACATGCTCCAAGGGAACAGATTTAGTGAACCGAGAAGAGATGTGGATGACTTCGGTCTTTGCATCATTTAAGAGTAGCTTGTTCTCAATGGTCCATGCACGAATGTCTTTTATGCATAGCTCTAACTTTTCCAACTGAACTTGTCTCTCGGACGCCGGAGATGTGATGTATATTTGAGTATCGTCAGCGTATGTCACACAATTCAGTCCATGTGCAGCTATAATATCTTGCAAAGGTCCGGTGTACAATACAAAGCCCAGTGGGCCAACAACTGATCCTTGCGGCAAGCCTTGCTCCAAACGTTGGGGATCCGAAACTGAATTGGCAATGACAATTTCTTGGCTTCGATTTGAGATGTAGGAAGCGAACCAATCGTGAACTTTTCCTGCAATTCCATACCTTTGACTCAGACGAAAAACAAAACTTTTAGGTTGAAAAAAACAACTTTTAAGTTGAAATTAAAATTTCGCTAGCAATTTAATTTCGCCATGATTTCGCTAAGCGATCCAATTCGCCAAATTAGATTGCTGCCAGTTATATTATTTATAATGGTTATAATCATAATAGGAAGGTGTTACAAATTAGTGAAATTAAATTGCCGCAAATAGTTGACTAAATGCTAATTCGCTAAATTAAGTTGCTGTGAAATTTTAGGTATTTTATGGTCGCACTTCCAGTATTTATAGTATTCATATTATTCGATAGCACAAATGTTCATGTGCATTTATTTATATTTACACTTTTTTTTTGTATTTCTTAATTGACAATTCATTTATTATCTCTTCAACAAACAATTAGGTATTAAGTATTACCATGAGAGTAAACTTTCATGGTATTACAGAAATTAATCAAATCACGAAAAAAGCTTACTGCAAAAATATATTAAAAATTGAGACCATTGCTAATTTGATAATTTTTCACTGGGCTTGGTTTTTGTTTTGTATAGGGGGAACAATAAAGTCATGTATTGTGTCCTGTAGGTACAGGCATGGACTCCTACATGAAGGGAATACAAACTAAAAACAGAAATTAAAAAAAACACCACCAGGGATCAATCAAGAACAAAAATTGAACTGTGAGGTATAAAGAAAATCAACCTACTAATATTTGTATGAGCATGATCGATGAGACCCAGGGTAAGGCGACAACAAAACACCCAACCTGTTGTATTGTGGGCAAACGGACCTCTAGGGGTGGTCGGGGCTCATACAATTTCCTTTTTTTTAAAATTCAAAATGGATAGAGGGGCATTTTTTTTAAAACTCCCCCCCCCCCCCCCCCCCGAAAATCGAATGGTGCATCCCTAAAGCCAGTTGCAGCAAGATTGGTTCAGAAAACAAGTTGGTAATATATCAAAGTCAGTTGGTATTATTATTTTCTCGGCAAAATCACTTGGTTAACAACAAAATCAGTTACCAAAATGATCCGCCAGCAAAATAAGTTTGATCAATTGGTAAAAAAGTAAGTTTGATCCATTGGCAATCAGCCATCAAAATAAGTTGGTAGAACAACTTTGGTGGATCATGAGTTGGCTCTTTGTATTGTAGTCCAGTCGGCAAAATTGGTCCGCAAAATTAAGTTGGTAACATCAATTGATCAGACTCAGTTGGTAAAATTAATCAGCAGAAAATCTGTTTGTTAAAATAAAAATTGGGGAAGGACCGAGACAGTGGCGTGTCGGAAGGGGGGGGGGGGGGGGGGGGGGGGGGGGGGAGTGGGGGACTATCATTGGGAATTGCACCCATTCAGGGAATTGAACGGGTTTTGCTTAATTTATATCCAATTTCAATTGGGGTCAGTTGGGGGAATCGAATCCAAATAAGTATAAAGATGGCAGAATTTCGCACGCTTCACACGCATATGTACAGGACTACATTTTCAGAAGCCCATGTAAAACCAACAATGTACCTTAATTATGACCAGATTCGCTATAAATATCAAAATGTTTATTTTGTTTTGATTTTCCATCCCTTCAACACACCATTCTAGAGGAACATGGTCTTTTTGTTGTTGAATACCCAAAGGCCAAAACTCTTTTTATTTTTGGGAATTCCCATGCCCATGCCTTCTATACCTTCGAGAGGAATATGGCATTTTTTCTTGGGAATTCCCACCGACAAAATCCAAAATTTGGGAATTCCCAAAGGCCAAAATGTGATGAATTTTTGGGAATTCCCATGCCTTCTATACCTTCAAGAGGAATATGGATTTTTTTTTGGGAATTCCCACGGCCAAAATTTGATGATTTTTTGGGAATTCCCATGCCTTCTATACCTTCGAGAGGAATATGGATTTTTTTTGGGGAATTCCCACTGCCAAAATTTGATGATTTTTTGGGAATTCCCATGCCTTCTATACCTTCAAGAGGAATATGGATTTATTTTTTGGGAATTCCCACGGCCAAGATGTGATATTTTTTTGGGAATTCCCATGCCTTCTATACCTTCGAGAGGAATATGGAATTATTTTTTGGGAATTCCCACGCTCAAAAAGTGTCAAATATTTTGGGATTCCCATGCCTTCTATAGGGGGTGTACCATTAATAAATGGAATAGCCCAATACCGTATGTCAAGACGTTAATCACAAAAAAAACTTTGATTCGACCTGAAGATCACTCTTGAAAAAGACAGTTCAGATTCCGCGGGATTTTAACTCGGTTTTAGTACCCAAAGTGCGTGGTTCGTTTTGGTGATATTGGACTTAACTGATGTAATTACTTTAGGATTTTCAAATAACTTGAAGATGACTGCAATATGTTTAAAACAAAGGTATAAGTTAGTTGAAATTGTATTTAGAATACTTTTTACAAACAAGAACAATTTATTCATCATAGCCAATCAAAACCAGGGAGAAAACATACATTTGTATATTTTTTTCTATAAGATATGTATAGAGCATATCTAAATGGTCAATCTAAATGGCATATAATTCCTTAACTTTTTAATTTTAATAGACTATTCCTTTAAACTCAAATGCCCTTAAGTTACCAACATTTCGAGAACTGAATTGCAATATTCATTTAACATGTTTAATTTTATTGATGAATTCTATTTCCAGATATCGTGGTTACTAGTAGTTTGCATGTCATCATGTGGAGTCATCTTATGTTATTAGGTGTTGTACTTGTGGACGTGATTGCTGGAATAGATGGGCTTAGTAACCCTTCGGATGGGTGAGACGAACCATATTATATATTTATACAACTACATATATTTTTACTCGACTTGCTTAGGCTAATCTTGATTTTGGGAGTGTTCATAAATATTTTGGTTGGGGTAGAAAAAATGATGGGGGAATAAAAAAAAGGACCTTAAAAGGGGCGATCAGAAAAAAGGAGTCCTTAAAAGGGAGGGGGAATTTTCAATTGGGTTATACCTTACCTACCAGTGGCGTATCCAGGACTGTTTTGATGGGGCTGGGAGGGGCAAATTGTATCCTTTTGAGCGGAATGAGCGAAGCGAATGGAGAGACCAGCGTTTGGGTTCCAGGGGCCGCCTTAGGGCCCCTGGTGGGGTCCAGGGGTGAAGCTCATGTGTTTTGGGCATTTTAAGACAAAGATTCAGCATTCTGAAGGAAGAAGAATTAGGGTGTTTCGAGATCCATTATAATGTTGAAACCTGTATAAAATTTAAGTTCATGATCTAAAATCAGGGCTGTCAATTCTCCCGCCTAGACAATCTTTTCCCCTCACTCCCGCCATGCCCGCCTAGCATATAAAATCTCCCGCCTCAAAAATGGATCAATTAAAATGTTTATCAACACGTTTATTTTTTTCGCGAGATGCTAACACTTTCCGATCACCAACGTACTTTTACGGAATCACAGGGAATTTACTATTTATAGCCCGTCGCCTACGATCATTTGCTGTACCTTTTGAACTGTGCGATTTTTTTTGAGCGTGTTAATTTTGTTGACCTAACACCCCCGTTTATCAACGCGAATATTATTAACGCGTTTATTTCTTTCGCGAGATATGCTAACACTTTCCGATCACCAACGTACTTTTACGGAATCACAGGGAATTTACTATTTATAGCCCGTCGCCTACGATCATTTGCTGTACCTTTTGGACTGTGCGATTTTTTTTGAGCGTGTTAATTTTGTTGACCTAACACCCCCGTTTATCAACGCGAATATTATTAACGCGTTTATTTCTTTCGCGAGATATGCTAACACTTTCCGATCACCAACGTACTTTTACGGAATCACACGGAATTTACTATTTATAGCCCGTCGCCTACGATCATTTGTTGTACCTTTTGGACTGTGCGATTTTTTCTGACCGTGCGATTTGTTTGACCTAACCCCACACCCCTACTTGAAATTCACGAGATGACTGCACTGCAACACAAATTGGGGCTACCTTTTACCAATTTGTTGTTGGTACAAGTTGTTCGTGTAATAAGCTCAACAAGATATGGAGATCCAACCTACCAAGATCAACAAAAATTAAGCTATAACAAGCTACAGTGGAAAGCATTCTTCTCTATGGTTCAGAAACATGGACAGTAACAACTAAAGTTCGAAAGCTATTGGATGGATGTTACACCAGGCTTCTTAGATCAGCCCTTGATATAAGTTGGAGGTTACACATCACCAACAAAGAACTCTATGGTGATCTAGAGTAAGTGAAAAAATCAAGAAGAGGCGACTACAATTTGCTGGACACTGTGTCAGACGTTCTGGGGATGTGATATCAGACCTAGTTCTTTGGAAACACTGGACAAATACCTATACTGAGATAAAGATCTGCATGGAAGATGGCGTGTCTGGAGAGCCATCGTTAATGCCCGACAGAAGTCGAAGGGGTGAGTAAGTGAGTGAGTGTTGGTACACTTTGGCCATCTTTCCCTCCCAGCAAATCCCAAAAGTTGACAGCCATGCTAAAATGATGACAACAGTGCGGATCAGGATTATAATAAGTTCATGGAAATATTTGATTCTTTGTATAATGAATGTGTACCATTAAGAAAATGTACTAGAAATAGAAGGAAGGAGCCAATGTCACCCTGGATTACAAAAGGCCTATTAAAAATATCAATAAGAAGAATAAATTATATAAGCGGCCGAGTGCACCAATGACGGGTAACTTAATAGGGAGGTAAGCTACCTCCCTAGTAGTTATACTCTAACTGTAGCATAACTTACTAACGATGTAATTCTTAGAGCATAACTGGCGAGTAACACCAGAATAGCAACTAGCGAGGTAAATATCCACATTAATCAGCATCGTCCCCTTACAAAATTAATTGGCGCATACGCCAAGTGTTAACCTATAGTTTACTGTAAAATTCTGACGTGAATGGTCCTTCGTAATATTAAAAGCGTGTCGTCACTCGCTAGGTCATAGGTGAGTGTAAATCAAGAATCACGTGGAGTCGGCCTGCGCTCCGGAAAAAAATGATGCCATTTTATGGCCAAAAATTTCGAAGTTTGTTTACCGCTTTTTCAAAAATAAGGACTATCATGACATTACAAACATATTTTGGGCGAGGGGCACATACAAACATTGCACCAAAAAGCACAATTTTAATAACAAACACAAGCACCCGATGGAAACAATTATATGCAATTATAACACATCTCTCAACACAAATACTTCCGTGGCGTGGATACCTTGTCCTTCGCTTGTTAACCGCAGAACCCCGGTTCGATCCCCAGACCACGCACGGCACGATATGCATTTTTCCCGTTCTTCTAGTTCTACCCTTCCACTCACAATAATGTTGAAACTTGGCTTTATCAGTTTTTAATTAATAAAAACAATATTGAGTTTATTTATGTAGTCATTATTTAAGATCCTTGGACAATTAGTACATTTTGGTCAAAATATGACCCAAAGTCGGTGCGATTAGTGTTTGAATGGGCAAAAGGAGTTGATCTAAATTTTGACTAAAAAAATCACCAAATTGCATGAATGGATTTAAAAAAATACAAAATCTTTCAGCTTATGAGGGGTCACATTCCACTTCAAATAGACACCCCCTGCATGCAAGTGCAATTGGTCCTTCAGCATTAGCGAATCATCTCCTCCAATGTTTTACGCTACTGCTAGAATCGACTGACTTGTGGCATAAAACGTTATGCCCCAACTTACTCTTGGGTCCGGTCAGGTATAACATTTAGCGTAAATTACCCGCCAGTTACTAGCCAAGTAGCTTACCCCGCATTGGCGCTCTCAAAATGTTGGGTTACGCCT
This sequence comes from Ophiura sarsii, assembly GCA_035610835.1. Lineage (NCBI taxonomy): Eukaryota > Metazoa > Echinodermata > Ophiuroidea > Amphilepidida > Ophiuridae > Ophiura > Ophiura sarsii. The sequence continues at coordinate 12,070,420 of CM069452.1, read as the reverse complement.
CAGTACTAGCGAGGTAGCGCTATTCTTCAGCTACCCGTCATTGGTGCACTCGGCCGAAACAGTATCTTAACTCACCAAGCAAAAAAGGACTTCAAAAATTCAAAGCGTACAAAAATAAGTTAAACATGCTTATTCGCAAAGCTAAAAGGAAATACTTTTTCTTGAAATTTGAACGTAGTAAGAATAACATGAAGCAAACATGGAACTCTATTAAATAATATTCTTGGTCGTGGAAAACGTCAGTCTAACCAGAAGAAATTCAAGAACGATCATGGTAGTCTTTTTACTAATCCCGAAGATATATCAAATCAATTTAATGACTTTTTTGTGACTGTCGGCCCGCAACTTGCATCCAATATTCAAAGTACCGATAAAAAATATTATGATTATCTTCATGATCCAAAAACTAATACCATGTACATGAAACCTATTGTGGAAATGGATATAACAAAAATAATTGAGAAATTCAATCAAAACAAAAGTGCTGGTAAAGATAATGTAGGTAATTTTATTAAAAAAGAGTATCTAAGGAGATCGTAAAACCTCTCACAAGGATATTCAACTTGTCAATATCAACTGGGATTGCACCTGAAAAGTTAAAAATAGCTAAGGTAATACCGATATACAAAAAGAAAGACGCCGAAGTATTCTCAAATTATCGACCAGTGTCACTTTTACCATGCTTTTCAAAGATTCTAGAAATACTTGTATTGACAAATGTATGAACTATATGAACACTAATGAGATCCCTAATGATAAACAATTTGGATTTCGATCCAATCACTCTACCTATATGGCTATAATAGAACTGGTGGATAAAATAAATATTGCCGTGGAAAAAATCAACAATTGGAATATTCTTAGACCTATCGAAAGCGTTCGATACCATCGACCATAACATACTTCTTTATAAATTGGAATATTATGGATTTCGTGGTACTGTATTGGAATGGTTCAAAAACTATTTAAGTAATAGAAAGAAATATGTATCTTATAACTCATCCGATTCACAACTTGAAGATATAGTGTGTGGCGTTCCACAAGGATCGATACTGGGTCCACTACTTTTTATACTATATGTTAATGATATAACCAGTACTTCAGATATTCTTGATTTCATATTGTTTGCTGATGATACCACTATTCTATACTCGCACAACGATATCGATAGCCAAATAAGTGTGGTGAATACTGAGCTGAAAGAAGTAGGTAATTGGTTCAAAGCGAACAACTTATCTGTTAACGCAAGCAAAACAAATTATATGATGTTGGGTACTCCTCATATGACATCTGTCAAAATAAAACAAGATTTAAATGTCATTCTAGATGACTCAATTTTGGATAGAGTGAAACATACCAAATTTGTAGGTGTCTTAATAGATGAAAATCTTACCTGGAAATGCCACATTGATTGCTTTTCCAAAACTTTGTCGAGAAATATTGGTATCATGAACAAATTGAAACACTTTATTCCAGCTCGTATACTGCATACTCTCTATTGTACTTTTATTTCGCCATACCTTAACTATGGACTTCTCATTTGGGGAAATATATGTAAAACTTACTTAGATAAACTTACCAAACTTCAAAAATGGGCAATAAGGACAATTTCCAATAGCCATTACATATGTCATACTAGGCCTCTGTTTAAGGAATACAGCATCTTAAATATTGAAGACATGTATTCTCTCGAACTAGGTGTATTTATGTATAAGTATTCCGTGAATGAGTTGCCTAATGCATTTAATAATTATTTTACAAAACGTTCTGACATCTACAACTACCAGACAAGACATGTGAATGACCTTAATTTAATCAAGAACAAAAAAACATTTTCTGACCATTCTGTCCGTACAGGCGGTCCCATTATTTGGAACTCTCTCGAAGAAAAAATTAAAAACTCCAACGGCCGAGTGCACCAATGACGGGTAACTTAATAGGGAGGTAAGCTACCTCCCTAGTAGTTATGCTCTAACTGTAGCATAACTTACTAACGATGTAATTCTTAGAGCATAATTGGCGAGTAACACCAGAATAGCAACTAGCGAGGTAAATATCCACATTAATCAGCATCGTCCCCTTACAAAATTAATTGCCGCATATGCTAAGTGTTAACCTATAGTATACTGTAAAATTCTGGCGTGAATGGTCCTCCGTAATATTAAAAACGTGTCGTCACTCGCTAGGTCATAGGTGAGTGTAAATCAAGAATCACGTGGAGTCGGCCTGCGCTCCGGAAAAAAATGATGCCATTTTATGGCCAAAAATTTCGAAGTTTGTTTACCGCTTTTTCAAAAATAAGGACTATCATGACATTACAAACATATTTTGGGCGAGGGGCACATACAAACATTGCACCAAAAAGCACAATGTTAATGACAAACACAAGCACCCGATGGAAACAATTATATACAATTATAACACATCTCTTTACACAAATACTTCCGTGTCGTGGACACCTTGTCCTTCGCTTGTTAACCGCGGAACCCCGGTTCGATTCCCAGACCACGCACTGCACGATATCCTTTTTTATTTCGTTCATCTAGTTCTACCCTTCCACTCACAATAATGTTGAAACTTGGTTTATCAGTTTTTAATTAATAAAAACAATAATAAGTTGATGTATTTAGTCATTATTTAGGATCCTTGGACAATTAGTACATTTTGGTCAAAATATGACCCAAAGTCGGTGCGATTAGTGTTTGAATGGGCAAAAGGAATTGATCTAAATTTTGACTAAAAAAATCACCAAATTGCATGAATAGATTTTCAAAAATATAAAAATCTTTCAATCATCCCCTTCAATGTTCACAATAAATTTACGCTACTGCTAGAATCGACTGACTTGTGGCATACAACGTTATGCCCCAACTTACTCTTGGGTCCGGTCAGGTATAACATTTAGCGTAAATTACCCGCCAGTTACTAGCCTAGTAGCTTACGCCGCATTGGCGCTCTCAAAATTTTGGGTTACGCCTCAGTTACTAGCGAGGTAGCGCTATTCTTCAGCTACCCGTCATTGGTGCACTCGGCCGCAAGTCTGTTAAGCAATTCCGTAAACAATTAAAAAGAAATCTCATATCAAAATACAATTAAGTTCTTTTTCGTGCACTGCCCCTCTAAACAAAAGCTTAATCTAAAACTATTATCTCAAAACTTATAGCACTGTCCTTTGTCTGTTAGTCGCTGTTGTTGATGTTATAACATTTTATTTATTATTTTTCTTAAAGGGAACTAGGCAAATTTCAGGCCTTTTTGGCCTTCCTGCCTTTTCCTCCATATTGTCCTATGGTTGTATTTGGTTTGTTATCTGTTTGCTTTGTTTGAATATTGTTGATGTTTTGTAAATGTTATTATATGAAAACAAATGATTGATTGATTGATTGAAGGATCCAGAAAAATATGATAAGCTTAAATATTGAAACATTGGAAAATATGCGCAAAGCGCGCAAAAATTGTAAATTTTAACACCAAAAATGTACAGTATAACGTTTTTAAAGTCCTCCACATAATATTTAAAATATTTGGTGTGGTTTGAGAGCCATTTTAATGTTGAAACCTGCAGAAAAATGCGTGCGAAGCAGTTTTTGAACCAAAATAGTCATGGAACACTTTTATGAAGCCGTCTTGTTAAGCTTGAATAATGAAACATTGAAACTAATACGCCCTAAGCGCGCAAAAATTGGCATTTCTAACACTTAAATGGCCCAGTATAACGTTTTTAACGTCTCCTTGGTGTGGTTAGAGACCCATTATAATGTTGAAACCTGTAGAAAGAATCATGCGCGTAAAGCGCGCAAATATTTTCTGTTTTTAAACTAAAATGGTAATTTAAAACTTTCCTGAAGCCTTCTAGTTTATAGATAGAAACTGGCATGGAATGTCATCAAATAAATCTGATATTTCTCTTTTTTCCCGTTATTATTTTCAGAGTATGCAGTTCCAGTGTATCATCGATGCTATCATATCCGGCATCGTATCAGGGCTATCAGCGCTCCGTCGTATATTACACATCTTGTGGTCTTTTTTACTGGGGTCGATGTGCTCGTTATCGGTACGTACGTATGATGTAAAGGTCACGGGATAATATGTAGGCTATATACAGGGTGGTTCAATAAAACGTTGACAGTTTTTTGAAGCCATTTTTTTTAAATTCTGTAGATTCTTTTCTTTTCTTTTTCAATATTCATTAACTATATGATCTTGACCATCTATGCTGAAAATATCGTTACAAATAACCTTACGGTTGCAAAATAATAGCTGTTTGAACAAAGTCTCAACCTTACGGTTGCAAAATAATAGCTGTTTGAACAAAGTCTGTCCCATTTCATTCCGTCCACGTGTACTGATTTCGCGACGTTACATTGAATACTGAATGATGAATTGCAAGTAATCTAAGATTTGAAGATTAATTGTTAACATCTTAACTATCTATTCAGATGTGAAATCAATACGTAATAATAATACCACAAGTGGCCCTAATTAGAAGTTTAATTGTCTATGCTCTATGCCTTAAAAGTGACGATGACATTTTGTTATCTTGCTGGTCATTTCCCGTAGACTTTTTTACACGTGGACAAAGAGATTTTGGAGAGATTCTCTTCAAATAGCTATCATTTTGCCGCCATAGCATTATTTACATTGACATTTTCAGCATAGATGGCCAAGATGATATTTTTTGAGGAATATGTAAAAATAAAAATAAACCAAATCCCACAATTTTGAAAAATATGGCTTTGAAAAACTGTCAACGTTTTATTGAACCACACTGGTTGTAACGTCGCGAAATCAGTACCCGTGGACAGAGTGAAATGGGACAGACTTTGTTCAAATAGCTGTTATTTTGCAACCGTAAGGTTATTTGTAACGATATTTTCAGCATAGATGCTCAAGATCATATGGTTGATGAATATTGAAAAAGATTTTTTTTTAATCTACAGAATTTCAACCAAAAAAAATGGCTTTAAAAAACTGTTAACTTTTATTGAACCACCCTGTACACGGTGTCAAAGAATAATTCATGAATACCAGTATTTTCGGCCAAAGTGATTATGATTATAACATCTACATAATTATACTCAGCATAGGAATTTTGACATTTAAAAATCGGACGTTTCTGACAGTAGTTATGGACTGTTTTGTAAAAATAGTAGATTCCTAGTTTGATCAAAATTGCCTTTTTGAAAATCATAAAATCATTGACCATGTTCGGCACAAAGTTCAATTTAAATCATGTGCAGGTAATTTGTTCTGTCCTCTTTTAATATATTAACTGCTTGTGATGTTTCATGAAGTAATATTTGAATGTTTGTAGCTTGAGTGATTTATACCATACGTTGTGAAGTATGAGTTTTATCACTATGCTGAGTGTGAAACAACATGTATTCATCAGTTTTCAATATTGTCATGCCATATCGGAACGGATAAATATATTTTTGAAATTGACAGAGTAAGTAGGATAAATGTTATGTTTCCTAAGTGAATCTCAAGTTGTAGCTAAATCTAGAATCTTGTAATTTTTAAGTATTACCTTCACACTTCAATATCCCAGAGGAGTTATTAAGAATGTCTCCTGAGGGGGCACATCACTTGGCTTGGATTTAAACTTATTTGATTTTAAACAGTGGGTTTTTGTTGTTTACAATTTTTGCACATAAAGCATAAGTAAAACTAATACTATTTTGTACCTCTAGGAGTGGATACCGCACGAGTTATCGAACAAAATATAGAGCAGAGTATCGCACGTCCTACTCCTGCTGCACAGGATGGCAAGATCATAGTGCTAGAGGAAGCAGTTGCTTACGTAAGTAATAGTATCACTGACTCACATGAACATTTTAAAGTTTAAACAAATATAGGGCCGTATTCAGTAGCGTAGCCAGGGTCACTTGTCAGGAGTCAGGAGGGGGGGGGGGGGGGGGAGGGGCTAAGGTATTTTTCCCGGTGAGCACCAGTTCGACCCGGTGGCGTAGCCTCTTTTTTTTCATGTAACTTTTTATTTGCCGTCGAAAAAGGTAGGTAGCCCCAATTTTTGGCCAGTCACCTCGTGGGGGTGGGTAAGGTAGGTCAAAAAAATTCGCACGGTCAAAAAAAAAATGGCACAGTCAAAAGTCGCGCAGTACAAAAAACAGCACAGTTTTGGCAAATCCGTCGGATTTTCATCCCTCCCTCCCTCCCTCCCTCCCTATTTGTGTGCTCTCGTGCCGCGTGCGATGGCGTCGAATTTGACGTTGTTAACAATTTACATGATGTGTGTTTCGATAAATTGCTACATTGCTATAGCATGTTTACTGCTAAAATGGGCTCGGAAATAGTCGTGATAGGAATGGCAATACATTTTTAATTGTACACTAAAACACGCCCCGTCTCCCACATTCGATTGTTTGTGTAAATATCTAATCTTCTTTACATTACAGTAATTTGTATTTAAATCGATTTTGCCATTTTATTTTTTAAGACCGAATAGTAATGCATGGTGATAACAAGACTTCTTTAGACTCATGCGCAATCCACCCCGCAAAATGTTGACAAATCAAAATAGTACAGCTTGGGACAGAGACTAGGAGCCCCTTATATGCCATTAGAAACCTTGACAAGCGAGCGAGTAACAGTGAGACCTTTCAAACAACAAAATAGTTATATTACATTAAGTACACTAAGACCTAAGAGTAAGGATGATGAAGAAGAAAGACAGGATGAAGAGGGAATAATGCTGCTATGCCAACATATCAATGTATTGCAATCTACCTGTCTAAATATTATAGTATATCCATTAATTATGCCATGTTTCATAATTCATATCAAAATTGTATCCCTTTCCAGCAATCTGTACTCCATCATGTTCGAATGGTGGGACTTGTATCAGACCAAACACTTGCTCATGTCCATGGGGATATACGGGGAACCGATGCCAGACACGTACGTTTATACAATTATCAAACATAGCAATGAAAGTTGTAATCTACCGGTCTAAATATCATAATTATACACATTGTTATATTTAAATATCATAATTACACCAAACTTGTAAATATCATAGTTATACCCATTATATTAACCGTAATTCATCAAACTGTTATCACTTTCCAGCAATGTGTTCGCCATCATGTTCGAATGGTGGAACTTGTACCAGACCATACACTTGCTCATGTCCATCTAGATATACGGGGAACCGATGCCAGACACGTAAGTTTATACAATTAGCCAATATCAATGAATTAAAATCTACCCGTCTAAATATCATAATTATACCCATTATTATTATTAAATTTCATAATCTTGTACATACCATAGTTATACCCATTATAATAGCCCCGCGTTTCATATCAAACTGTTTTACTTCCCAGCAATATGTACTCCATCATGTTCGAACGGTGGAACTTGTACCAGACCAAACACTTGCTCATGTCCATCTGGATATACGGGTACCCGATGCCAGACACGTAAGTTTATATAATTAGCCAACAAATCAATTAATTGAAATCTACTGGTATAACTATAATTATCATTCAGTAGACATGAATACTGTAATTTCATTGGTTAATAGCCAAAGAGGATATTTCCGTATCATCCCAATCTCTTTATGATGTGAAGCTCTCTGTATAATACGAAATTATTGCCATATGATACGAAAAAGTCGTATCATACAGCTCTGTAACAGAGCGATTTGTCACGCTTATTATGATTACATTGTACACTGAACCTCTGAAAACAAAGAAGCCAACAAAATAGGTAAGCTCCAACTGACCCTTTTTCAAATTTTCTGAAAATAAATAAATAAAATCAACAACAACATTTTCGGACATTTTTTTAGGATTTTTTTCCCACATTTTTCAAGGTTTTTTTGAGGAAAAAAAGAAAATTCTAGGAAAAAAAAAGATTAATTTATTTCTTCAAAACATTTTGGAGAAAAAAATGAAAATTCTCCCTCCCTCCCTCCCTCCCTCCCTCCCTCCCTCCCTCCCTCCCTCCCTCCCTCCCTCCCTCCCTCCCTCCCTCCCTCCCTCCCTCCCTCCCTCCCTCCCTCCCTCCCTCCCTCCCTCCCTCCCTCCCTCCCTCCCTCCCTCCCTCCCTCCCTCCCTCCCTCCCTCCCTCCCTCCCTCCCTCCCTCCCTCCCTCCCTCCCTCCCTCCCTCCCTCCCTCCCTCCCTCCCTCCCTCCCTCCCTCCCTCCCTCCCTCCCTCCCTCCCTCCCTCCCTCCCTCCCTCCCTCCCTCCCTCCCTCCCTTGATTTTTTTTTAAATGAATTAATTTAATTTTGATTTTAAATGTTTTACATCTTAAATTGTTATTCATTTATCTATGTGTTTTTTTGAATTTATCTATTTATTTATTAGTATATTTATTTATTTATTATCATTTATTTAGATATATTTATTTTTGTTTTATACTAAATGTTACTCACGAATCCCGATGGACCATTTTCATCAAACTTGGGAAATCCTAATCGAGTCGATTCTAAGTCATCTAGTACCACTTGGGTGCTGCTGTTGATATAAGGATACCAAACACTTTAAGCATCCAATTTTTTATTTTCACGAATGATAGTTCATATTTTCAATGCAGATTTCATCTTAGAATTATCAGTCTACCTAAAATGCAGAACATTTTGGGTTAAATTACCTATGTACACCAACATTGTTAAGTGATTTGTGTGCTCTCGTGCCGCGTGCGATGGCGTCGAATTTGACGTTGTTAACAATTTACATGATGTGTGTTTCGATAAATTGCTACATTGCTATAGCATGTTTACTGCTAAAATGGGCTCGGAAATAGTCGTGATAGGAATGGCAATACATTTTTAATTGTACACTAAAACACGCCCCGTCTCCCACATTCGATTGTTTGTGTAAATATCTAATCTTCTTTACATTACAGTAATTTGTATTTAAATCGATTTTGCCATTTTATTTTTTAAGACCGAATAGTAATGCATGGTGATAACAAGACTTCTTTAGACTCATGCGCAATCCACCCCGCAAAATGATGACAAATCAAAATAGTACAGCTTGGGACAGAGACTAGGAGCCCCTTATATGCCATTAGAAACCTTGACAAGCGAGCGAGTAACAGTGAGACCTTTCAAACAACAAAATAGTTATATTACATTAAGTACACTAAGACCTAAGAGTAAGGATGATGAAGAAGAAAGACAGGATGAAGAGGGAATAATGCTGCTATGCCAACATATCAATGTATTGCAATCTACCTGTCTAAATATTATAGTATATCCATTAATTATGCCATGTTTCATAATTCATATCAAAATTGTATCCCTTTCCAGCAATCTGTACTCCATCATGTTCGAATGGTGGGACTTGTATCAGACCAAACACTTGCTCATGTCCATGGGGATATACGGGGAACCGATGCCAGACACGTACGTTTATACAATTATCAAACATAGCAATGAAAGTTGTAATCTACCGGTCTAAATATCATAATTATACACATTGTTATATTTAAATATCATAATTACACCAAACTTGTAAATATCATAGTTATACCCATTATATTAACCGTAATTCATATCAAACTGTTATCACTTTCCAGCAATGTGTTCGCCATCATGTTCGAATGGTGGAACTTGTACCAGACCATACACTTGCTCATGTCCATCTAGATATACGGGGAACCGATGCCAGACACGTAAGTTTATACAATTAGCCAATATCAATGAATTAAAATCTACCCGTCTAAATATCATAATTATACCCATTATTATTATTAAATTTCATAATCTTGTATATATCATAGTTATACCCATTATAATAGCCCCGCGTTTCATATCAAACTGTTTTACTTCCCAGCAATATGTACTCCATCATGTTCGAACGGTGGAACTTGTACCAGACCAAACACTTGCTCATGTCCATCTGGATATACGGGTACCCGATGCCAGACACGTAAGTTTATATAATTAGCCAACAAATCAATTAATTGAAATCTACTGGTATAACTATAATTATCATTCAGTAGACATGAATACTGTAATTTCATTGGTTAATAGCCAAAGAGGATATTTCCGTATCATCCCAATCTCTTTATGATGTGAAGCTCTCTGTATAATACGAAATTATTGCCATATGATACGAAAAAGTCGTATCATACAGCTCTGTAACAGAGCGATTTGTCACGCTTATTATGATTACATTGTACACTGAACCTCTGAAAACAAAGAAGCCAACAAAATAGGTAAGCTCCAACTGACCCTTTTTCAAATTTTCTGAAAATAAATAAACAAAATCAACAACAACATTTTCGGACATTTTTTTAGGATTTTTTTTCCACATTTTCCAAGGTTTTTTTGAGGAAAAAAAGAAAATTCTAGGAAAAAAAAAATTAATTTTTTTCTTCAAAATTTTGGAGAAAAAAATGAAAATTCTAGATAACAATTGTTGATTTTTTATTTTTTTCTTTCTTCTGCATCATGCACTCTAACAATTGTTTACCTAAATTCATGCCAACTGAATGATAAATTCGTTATCCCCTGTTTGTTCTCATGCAATACGAAAAATATTAATGTTTTGGGTTGGTATCACATTCGGCCTTCTGCGCCTCATATGATACGAACCCAAAACATTAATATCTTTTCGTATTCCATGAACAAACAGGGGATAACTAATAATATCATAATTATACCCATTATTATAATTAGATATCATACTTACACAAAAATTGTAAATATCATAGTTATACCAACTAGATTTACAGTGCGTTTCATATCAAACTGTTATCACTTTCCAGCAATTTGTTCGCCATCCTGTTCAAATGGCGGAACTTGTACCAGAGTCCCCATACTTGCTCACAGTGTTCAAATTAAGTAGTAATCTGGGCTTCCTGAAGCCCCCAAATGCTGCCGGATAACCTAAATTGCAATACAGGTTATCCGTTGGGTAACCATACTTTTTGAATATTTGTATCATGGTTACTTTGGCGCACAACCAAACACATTGGCGGATAACCTGATTTCATAACATGGGTATCCGCTGGAAAACCTGATATTTTTTCTTAACTGGATATACGGGTGACCGATGCCCATGCCCGTACCAGCTCACCATTATTGAAGTCATTGATTCTCATATTAACGGCCGTTTATATTGACAGGACTCCAAAAAACTACTCCGCCCATTTCCTTTGTAAGGATTTATGTCAATAAAACCAACGAGCGAAAAGTAAATACACCGAAATGACCCGGAATATGGTGAAGTGGTTTAGGCATGGGTGAGGGATGTGCGTGTGTGTGTTGATTATAAAAGTTCTCATTAATGGGAAAGATTGGTTGTAACCAAAACAGGCAATATGTTCATTGTAGACTAACCAAATAAAGTCATTATCTAGTATTTTTATCCTTTTTTAAAATAAAAAAATTTTAAAGAAGAAAACCGCATATTCCCTGCCCAAAAAAGTTAATTTGAAAAAATATCATTTTGATTAATGATTTTTTGTCCGAGATATCGACGATAATGTAAATTTTATTCCATAGAGCTGTGTATAAAAGCACATCTTCTCCACCCCACTGTCTTTTAATACCAGATTGTGCGACATTGGCGCTTCTCGGACACGTGCCATAGACATAAATGATTGCTTTAAACGATTTAAAGTTTATCATGTATATTTATCGAAATGACCAAAATATGAGGGTCTAATTTTCGCTAGTAGGAACAAAATTCGGAGAATTTTTTTTTTATAAATATCAAAAATATAATTTTAAACGTATTTCGCTCTAATGAGAACAAAAAAAGATTTTGAATGTAAGTTTTGCATACTTCCGTAAACCCCCTCTCCGAACGGCGCGGGGTCTAACATGATCTAAATAGTATTTAAAAAGATATTTTTGATTCTAAGACACGCGGAGTTGACACTAATAAACTTTACCAAACCTTTAAGGTTGAATTTAAGTTTTGCATACTTCCGTAAACCCCGCTCTCCGAACGGCGCGGGGTCTAACATGATCTAAATAGTATTTAAAAAGATATTTTTGATTCTAAGACACGCGGAGTTGACACTAATGAACTTTACCAAACCTTTAAGGTTGAATTTAAGTTTTGCATACTTCCGTAAACCCCGCTCTCCGAACGGCGCGGGGTCTAACATTATCTAAATAGTATTTAAACAGACATTTTTGATTCTAAGACACGTGGAGTTGACACTAATGATCTTTACCAAATCGTTAAGGTTGAATTTAAGTTTTGTAATCTTCCGTAACCCCCCTCTTGATTCTAAGACACGTGGAGTTGATAGACACAATTTTTTAAAGAGATTTTGAATTCAAGTTATGTATACTTCAGCAAACCCGCACCCTCTCCGTTCACCGCCGCGTGGAATTTACTGAAATAATCTTTTTAAAAGATTTTGAATTTAAGTTCTGCTAACTTCTGTACCCCATGCCCGTACCAGCTTACCATTATTGAAGTCATTGATTCTCATATTAACGGCCGTTTATATTGACAGGACTCCAAAAAACTACTCCGCCCATTTCCTTTGTAAGGATTTATGTCAATAAAACCAACGAGCGAAAAGTAAATACACCGAAATGACCCGGAATATGGTGAAGTGGTTTAGGCATGCCAGCCACATACGTTTAAGCAATTAATAATAATAATAATAATAAATAATATAACGTATTTATAAAGCGCAACATGTATAAAAACCTCAGAGCGCTGTACACAAAAATACACATAAAAGAAGGGAAAGGCAAAGAATATAACATCAACATGGAGCATTGATCATGATGCACACATAGGAATGTAAAAAGATACAAAATAGAGAGTCCGATAGGATCATGAGAAGAGGTGAGTCTTGAGAGCACGTTTGAACGAAGAGACGGAAATTGCATTTTTAACAGTCAAAGGTAAATTATTCCATAACATAGGTGCCGCAATCGAAAAAGCTCTCATACCGTATGAGGAAGTAGATGATCTAGGCACATGGAGGCGGAATTGTGATGCCGAGCGTAAAACGCGATTTGCATTATGGTGTTGCAAAAGTTCACAGATATATGATGGAGCAAGATCGTGCATGGCCTTGAAAGTCAGAAGAAGAATTTTGTAGATAATCCGTTTGTTGATGGCCGGGAGCCAGTGGAGTCGACGAAGGTGAGGTGATATGTGTTCCTTTCGTTTCACTTTACAAACAAGTCTTGCAGCAATGTTTTGCACGCGTTGCAGCTTGAGGATGTCCGAGTCTGGCAGTCCATACAACAAACTGTTGCAGCAATCGAGTCTTGATGTTACAAAGGCATGGACAAGGCGCTCTGTAGTAGGCTGGTCTAAGTATTGTCTTATGCTACCAATCTTTCTAACAGCATTATGGGCTGATTTGCAGATATTGTTAATGTGTAGAGACATTCGGAGCCCAGAATCGAAGACAACTCCGAGATTTCGGACATGGTCCTTAGGGATAATATCAGTATGGCCAATTGACACAGAATTGAGGGGATCAACGGTACGAAATCTGGAAGAAAAATGTATTATTTCAGTTTTGCTGTCATTTAGCGCAAGTTTGTTCATGATTGCCCATGACTTCACATCATTCACGCATTTCTCAATTTTGCTGATTGCAGTGCAGCGTTCATTTGGATGAAACATGATATATAACTGAGTGTCGTCTGCATACGAAACACTATTTAGACCATGCGAAGAAATTATGTCTTGGATTGGGGCACTATACATGATGAACTTGATTGGGCCGGCAACTGATCCTTGTGGAACACCACAGTTCAATAATACAGGATCTGACACTGAGTCTTTGATGACAACACGCTGTGTTCGACCTTCCAAATAAGATGTAAACCATGAAAGGGCAGTGCCACAGATTCCATAGCGTTTAGACAATCGGTCAAGTAGAATACGGTGGTCGATTGTATCAAATGCAGCAGTCATGTCCAACAATATTAAAACAGCTTCTTGATGTTGATCGATGGCGCGCAACAGGTCGTTGTTAATACGCAGTAGAGCAGTTTCGGTACTATGGAATGGACGGTATGCTGACTGCATCTTCGCGTGCAAATGATTTTTGTCAAGGTACCCCTGCAGTTGCTTGACGGCGGCTCTTTCAGTGATTTTAAACAAAGCGGGCAGGTTAGAAATTGGGCGGTAGTTCCGAAGCTCTTCGGGATCAAGTGACGCCTTCTTGAGAAGAGGAAGTACACGTGCAGTCTTGAACCCACGAGGAACAGTGCCGGATTGAAGCGAAGCATTGACGATCTTCGTGATAGATGGAAGCAAAGTGCCCATACACTCTTTGAACACAGATGCGGGTAATGGATCCAGCGGACATGACTTAATCGGTGCAGACTTGATTATTTTTTCAACATCTTCTTCAGAAAGCTCAACAAATTCACTAAAGGAAGAAGCACACGATTCTTCTATGTTGTCAAATACTGTGTCAATCTGGATATTGTCAAGATCTTCCCTCAGTCTCTTTATTTTGCTGTCAAAGAACTCGGAAAAGCGGTTGGCAAGTTCACGAGGGCACTGATGAGCGGGTAAAACATGATCAGAAGAGGGCTTTGAAAGTCTGTCAATAACACGAAACAGTTCTTTGTGATTAGCTGACGAAACTTGGTCACTGTGATAAGTACTTTTCTCCTTGTCAAGAAGAACTTTATAAGCGTGACATTGTTCCTTGTAAACTTGTTTGTGCACGACTAGGTTGCTTTTCTTCCACTGTCGTTCACAACGGCGCTTTTCTCGTTTGGCAACTCGTTTAGCCAACATACGGCTGAGTGCACCAATGACGGGTAGCTGAAGAATAGCGCTACCTCGCTAGTAACTGAGGCGTAACCCAAAATTTTGAGAGCGCCAATGCGGGGTAAGCTACTAGGCTAGTAACTGGCGGGTAATTTACTCTAAATGTTATACCTGGCCGGACCCAAGAGTAAGTTGGGGCATAACGTTTTATGCCACAAGTCAGTCGATTCTAGCAGTAGCGTAACATTTGTTGTGAACATTGGAGGGGATGATTCGCTGATGCTGAAAGACCAACTTCGCATGCCCAGGGGATGTATATTTGAAGTGGAATGTGACCCCTCATAAGCTGAAATATTTTATATTTTGAAAATCCATTCATGCAATTTGGGGATTTTTTTAGTCAAAATTTAGATCAACTCCTTTTGCCCATTCAAACTTGTAAATATCATAGTTATACCCATTGTAGTTACCGTTTTTCATATCGAACTGTTTTCCCTTCCCAGCAATCTGTACTCCATCATCTTCGAATGGTGGCACTTGTATAATACCAAACACTTGCTCATGTCCATCCGGATATACGGCCGGGTAACCGATGCCTGACACGTAAATTAAGCACTAAGGCAAAATAGCAATGTATTGAAATCTACCTGTCTAAATATCATAATTATAACCATTATTATTTTTAAATTTCATAATTACACCATACTTGTAAATATAATTGTTAAACAGGGTGTCCCATAATGATTAGTACCCATCGATGCACCTATTTCATTAATTTTTCTTATCATTAAGATCAATGATATTAGTTTCGTTGTTTTGAAATCTACTTTAAAATATTGAAAGCTTTCATTAGAGTTTTAGATCATGGAAATCGGACTTGGCAGACTGAAGATACATCCCATTGTGTAATAGATGGTGATTTCACCCTTTCGGCAAAGTGCAAAACAAATGTGTATTAAATTTGTTTAAAACTAAACAAGATAATCTCCCTCCGTCTGCAAATATAACCATTTGTTTCCTTCTCTCTCTTAATATCATTGGTTTTGGTTGTTCATATGACTAATTGTTCTTTATTTCAATTTAATATGAAGTGTGAAAAATGTCCGTCACGCTTGGGGGATTACATGCTTTGTTTCTATTTGGCTAGTTTTGAGGATTATTTGAGGTATATAAATAGGTAAGAAGTGGTCTTAGGTGAGCAGTGGCTTAGATGTCTTTCTTTTTGCATCTGGGATGGAGTTCCTGACATATATGGACAGATATCGGTAAGCATTTAGATATTCCATTACTTTTTCAACTCACAAAGTAACCAAATAATATGTCATTAGCTATTCAAAAGTGCCTAAATACTAGTCAAATAGAAACAAAGCATCACGATCTAAAACAAAGCATGCAATCACTCAAGCATGATGCTGTTTACCCTTAAAATTGAATTGAAATATAGAATAGTTAGTTATATGAACAACCATAACTAATGACAGGTACACAGAGAAAGGAACAAAAGGCTAGATTAGTATACAATTTCACCAAACTTGTAAAAATAATTGTTTATACCCATTATATTGATCGTGTTTCATATATCACTTGCCAGCAATCTGTACTCCTTCATGTTCGAATGGTGGAACTTGTACCAGACCAAACACTTGCTCATGTCAATCTGGATATACGGGTAACCGATGCCAGACACGTAAGTTTAAGCAACTACCCAACATAGCAATGTATTGAAATCGGCCTGTCTAAATATCATAGTTATACCCAGTATTATAATTAAATATCAAAATTACGCCAAACTTGTAGATATCATAGTTTTACCCATTAAATTTACCTTGTTTCATTTAAAACTGCTATCCCTTTCTAGCAATATGTACTCCACTATGTTGGAATGGTGGAACTTGTACCAGACCAAACACTTGCTCATGTCCATCTGGATATACGGGTAACCGATGCCAGACATGTAAGTTTAAGCACAAGCCAAACTAGTAAAGTATTGAAATCTACCTGTCTAAATATTCTAATTAGACCCATAATTGTAATTAAATTTTATAATTACACCAAACTTGTAAAAATAATTGTTATACCCATTATATTGATCGTGTTTCATATATCAATTGCCAGCCATCTGTACTCCTTCATGTTCGAATGGTGGAACTTGTACCAGACCAAACACTTGCTCATGTCCATCTGGATATACGGGTAACCGATGCCAGACACGTAAGTTTAAGCAACTAGCCAACATAGCAATGTATTTAAATTGGCCTGTCTTAATATTGGCCTGTCTTAATATCATAATTATATCCAGTATTATAATTAAATATCATAATTACACCACACTTGTACATATGATTGTTATACCCATTATATTTATCGTGTTTCATATCAAACTGTTATCACTTGCCAGCCATCTGTACTTCTTCATGTTCTAATGGTGGAACTTGTACCAAACTAAACACTTGCTCATGTCCTTCTGGATATACGGGTAACCGATGCCAGACACGTAAGTTTAAGCAACTAGCCAACATAGCAATGTATTGAAATTGGCCTGTCTAATTATCATAATTATACCCAGAATTATAATTAATTCGGATTAATGAGGCCCGTCTGAATTAATCCAATTTAACTTCCGGTTACTTCATCATCTCTCGGCCAGGTCTTGGTAAAGTCTAATTGTTTCCATCCTTTTTCTGCGTTTGCGAGATACCTGGCCGGGAAACTATTTCTGCTCGCGATTTTACCCGCGTAATACGGGTAAGAGATATGGCGAAATGTCCTCCGCAGTTTAGCGGACTGGATTCGGTATCGATGGTGATTGCTGCCATGCAACAAATATTATGATAGTCTTCCGTAGCGGAGTGGCTTGAGGGCTGCCAGACAATTATGATGACTATTATTAAAGTCCTCCGTAGTTTAGCGGAACGGCTTGGGATCTGGCGAGGCTGCCAGACGATTAAATTATAATGACAGTGGATGTCAGAACATAGTGTAGTCTTCCGTAGTTTAGCGGAGCGGCTTGCTTCATTCTGGTGAGGGCTGCCAGACAAATATGATGACTATTATTAAAGTCCTCCGTAGTTTAGCGGAACGGCTTGGGATCTGGTGAGGCTGCCAGACGATTATAATGACAGTGGATGTCAGAACATAGTGAAATTACCTGAACAACCAATGAAATAAAAAGTCAAATTCTCGCAAATTTGACGCATAACCGCAAATCAGAGTCTTGTGTTATAAAGTAACCTAAGAGTTAAATATCATAATTACACCCAACTTGTAAATATCATAGTTATACCCATTATAGTTACCCTTTTTCATATCAAACTGTTATTCGTTTCCAGCAATATGTACTCCATCATGTTCGAATGGTGGAACTTGTACCAGACCAAACACTTGCTCATGTTCATCTGGATATACGGGTAACCGATGCCAGACACGTAAGTTTAACATGTTTGAGCACTAAGCCAAAATAGCAATGTATTGAAATCTACATGTCTAAATATCATAATTATACCCTTTATTATAATTTGATTTAATAATTACACCAAACTTGTACATATGATTGTTATACCCATTATATTTATCGTGTTTCATATCAAACTGTTATCACTTGCCAGCAATCTGTACTCCTTCATGTTCGAATGGTGGAACTTGTACCAGTCCAAACACTTGCTCATGTCCATCTGGATATACGGGTAACCGATGCCAGACACGTAAGTTGAACATATTAAGCACTAAGCCAAAATAGCAATGTATTGAAATCTACATGTCTAATTACGGCCGAGTGCACCAATGACGGGTAACTTAATAGGGAGGTAAGCTACCTTCCTAGTAGTTATGCTCTAACTGTAGCATAACTTACTAACGATGTAATTCTTAGAGCATAACTGGCGAGTAACATCAGAATAGCAACTAGCGAGGTAAATATTCACATTAATCAGCATCGTCCCCTTACAAAATAAATTGTCGCATATGCAAAGTGTTAACCTATAGTTTATTGTATAATACTGACGTGAGTGGTCCTCCGTAATATTTAAAATGTGTCGTCACTCGCTAGGTCATAGGTGAGTGTACATAATTAACATAAATAATCACCTTGAGTCGGCGTGCGTTCTGAACAAAAAAATGACGGTATTTCTTTGGCTAAAAATTTCGAATTTGTTCAACGCTTTTTCAAAAATAAGGACTATCAAGACATTACAAACATATTTTGGGCGAGGGGCACACACAAATATTGCACCAAAAAGCACAATTTTAATGACAAACACAAGCACCCGACGCAAACAATTATATACAATTATAACACATCTCTTAACACAGATACCTCCGTGGCATGGATACCTTGTCCTTCGCTTGTTAACCGCTAGGACCCCGGTTCGATCCCCAGATAACGCACGGCAAGATTTGCTTTCTTTTTTTCGTTCTTCTAGTTTTACCCTTCCACTCACAATAATGTTGAAACTTCAGTTTTTAATTAATAAAACAATAATAAGTTTATTTATTTATTTATTTATTTAGTCATTATTTAAGATCCTTGGACAATTAGTACATTTTGGTCAAAATATGACCCAAGGTCGGTGCGATTAGTGTTTGAATGGGCAAAAGGAGTTGATCTAAATTTTGACTAAAGAAATCCCCAAATTGCATGAATGGATTTTCAAAATATAAAATATTTCAGCTTATGAGGGGTCACATTCCACTTCAAATATACATCCCCTGGGCATGCAAGCGAAGGTGGTCTTTCAGCATCAGCGAATCATCCCCTCCAATGTTCACAACAAATTTTACGCTACTGCTAGAATTGACTGACTTGTGGCATAAAACGTTATGCCCCAACTTACTCTTGGGTCCGGCCAGGTATAACATTTAGCGTAAATTACCCGCCAGTTACTAGCCTAGTAGCTTACCCCGCATTGGCGCTCTCAAAATTTTGGGTTACGCCTCAGTTACTAGCGAGGTAGCGCTATTCTTCAGCTACCCGTCATTGGTGCACTCGGCCGATACTATATATCATAATTATACCCATTATTATAATTTGATTTCATAATTACACCAAACTTGTACATATGATTGTTATACCCATTATATTTATCGTGTTTCATATCAAACTGTTATCACTTGCCAGCCATCTGTACTTCTTCATGTTCTAATGGTGGAACTTGTACCAAACTAAACACTTGCTCATGTCCATCTGGATATACGGGTAACCGATGCCAGACACGTAAGTTTAAAGGAGGTGTCCCGCAAACATAAAAGTGTACATTATAATGTTAGAAACATAACTATCGAGCCCAACTTTTGTAATTATATAGAACAAAACACCACACTTATGACAAAAACAAATAAAAACCGCTATCTCTCAACATGCACTTTTTAAAATTCGCGGCGATCAAAAATCCCAGTGTCGATGATGTCATAGTTATACAATGCACATGCGCAAATTTGAGCACCGATACCCATGACGTCATCGACACCGGGACTTTCGATCGCCGCGAATTTTAAAAATGGCATGTTGAGTGATGGCTGTTTTTATTCATTTTTGTGACTAGTGTGGTGTTTTGTTCTATATAATTAAGTAATTCCGGCTTGATAATTATTTTTCTAACAAATAATGCTCAATGTTGTGCTTGCGGGACCCTTCCTTTAAGCAACTAGCCAACATAGCAATGTATTGAAATTGACCTGTCTAATTATCATAATCATACCCAGTATTATAATTAATTCGGATTAATGAGGCCCCTCTGAATTAATCCAATTTAACTTCCGGTTACTTCATCATATCTCGGCCAGGTCTTGGTAAAGTCTAATTGTTTCCATCCTTTTTCTGCGTTTGCGAGATACCTGGCCGGGAAACTATTTCTGCTCGCGATTTTACCCGCGTAATACGGGTAAGAGATATGGCGAAATGTCCTCCGCAGTTTAGCGGACTGGATTCGGTATCGATGGTGATTGCTGCCATGCAACAAATATTATGATAGCCTTCCGGAGCGGAGTGGCTTGAGGGCTGCCAGACAATTATGATGACTATTATTAAAGTCCTCCGTAGTTTAGCGGAACGGCTTGGGATCTGGCGAGGCTGCCAGACGATTATAATGACAGTGGATGTCAGGACATAGTGTAGTCTTCCGTAGTTTAGCGGAGCGGCTTGCTTCATTCTGGTGAGGGCTGCCAGACAATTATGATGACTATTATTAAAGTCCTCCGTAGTTTAGCGGAACGGCTTGGGATCTGGTGAGGCTGCCAGACGATTATAATGACAAGGGACGTCAGAACATAGTGAAATTACCTGATCAACCAATGAAATAAAAAGTAAATTTCTCGCAAATTTGACGCATAACCGCAAATCAGAGTCTTGTGTTATAAAGTAACCTAAGAGTTAAATATCATAATTACACCCAACTTGTAAATATCATTAGTTATACCCATTATAGTTACCCTTTTTCATATCAAACTGTTATTCCTTTCCAGCAATCTGTACTTCTTCATGTACGAATGGTGGAACATGTACCAAACTAAATACTTGCTCATGTCCATCTGGATATACGGGTAACCGATGCCAGACACGTAAGTTTAAGCAAATAGCCAACATAGCAATGTATTTAAATTGGCCTGTCTAAATATCATAATTATATCCATTATTATAATTAAATTTCATAATTACACCAAACTTGTAAATATGATTGTTATACTCATTATATTCATCGTGTTTCAAACTGTTATCACTTGCCAGCCATCTGTACTCCTTCATGTTCGAATGGTGGAATTTGTTCCAGACCAAACACTTGCTCATGTCCATCTGGATATACGGGTAACCGATGCCAGACACGTAAGTTTAAGCAACTAGCCAACATAGTAATGTATTGAAATCGGCCTGTCTAAATATCATAATCATACACAGTATTATAATTAAATATCATAATTACGCCAAACTTGTAGAATTCTAGTTATACCCAGTATATTTACCGTGTTTCATATCAAACTGTTATTCCTTTCCAGCAATCTGTACTCCATTATGTTCGAATGGTGGAACTTGTACCAGATCAAAAACTTGCTCATGTCCATCTGGATATACGGGTAACCGATGCCAGACACGTAAGTTTAACATACCCATTATTATAATTAAATTTCATAATTACACCAAACTTGTAAATATAAATTGTTATACCCATTATATTTATCGTGTTTCATATCAAACTGTTATCACTTGCCAGCAATCTGTACTCCTTCATGTTCGAATGGTGGAACTTGTACCAGACCAAACACTTGCTCATGTCCATCTGGATATACGGGTAACCGATGCCAGACACGTAAGTTTTAAGCAATTAGCCAACATAGTATTGTAGAATTCTAGTTATACCCAGTATATTTACCGTGTTTCATATCAAACTGTTATTCCTTTCCAGCAATCTGTACTCCATTATGTTCGAATGGTGGAACTTGTACCAGATCAAACACTTGCTCATGTCTATCTGGATATACGGGTAACCGATGCCAGACACGTAAGTTTAACATACCCATATGATTATTATAATTAAATTTCATAATTACACCAAACTTGTAAATATAAATTGTTATACCCATTATATTTATCGTGTTTCATATCAAACTGTTATCACTTGCCAGCAATCTGTACTCCTTCATGTTCGAATGGTGGAACTTGTACCAGACCACACACTTGCTCATGTCCATCTGGATATACGGGTAACCGATGCCAGACACGTAAGTTTTAAGCAATTAGCCAACATAGTATTGCATCCAAAACTGCCTGTTTAAATATCATAATTATACCCATTATTATTATTAAATATCATATTTTTACCAACTTGTAAATATCATAGACATACCCAATATATACACATGGAAAAAAGTATCGCACCACTTTTTTTTCTTTGAAAAGGGCAAATGTGGCCTCGAATTTTGCCACCATGGTGTGATATTAAGGATCATTTGTTTGCGTAAGCTGTCCAACAAAATGTTGTGCAATAAAAGAGCCACATTTGAGTTTGTGACGTAATCGATGTAGTGTTTTTTCAAGGCCAAAGGGGAAAATGCATGATTTTGTCAAGAAACATTCATGAAACAAGTTTGGGTATAACGCGATATTGAATAGACTTTAAAAACTTAAAATAGTCATTATATTAGTCACCGTTGATATTGTTTTTGTTTATTTGACCTAGGTCAACACCTTCGCAATATTGCTTTTGTCATCTGAACTTCTTTAAAATTTGACCTATTTTGACCTTAGACCCCATAACCGTTGGGCGTACGAAAAAGGGAGTTTTTTTGTTTAATTTGACCCCAGATGACCTTTGACCTTGGAATACTTAATTGTGTTACCAAAGATTACAACTTTAGAGATTAATCATCGGGCCTCTCAATATCACGTTATACCCAAACTTTTTTCATGCATGTTTTTGGACAAAAACATGCATTTTCCCCTTGGCCTTGAAAACACATTACATCGATTACGTCACAAAATCAAATGTGGCCCTTTTATTGCACAACATTTTGTTGGACAGCTTACGCAAACAAATGATCCTTAATATCACACCATGGTGGCAAAATTCGAGGCCACATTTGCACTTTTCAAAGAAAAAAAGTGGTGCGATACTTTTTTCCACGTGTATATATACCGTGTTCATATAAAACTGTTATCGCTTCCCAGCAATCTGTACTCCACCATGTTCGAATGGTGGAATTTGTTACAGACCAAACACTTGCTCATGTCCATCTGGATATACGGGTAACCGATGCCAGACACGTAAGTTTAAGCAACTAGCCAACATAGCAATGTATTGAAATCGGCCTGTCTAAATATCATAATCATACACAGTATTATAATTAAAATATCATAATTACGCCAAACTTGTAGAATTCTAGTTATACCCAGTATATTTACCGTGTTTCATATCAAACTGTTATTCCTTTCCAGCAATCTGTACTCCATTATGTTCGAATGGTGGAACTTGTACCAAATCAAACACTTGCTCATGTCCATCTGGATATACGGGTAACCGATGCCAGACACGTAAGTTTAACATACCCATTATTATAATTAAATTTCATAATTACACCAAACTTGTAAATATAAATTGTTATACCCATTATATTTATCGTGTTTCATATCAAACTGTTATCACTTGCCAGCAATCTGTACTCCTTCATGTTCGAATGGTGGAACTTGTACCAGACCAAACACTTGCTCATGTCCATCTGGATATACGGGTAACCGATGCCAGACACGTAAGTTTAAGCAACACCTAACATAGCAATGTATTGAAATCTGCCTGTCTAAATATCATAATTATACACAGTATTATAATTAAATATCTGATTTTATTTTATTTTATTTTATTAGGTACTCAACACATCATATAGAGAAACATCTAAACATACAAACATGTAAAAGATTGCACAAACGTATTAAAAAATATATAGACATAATAAAATATGAGCAAAAGTACCAAGGATAGCCCAAAAAGCTTTGAGCACAAAGATTATTTCCATTGGGGTCCTTAACAAGCATAGAAAGACACGAAAGAAGCAGAAACGCCAAACGAAAACAAGGACAAAACAAATAAAGACAGGGCACGAGCACAAGGTGAGACCAGCTTATACATTAATTGAATCATAACTCGCCAAGTGTCTTTTAACTAATTGTTTGAATAAACTAAAATTATTGGTGTTCTTGATCTCGCTTGGCAATGAGTTCCAGTGATGAATAGCAGTATTATAAAAAGTAAATCTAGCTTGACCCTTTGAAGAAGGAACAACAAAGTTCAATGGGCTACCCCTGGTACTATATTTATGCAAAGATGACACTCTAGTAAAATACAATTTCATATAATCAGGAGACAAATCATGAAAAATCTTAAAAACATGGTTAAGTTTAAGTTGCACAACCCTATCCCGGCTTGATAACATCCCTACCATGTCCAACTCTTTTTGACCAATATGGGTACGCGGTCCCACACCCAAAATGAAACGGACAATTTTGTTCTGCATGGTTTGAAAACGTTTTTTTGAATTTTTGCGAAATAGCGGAATACCAGGAAGAGCATGCATAATCAAAATAACACATAATCAATGCTGAACACAATGTCTTGCGGGTTTTAAATTTAAACAATCAGCGTGCCTGTATAAGAATTTGAGTCTTCCGCTGGCCTTTTTGTTGACATTTAAAGCAATCGAACGAAAGAGTATTGTCAAGGGTGACACCTAAATACTTGACAGATGAAGAGGTGTTGTTGATCATATTACCATTACAAATGACAGAAAAATTATCAACAGAATTTAGCTTCCTCTTTGTACCAAATAAAATAGCCTCTGTCTTACCAAGATGAAGGGAGAGCTTGTTATCAATCAGCCATTGTCTTATCTGCAATTTTCTAACTCTTGACTTAGTTTATCCGCAAGGATCTTTGCGAGAAACCAGCAAGCCACTGTCATCAGCACATAAAGACACTTTACAGTCGACACTGATGGGCATGTCATTCACATAGCAGAGAAATAGGAGAGGACCAAGGATGCTGCCTTGCGGAACCCCGCAGGTGATTCCCAGTGAGGCATAATCAACCTGGTTAACATTTACAATTTGCCTTCTACAGATACGATCTAAACCACTCAACTGAGGACAAACCCATGGTCTCTAATTTGTTTAACAGAATGACATGGTCAAAAGTGTCGAAAGCCTTTTGGAGATCAATTACGCTAAAATTACGTAATTGAATCTAATTATGCTAAACTTATAGATATCAAAGGTATACCAACCCATGAAATTGCGGTATATACTCCACTATAAAACGATAAGCATTTAATTACGGTTTGAAGGTAAACACGTGTTTACATTTGACTTTTAACACATCGTTGAACTAAACGCAATTCTCGAAAATAGGTTTACCTTAAATACCATATAACTCACTAAAAAACATAAAATATACATAGTATGGGGTAGTTTAATGCGCGTTTAACTTTTCCAAGGTTTAACTAAACTCATACACCAACTGTATGCCTTTAATAATTACTCAACTGTGCCCGCTGCCCGCTGAATTTTTGGGCAAATTGATATTTTGTCACAAAAATAATCCATATAACCTAGATTTTCAGAACCATAAAGAGATAACTCATGAACCACTCTTAATTTGACTAAAATTAGAGTTATAAAGTTGGGTGGTACAGTGTATGTTAATGAGTCCAAAATATTTGAAAGTCGATTATCTCAAAATAGCATTTCTTGAGTTACGGCCTTCTGGCGCACAACCCTCGATAGTCTTAAACATACACGTGCATTTGAGAAATTCGGTCGATATCTATTGTAACTCATTAGGGCCGCAATAAATGGAATACCTGTATACAGTAAACACACGACCCTTAATTCTGGGGCCGAGATTTGCGGAGTTTAAAAACAGACATTAAAACTGGGGCCTCCCCTCGAGCAAAGTGGCTGCGCACTCAAACAAGTAATTGCTATAAATGTGGCATCATTGGAAAGGTGAACACATCAGCTTTCCAGTGATATGTAACACAATATGTTAAATAAATGTCAGAACTTTTTTTGAAGAATTTATGTTTATTCCCTTAATGTTAACAATCGATTAATCTTAAACTCCACAATACCCAATTGCGTATTATCGTTCACCAAATACTGTAAACTATCTCCTTATCATGATAATTCCGCAGTAGTAGGCTACGCTTTTAAATCCTGATATATTAGAGCGGTGATGGAACCAAACATACAGCATTATCAGGCTTTAAAGGCATTAAAATGACTTCTCCGCAGACTTTCAAACCCCACAATTCTGGGCTTTTCGCTCTCACTTCCATCATAATAATATTATTGTCTAATCCTTTATATCTACTCTTTACACTTTATATCGTATCGTATTATTTATTTCGTGATACTTTTCTTGATTATTGTATATTTTCTGTATTATTATGTTGTTGGATTGTGTTAATGAATATTATGAATGAATAAATGAATTAATGATACATGTTTGATTGTTCCATCACAGTAAGTAATGTTTGCCCCGATGACATAGAGGTTTCCAATGATCGTGGGAAAGCTGGAGCTATCGTCAACTGGAGGGAAATCATAATGGAATACACAAACGTCACATCTACTCATAAACCACGTGACTTATTTCCATTGGGTCTAACCATTGTGACGTATACGTTTACGAATAACACTGTTAACAGTGTGTGTTCATTTCAAATATATGTCAAAGGTAAGTCATATAATAACTGTCAAAGGAAGAAGTTTCAAATGTAACGAACATAGTTCTTCCCTCCATATAACTAAGTATAGACAACATTATAGGGGTTCACATATCTTATTTCTTTCTTGAATGATATGTACTGACTTTCGTTTTCGTCAGATACTACATTTTATTTGATGAAACTTAAACACAAATTAGATAATTGGTGTATTTTGAAAACACGATTTCTTTTTCTATTTGATAAGTAACACGCAATTTCGATTTGCACTTGACTTTCTTTTCTTCAGGTATTATACTTTTGATGACATGTTACTAAATGTATGGAAAGTTGGAAACTACCATAATTACTTACACTACAGGCTGTAACAAAAAAAATACAGTTTTGAAAAAAATATTTAAAATATCATCCGTAGAATTTCTGTTTCGAGTCTTAATTGCCTGCAAGGGGAATTTTCTTAGCTCTCGAATAAGCTTTGTTTCATGACAATCGATGGTCGGTAAGTAGAGATATGTTCAATTGTCTAAAGTAGTCATGAAATCACCTGGGCCGCTTTGGTTTAATCAATGGTAAAATCACTAGGATGAATATGAATGGAATCGAACCAGGAACATAGCAGTAGAGCGCTCTTGTTAGACAACAATGGTTCGTTTCAAGTGATTAAAAGTATTACAAAGAATGTTAGGTCTTTACAAATATTATTTATTTATTTTATGAATTTATTTATTCAAATGAAATAAAACTATTTGAAAAAAATATATATATTGTTCTCTCTAATGTTCCTTGCATGATAACCTAACCATTTAATTTATACAAGCAAGATTGTATGATATTATTGTAAAAGTGGCCCAATCCGATTTCTAGACGACTTAGTAGATTGGTCATAACTTTTAAACGCAAGTAGTTAAAAAGACTAAATAAAATGATTCTGGTAACCAAAACGGGACTTAACACAGAGTGTAAGAGATTTTGACATTGCAGGATTTTAACATTGAATTAAAAATAAAATTGCGATTGTATAACTTTTTTTGTTACAGTCTGTATAGCCGCCATAACTTTCACACAAATTTAACAATTGGTGTATTTGGAAAACACGATTTCTTTTTCTATTTTATAAGTAACACGTAGTTTCGACATAAGGGATGTCTGCAAAACCCCCACCTTTTCCGATTTTATAGACACCGTTCAATGAATTTTTAAAGTATCATAGTCTATTTGATTTTCCTTAAGTGCAGTTTTTGCACTTGTTTTCTGGTACACATTAAAACATGGACATTTGTTATCAAGCATATTATTAACAAAATAAAAAAGCAGTAAGACACTATATAATTCATGTTTACATGTTTCCAATGGAAAGCAAATTCTATAGTAACAACTACCGTATTTGATTCACGAGCAGCATGTACAATTATTGATAGCCTTTATAGGCCTATAGTAATCACCCGGAATCATCGCTAATACATTCTGA
Source organism: Ophiura sarsii (assembly GCA_035610835.1). Lineage (NCBI taxonomy): Eukaryota > Metazoa > Echinodermata > Ophiuroidea > Amphilepidida > Ophiuridae > Ophiura > Ophiura sarsii. The sequence continues at coordinate 12,042,060 of CM069452.1, read as the reverse complement.
TCTCATTTACGTATGATAGTTTTGGAGATATACAGGGTGTCCCTAAAAAAGGTGCACGTGTTTACCCAAATTGTTGACCATGAAATTCTAACATTTGGCAGTGTTTGGTGGAAGATGTTTACACATGTTGAAAGACTTAACACCTGGCTTTCAGATGCTGCTTATTTCATCTGATTCGGATATGTCAATTCTGAGATTAACAATTAACTAGAGCTACCCAGAATCGATGTTGTGCTTTAGAGTTTCAAAGGTTTACTTCTAAGATACAACTTCCACTTGTACGATTGCCCTTCACCAGTGTTATGTAAAATAACATTTTTGTATTGAGATTTAATAGGTTTAAATAATAGAACGAGTGCCTGTGTATCCAAGCAGAACTGAATATAAATATGTTTGTTACATGATTCGAACCAGTCCTTTGGACGAGGTTTCACAAAATGTTTATTGGGCCTACATTTTCAAAACAAGACAGACTTCCATATGGCTGGGGTGCGGCCTCAATTTTCATTAGAAGAGAGGGTGTTCATAATATTAAAATATCACCAAACGAGAAGTCCAGCAGAAGTCACCAGAGAGTTTGCCATTAATTTCCCAAACACTCACGTACCAGCTAGGAATACACCTACAAAGGAGTATTGGAAATACTTGGTAGATGGTACAAGCACCAATATGAATAAAGAACATTCTGGAAGACTAAGATATGAAAAGTGCCAGGACACAGTAACACATTGATAACATGCGGCGTGCACTTCAGAGGAATCCCAGAATAACTGCTCGTAGAAATCCCTTACCACATATCCCAAGGACATAATTTTTGTTCCTCAGCCTATTTTATTCTATTAATCATTCATTCTGTGAAAGTGGCACAACGTCGATTTGGGTAGCTTTGATAAACAGGGTATATCTCAGGATTGACCAATCCAAATCAGATGAAATAAACGGCATCTGAAAGCTAAGTGTTCCCCTTTTCGTGTGTATAAACATATTACACCACACTTTAGATCTTCATGGTAAACAAGTTGCGCTACCATGTGCACCTTTTATTAGGACACCCTGTACGTGATTGTTCTCAATAGATACGGAGCCACCAACGATCGATTGTCCAGAAGATTCGACACACATCGTCACAACAGGCAATGCTTTATCTGTTCAATGGTCACGTCCAAGCGTTGATGATAATTCGGGTGAAAATATTTTGCCTACATCAAACATTGATAGTGGAAGTATGCTCACGATCGGCACCACTAGTGTCCACTACATGGTAATTGATTTAAGCGGGAATAGTCAAACATGTGATTTTCAAATATCTGTAAAAGGTAGGTTATCCTAGACGATGATTTGAAAGAAATGGAATCAGAATGATGTTAGTGTGATGGAGAAATCATAATTATTAAAGATACAAAGAATTTATAAAATAAAGAGCTCAACAAAAGAAACTCGTACACTTTGTTTTGGCTATTTAAAGTAACTTCCGATAATTTGTTTTACCAAACAGGCTAGATAGACATTTGGGTGATTCTTTTCAGCACACTTTGATACCAAACATAACACCTAACAACAAAGATAAACCATGATAAGCGCCATTTATAGAAAATTAGTCACTTTTCAAAGTCACATTTTCAACACACTACGCGGAAGAAAACACCAATAATTGTTAACAAGCACTAAGCCTTATCAGTTGTGTGTTGATCGCTGCGCATTTCCCCTCAATGCGCGGGCTAATTCAAGTTCAAAGTGTCATGCATGGGTGAGGGATATGAATGTAAAGGGATTTTTATGGAAAGGAGAAACGGCTGCACTGTGTGATCGATTGCACCGCCGGTCAATCCTGATAATAACAGTGTCGCACAAGGGGTGAACCTCACACACACCCATTTTCGAGAAATGTATTGAAAATGTGACTTTTGAAAAGTGACTAATTTTCTTTAAATGGCGCTAATCATGGTTTATCTTTGTTGCTAGGTGTAATGTTGGTATCAAAATGTGTCTAAAAGATTCATCCAAATGTCTATCGCGCTTGTTTGGTAAAATAATAATCGAAAGTTACAATAAATGACCTAAACAAAGTATATGACTTTTTTTGTTGAGCACTTTAAATACTGGAACAGTTGATAATAATGTAGAGGACTAATTGTTCATTGCTGGTTTAATCACTTTTATGCATATAGGTCAGTGTCCAGCAGACCAACAAGATACCGTAGTAGGAATCATTACATGGCAACAAATTGATGTTGGAATCGCGGCCGAATCTGAACAGAGATGTCCTGTAGGATCAGAAAGTAGTAAGTAGCTTGCATATACCACTTATTATTAGATCATTGTTAATGAAGTATTTATCCTAGCTTTAATATCTGCACAATTGGAACACTATTATGTATCTATTTTTTTTCTTCATTTTTATATACCCTCATTGAGGGTAACTTTCTGTAGACTGAAATCAGTGTATCGACATATCAGACGAGAATCCGGCAATCTATCCATTGATTTGTCACATTATTCATGTTAAATCTTAAAATGTTTTTGTTTTGTATCAGAATATGACATATACAACTTTAAACGATTGATTGTGTTTAGGGAATTATGGGATCGCAAACCGGACGTGTTCAATGGATGATGATCTTGGACCTGTTTGGTTAGAAACCCAAATACGAGAATGTGGCAGACAAGAAGAAATCGATGAATGGGACGTGGCACAGGTACTTAGTTACGTAAAAGTGGTTGTATTTTAAATGATGTCTCGTGTTTATAAAATGTTATCAGACAATAAAAATGATAAGACCGGCAAACGTTGGATTCGTGAACAATAACACTCGCTCATGAGAAGTAGCCATACTGCAGACCGTTAGGACAGGCAAACGACTAACTCGTGGACAATTAGACTCGCTCACGTTCATTCCCGGGGTCGTACAGTGCGTCAGTACAATGATTGCATGCGTAAAATCACCCGATCGCTATTATGAACTTTTTAATACCCATACCCCGGAGAATGGTACTCACGTACTGGTATGTGCGTCTCTTGAAGAAAACATTTCACACTTTAAAAAGATCTTCATAAATGAAGAGCTTAGTTCCAAAAGGCGCTAACTCACTTTTTGAAAAAAATTGAGTTAGGTGCAGAACATGAAAGAGAGTTACAAAATACATCTTTTAAACTTTGTGCTACATCTGTAGCATGTTCTGGTCCAAAGTTACGGCCCTGGGTAATTTCCGGAAATTTGAATATAATTCACTATTTTTTAAGCCAAAATGGTGGAAATATGGTTCTTTTATCATGGTAAAACATTGATGTCCGTAATGAAATGCAATAAATAAAACGTAAAATGTGTAGGATTATTGTTTTAAAAATTGCACACGAACAAAATTGTTGTTAATTAAAAAAATGTGCCAAATTGCCCACATTTTCAGTTTTCTCACAAAATATCAAAAATTCATAATTAAAAAAGTTGAAAAGGTATTTGAATGCGGTTTTCTGTTTTCAATGTGATTCGATATGGTCTTTCAGGTGTACATTATTTGTAAATAAAGATTGCTTGGGAAAGTGTTATTTGAAAATTGGTCGAAACATTTTGGTTCCAAAAGGCGCTAACTCACTGAAAGGAAATACAGTGAAAATCTTTCAGATGGCAGAAATTAGCATAATCAAAGAAGTGCAACATCCTCATTTTAAAAAACGTTGCTTTTCTCCAATTTCACTTTTAGTTAGCGCCTTTTGGAAACAAACTCTTCATACTGCAATCCAGTTCAGTAGCAATGATGTATGACTGTGTGGTGCATTATTTGAGACAGTCACTTTTATGACACAGGAGTGTGTCATGGTACATGAGAAAGTGACGCACCTATGTAAAGTGACGCACCTATGTAAAGTGACGCACCTATGTAAAGTGACGCACCTATGTAAAGTGACGCACCTATGTAAAGTGACGCACCATGCCCGGGGTCGTATATTGCGTCATACGACTGACATGTAGGTGCATTAGGACTGGCAAAATGTGAATTCGTGGACAATTAGGCCGGCTCACGTTCATGAAAAGTAGCCTGACTGCAGATCGTGAGGACAGGCAAATTTAGTGAATTCATGGACTATTAGACTCGTTCACGCTTATGAGAATTAGCCAGATTGCAAACCCGTTAGGACAGGAAAAACAGTGAATTCGTGAACAATAAGACTCGCGGACGCTCATGAGAAGTAGCCAGACTGAAAACCATTAGGACAGGCAAACGGTGAATTCATGAACACTTGGACTCGCTCACGTGTATGAGAAGTAGCCAGACTGCAGATCGTTAGGACAGGCAAACTGTGAGTTCGTGGTCAATTCGACTCGCTCACGTTGATGAGAAGTAACCAGACTGCTGATCCTTGGGGAAGACAAACGTGGAATTAGTTTTTGAACTAAAATGGTCATGGGAAACTGTCCTGCAATACCATCTTGCTAAGCTTGAATAATGAAACATTTAAATTGAATGCGCGTGATGAACGCAAAAATCGACATTTCTAACACTTAAATGGGTCAGTATGTCGTTTTTAACGTCCCCACATAATATTTAGAATAGTTGGTGTGCTTTGAGACCCATTATAATGTTGAAATCTGTTGAAAAAGTGAGCGCGAATCGAGCAAAAAAAACCCCAGTTTTTGAACTAAAATGGTCCAGAAAACACTTACCTGAAGCCCTCTTGTTAAGCTTGAATATTAAAACATTGAAACTTATACAAAATTTGCATTTTTAACACTAAAAAGGTCTAGTATAACGTTTTTAACGTCCCTCACATTAAAATTATGGGGGACGTGACCCCGTAACCCCCCTCCCATTTGCGCCGCATATGTCCTAACCCTTCCTCCTCCCCTAACTCCTTCTCTTCCTTCCTCTTCTCCTCTTCCTTCTCCTCTTCCTCCTTTTTAAAACTCATTTTTCAATGGAGGGGCCATGGCCTGCGGCCCCCTGGATACGCCACTGACGATATCCCACATGAAGTACGAATGGTATACTAGCATAAGCAAGTAATAGCATACGTTATGAAATCACGTTAGTACTTCAGGTTAGGATGGATAGTCTAGTACTCGTCGCAGCTTCAAAGGCTGGATTGACATATCGTAGCTTTCTTACCATCACAATCGTAATCACCGAATCCACCCTTGGTAATATAGGTACCAATGGTAGTAAGGCGACGGGGAAATAACCTGTTCTACATGCAAACAGGCCTCTCGGGCAGGGTCCGTCGATTGTCAGGTGTTTTTTAATTAACACATTTAAAAATCAGTAAATGCAATTTTCAACAACAAATGTTCGAAACTATTTCGTTTGGTTGTTATTTTAATTCGAGAATAGAATTGGGTCGGTTGAGCACGAAGAACATGCTTTTTCGTCGCCTAACCGATATCCAAATATAATCTAATGAGGATGTTGGATATACCATATTAACAGATACCCGTCACGAAGGAAAACGTTGTTGAAGTTGCAGAAGCATTGGTGAATATCACGTCTCAAGTTACAGTTTCTTATGTAATGGACTTAGATTCCGTAGGCAAAGCTGTGACGAACATTGTCGGTGCCGGATCTGCATCGCCAGAGGTAGGCTATAATGTATAACAGATGTTTATAGCGATATTTAAACATTTTGGAGCATCTTTAGTTGGTATAAACTTGTAAGAAAACGTTCATAGGAAAACCTGAAAGAGAAATATACAGTGATTCCCTGATTAGCCTTGATCAGGCATCTATAAAACTATTTAAAATAGACAGTCCGAGATTGTCAGTAGCATCTGATGTTTCTAACACGGAAATCGTACCCTTCAACATAGAGCTGATACAGCGTGCTAAAGACAAATGACGTAGGATTTACGAGCTTACAGCTGTCTAGCGGCGATGAGGCATAACATCCAATCGCACAACGAGTTGTTCAATTCATGATCAATTGTAAAACGAGTATACCAATCAGTGGCACCGTACCGTAAATATTATGATATTAGAACGTGTTCCAGGCAATTACATTTTATACAAGGCTTCGGGTGCAAGCGCCCTCATTCGAACTTAGTTTTCCGGCGATGGTATCATAACTCTAACACTTTTGGAATGGGAATGTTGAAGAAGAAAAAAAATTCGAGGGTGGAAATTTAGCGAGAAAAACCGGACTTGCCGACGACAGGATTTGATCCCGGGTCCTCCAGCATGGATGACGGGGTCTTAGTTCACTCGGCCAGGGGGTCACGCGCCCGCAATTAACAATTCCGTGCGCATATATCACCTGGTGTCAGTGCCCGGCGAGATAGACTGAGGTGACACGTGCCTCCAGCATAGTTTTCAAATGGGATTTCATGGGGTTCAGGGCTGTAAGGGTTAATGGCGATCACTAGGCTGGTTACACCGGTCGGGCTTCGCCCGGCGTGTTTAGTGAGTAGCGGTCGAGATAGGTGGGGTGGTAGTATTTGGGCCTGTTAGCAGGTCGGCAAAGGGCGGTGTGAAGACTTTTGCTTTATTTTGGATTTTTATTTAATCACACTAAAAATAAGATTATTAAGTCCCCGGACTTTAATTAATATTGCTTTAGCCCGGACTACTACCGATTCAAATAATTAAAAGCCTGATCAAGGCTATAGCCTGAAAGGCTTCCCGATAGAAAATGGTTCAAAATGATGTTACACGTACAGTATTTATAGAATCGCCGTCTACATGAGGAAAAACCTGTTGAAAACACTTACAACAATCACAAGAGTATAACGTATAACGACACTATTTCTGTATGGTTCTATATAATATGGTGTTTCTTTGGGCCCAAGATCATATTGAAATTATTTAGTATAACATTATCATATCATATCACTAAAGGTAACAGAAGCTATGGTACAAGTGGTTGGCAACGTACTAGGAGCAAGAAATACACCACTTCAAAGCATGGCTGGGAATTTTACATCAAGCATAGTTAAGTCGTTGGAAAGACAAATTGAAAACACACTTGAAAATGAAGGAAACTTTCAATCAGTGCATCCAAACATTGCCGTAGACGCTAGGAAAATCAATCATACCAGGATATCCAATGGCTTAGGATTTTCAACTATTATTAATAACACTGATAATATCTTTACGACAAGTTGCATCAGGCGGTTTACAACGGATACAAGACCGGCGACAGAAAATGTGTCGTCATCTATTGAGTTACCTCCTGATGTTTTCAGTAACATGGAGAACAAGAGTGGTAAGCTATTGTTTATTGTTTCTGTGGTTTGATAAAGTGCCCGAAAAAGTACACTCGCTTTTGAAGTAGAAAATTATCAACTAATAGGCCCTACAAATATTAATATGACTAGCACATTTTTTTCTGGATTTCTCCATAGATATTATTGTGAGCTTTGTGGTATACAGAGGTAATACTAGTACATTGTTCCCATCACCACGCCATTCGAGACAATCTGATTTAATCATATCCGGCTCCATCATATCTGCCGTCGTTAGTGGCGCTTTCTCTAGCTCTAGATTAAAACAGCCTGTAGTATACAGAATACAACCCTCAAAGGTATTACCTTCGTCCATTATATTGAATTAGAAAGGAATTAAGTTTCTTTTGAACATATCTATAATGAATTAGTTATTTGTCTCAATAAAGCGTTCAGGATTGATCATAGAAACAAAATTATGAGCTTATGTTTGATTTTATAACCTGTTTATGTTTACTATTAAAGGAACAAGTGAATCTGCTGCGCCATACATCAACGTGTGTCTATTGGGATTTCAATATAAATGGTGGGAATGGAGATTGGTCAGAAGACGGATGTGAAATGGTGACCGCAAATAGTGGACGAGTCACTTGTCATTGCAACCATTTAACGAATTTTGCCGTGTTAATGGTAATTCATACTATTCGCTAGATGCTTGAACACGTTACATGTCATTGTTAATTTTTACCCAGTCTTCAGGACCTATCTATCCTATGTTGTTTCTTTCTATTGTTGCTTAAAATAAATGTATATTGTTCTCAAAATAGTTTGATAAAGAAATTTTTCAAGAATATAACAAGTAACGCCAATATTATATCTTATTTTTACAGGATATATCAGGTCAAACTGGAATCCCAGCAGACACGTTTAATTTCGCTCTTGATGTCATCAGTAAGATTGGATGTGCTGTGTCTATCGCAGCGTTATGTGTCACACTGTTTATATTCCTGGTTGTAAGGTAAAGCAATGTTCCAACTACAAACGGGGATGTAACCGGACTGGACGGCAACATCTTGTACGCAGTGCTAAATTGAATGATTTCTGTATTAGGGTTGGTTGTGATAAAGTTGTGCAAGGAATTGTTGAAAACTTTTCCAGATAATTCCATCATTATATTCAACTGTTATCAAGGCTTATTGTTAATATTGCGGATATAAGCGTAATATTGATCGATCAATACCATACAATCAGGTTATATTGATTTATATTTCTGGTTTTAAAACCTACTTTGAATTGTTGTGCATGTCTGTGAGATCACAATACTTGTTGTGTATGGTTATTATACTAATCTTGCACTGCGTGCAACATGCTGTCATCCGGTAAGAAAACCTCACCTAAATATAACATAACAACTCAAGGAAGTTCTTAAATTGTATTTTTTGAATTTTGTGGGTGCTGTAATTATTTAACTATTGATGCATTTAAAAGTATGCAATTTTGAAATGGATCAGAGAATTCCAAATTTGGCGTTAATTTTGACCAAGAATGTTGATTTTTTGAGAAAATCACAAAATTCACCCAATTTTCTTTTGAACAAAGCTCACAAAAATAATTTTGAGTAATAAATGCCCAAACCGCTTGATTATGATGTTAAGACACTAACTTAGGGACGAATTTCTCATTTTTTAACCTAATCTTATCTAATATTGTTTGACATTTTGACCAAAAAGTGAGAACAGAAAGGTGAAATCAACATTTTTGGACAAAATTGATACCAAATTTGGATTCTCTGATCCATTTCCTTTCCAAAAATGTATACTTTTATATACATTTGAGTCATAATTCAATAATTACAGCACTCACAAAATTCATAAAGTCACTTCCTTGAGTCCCCCCTTAATTGGTTATTGGTAGAGGACTTTTTACTGTTATCGAGACAATCAGGTGTACAACTGAAAGTATTGATCGCGTTGTATAAATAATGATATCAATCATAACATACATTTCTGATTAAATCACACGCAAGGTTTTTAGTCAAATCCAATTGGCGCGCTTAGAATGGATAATGGTCCATTATTGCCTGTTGTTCGTTTGGGATCATACGCCTAGTATGTTAATGCCACACTATTATTTAATGCACCAATCGAAATGTTACATCACGTTAGACGAAAGCCTTTTAAATAAGAACAATATCATGTGATCTTATCATTCACTTTATCCATCATTTAATCACCCTTTTAGGCGCTTACGGAGGACATTACCTCGCAAGTTGTTGCTTAACTTCTGTGCATCATTGCTGTCTTTATACCTGGTGTTCCTTGTCGGGATTGACGCCGCTCAAACCGGAAATGTAATTGGATGCCAAATAGTTGGGGCGCTATTGCATTACTTTGTCTTGACCACGGTATTTTGGATGGGCATAGAAGCTCGTAACATGTACATTATGTTGGTGAACGTTTTCGATGGAGCAGATGAACGTCACTTTCTCCTGAAAGCATTTTGTTTTGCTTGGGGTAAGTTTACGTAAATCCAAGTGTCTATGTACCTGATCTTCAATATATTTCTGTGATAACCTCGGGTATTTACAAATTTAAAAACACAACACTTTTCTTATCGGATTATAATTTAATCATATTTTTGTGTTGATCCTCGTTTCGTTTCACAGGTATACCCATCATAATTGTTACCGTAACCGTGGGATTACGAAGAGGCCATTACAACGTCTATAAATAGTAAGTCAATTGATAATTAAACTGAAAATGGTTATTTTCACCGATTTCACATGATAATGAGTGTCGTAGATAGTACAAATCCAATATACAGGGTGGTTCAATAAAACGTTGACAGTTTTTTGAAGCCATTTTTTTAAAAATTCTGTAGATTTAAACAATTTTTTTCTTCAATATTCATCCACTATATGATCTTGACCATCTATGCTGAATATATCGTTACAACGGTTAACGGTTAAAACGGTTAAAAAATAACAGCTATTTGACTATTTGACAGACTATAAGTCTGTCTCATTTCACTCTGTCTACGGGTACTGATTTCGCGACGTTACAACCAGTGTGGTTCAATAAAACGTTGACAGTTTTTTAAAGCCATATTTTTCAAAATTGTGGGATTTGGTTTTAATTTTTTTTTTACATAATCCTCCCAAATATCATCTTGGCCATCTATGCTGAAAATCTCAATGTTAATAATGCTATGGCGGCAAAATGATAGCCATTTGAACAGAATCTTGTCCATGGGTAAGTCTACGGGAAATGACCAGCAAGATAACATATTAAATGGCATCGTCACTTTTTAGGCATAGAGCATAGATAATTACACTTCAAATCTATGAAAATCAATAATTAGGGTCAATCGTGGTATTATTATTACGTATTGATTTCACACCTGAATAGATAGTTAAGATGTTAACAATTACACTGGTTTCACCTGGCGGGATCTTCAAATCTTAGTTTACATGCATGCAATTCATCATTCAGTATTCAATGTAACGTCGCGAAATCAGTACCCGTGGACAGAGTGAAATGGGACAGAATTTGTTCAAATAGCTGTTATTTTGCAACCGTAAGGTTATTTGTAACGATATTTTCAGCATAGATGGTCAAGATCATATAGTTGATGAATATTGATTTTTTTTAATCTACAGAATTTAAAAAGAAATGGCTTCAAAAAACTGTCAACGTTTTATTGAACCACCCTGTATAGCAAATACTCAGGATTAACTACAACAGTGTTGGTTCTTTTTGTTTGGGAATTGTATTTACAGTGGTTGGAAGCCGCTGTTTTTGTATGTGCAAAAAGAGTTGCTTATGAATATAATTTAATCATGTGACTATATCTTATCAACAGCTGTTTTCTGTCCCCGGGTAATGTCTTCTACTACGGACTCATCCTTCCAGTTGCCATTGTGATCTTACATAACATGGTGACATTTGTATTGGTAATGCGTCGTCTGTGTAAGGCACGACTTGGTGGAAGCGTTACGGATAAGACCAAGCTACAACAGATATCTCAACGAATGCAGAATGCTTTCGCTATATCGGTTCTGATGGGTCTCTGTTGGGTGTTTGGATTCTTGGCAATTGACGAAGCTAAAAGCGTCTTTCAATTTCTCTTCTGCATGTGCAATTCTCTACAAGGTTTCATGGTGTTCATTCTTTTCTTTGTTCGTCAAGAAGATGTGCGAAAAACAGTAACGACAAGTCTTAGCAGTGGGCGGTCTTCTACTGATTCTAAAGGCTCAACTTTGTCTACAAAGAAGAAATTCGCGCCGACAGAATTACAACTTTCTCCGTTCAACTCAGCCTATGATGAGGTGACTCTACCGTCCACATTTATGATTAATAATGCCGATACACCGACGGGACACCATGATCAACATACCTACCAAGGTTACGGAACAGGTGGCGCTATGTCAGAATACCAGGACTTGGAACAGCCTTCTGCCGCAGATCACCATTACGATAGCTGTGGTACAGATTGCGCAATGACCTTGAAAGAAGGCATGGTGAAGTCTGGTCAACATACCTACGAAGACTACGAAACAGGTGGCGCTATGTCAGAATACCAAGACTTAAAGCTGCCTTCTGCCGCAGATAACCATTACGATAGCTGTGACACAGATTGCACAATGACCTTGAAAGAAGGCATGGTAAAGTCTGGTCAACATACCTACGAAGACTACGAAACAGGTGGCGCTATGTCAGAATACCAGGACTTGAAGCTGCCTTCTGCCGCAGATAACCATTACGATAGCTGTAACACAGATTGCACAATGACCTTGAAAGAAGGCATGGTGAAACCTGGTCAACATACCTACGAAGACTACGAAACAGGTGGCGCTATGTCAGAATACCAAGACTTAAAGCTGCCTTCTGCCGCAGATAACCATTACGATAGCTGTGACGCAGATGGCACAATGACTTTGAAAGAAGGCACGGTGAAGTATTTCGATACAAACGTCTATGATGTTATTCCTGATTCGGTAATACAAAGCCCAGACGAACACATTTACGAAGATTGCGCGCGCGACATCAATCAGTAATGGAAATGACAATGATAATGCTGTATATTGTAACAACTAATAAAACTATACCTAAAGGTTAATTCTGCTTCAAGATAAGTTTGACAATTACGCAGAGAAATAATATGGCATGAGTGTACAGTTCTATACATATTCCGGTAAGGTTGCCTTCTAAAAGGACCATAGCGTTAGTTTAAATGTGTTTAAAAATGAATGCAGTTAACCTCATTATAATACTTTACAGCAGTTACGTCAAAGTCAGCTGAAAGATCTTTACATATTTTGTATTATGGTGTATGCGGTAAATAATTTAACCAAGAAATTACTTAATCATAAACGGAGAGTTGAGGAATCTTAGTATTCCTGTAGTTTTAAGGACATAATGAGAAATAAAACTACACATAGAGCTTACATTTTTACAATGTTGCCTAGCAACACCTACAACAGCAGCAACATCGACATTAGTTGTCTGAGGAAATTGGATGGTTTCACAACGCCACGTTGCAAAAGCGTAAGTTACATTGTGAGTGATATGTATGAGATTATTTTATAAACGGAGAATGTATTGTAATATAAGTCAGTAACTTAGCATAATTGATATCTGTCATATTCATGAAAGGTTTGGGTATTTAATGATTGTTCTACACTCAGGTGGTATACGTGGAAATATAATCGAGTACATTTACTGGACACGTGACTCCTGTTGACCTGGTTTGGTGAACAAAACAGAGAAATTATCCGGGATGTGAACCCCTCACTGTACAACAGCATAGAAAAAACACAAGTAATGGAAAGAAAACGGAATAGGGCAGACATATTTACATTTGAGACAGCCTATAAACTATTTGACTCGGAGCTATTATTAACATATAAGACAGATTTTTACCAATGGAAATAATAATACTCTGACGGAAAGCGAAGTTACATTGATTTTAAGGCCCCATTTTAGACCCATTTCTGCCATATCTAGTGGAAGGTGGAGCGATTATGATAGCAAATATTTCGTCAACTCTATCGATCATACATCCTAAGTCTAGCAATAGCATGAATACAATACTGCTGGCAATCACGATCATTCATACTCTTCTGTAACTGACATCTTGTATAAATGACGTAATGCATTCTGCGCTCAACATGGTCGCCTCCTTTTAGTCACGTGTCCAGTAAATTTACTCGGTAAATTTGTTTCCGTATTGTAAACCTGACTGTTTTATACACTGAAATTCAAACGAGTACCTGATCTTTGATCAAGGAGATGGAGTATTTGATGATGATTTGTTTGGTATGCTTTCTAAAAAATGTTACCAATTTTGATTATGCCAGGCATGAACAAATCACTCCATATCATTGATAATAATCGTTAAAACATCTCTAATATATTCCCACCATTATGAATAAGTCTTTTGCAGAAGGTATTTTTCCAACCACACTCAAGACTGCGTACACAAGACCTTTGCTAAAGAAAACTGGTTTGGACAAGGAGGTCCTTAACAGTTATAGACCTGTGGCTATAATCCTGGAATGTCTCTCAATGCTCATGTTTCTAGTATTGCTTGTTCTGCTTCATTTCATACCAGAAACATTGGTAGAATAATAAAGTCCTTAAATCATCATGCCTTTGAACAAATTGTTCACAGTTTTGTAACCTCCCGGCTTCTTATGGGCAACTCCCTCTTGTTTGGCCTTCCTCAAGATCAGATTGCACGTCGTCAGCGTATTCAGAACAATGGTGCGCTCGCTTGGTCAGTCTAACTAGGAATAGATCTCATATATATATAATATATTTAACGGCCGTTTGATCCCACATAATGTGTCCGTTTTATTCTGAGAACACCGAAACTTGCTGACCCAGTTCTGTTTTTAACTGATTCAAATACCTGAATATACTGGCCATCTTTTGTAAAAATTTCAGAACATTTGTTGGTGCCAGTTCTGAGAAATAGAGCTTTGAATATTATTATTTACTGTAATAGCGCCCTCATCGGTCACATTTCCCATAGAGTTACATGTAAAATATGTATCAAGTAGAAAATGCCGATAATTTAAAAAGGGCTTGAAGAATTTTCTTGAAATTGTCACCGTAGGCCTATACTCTTATTCATCAGCACTACCTAAATCACGTCAAATCATAAAAGGGCCACTATATAATCTTTTTTATGCCATAATTTTAATTATAAAGCGGACAGTCAAACAGCCGTGATTTGTAGGTTAATTTTTGTGTCAGTTTAAATTATGATATTAATTATGATATTAGTATTTATTTTGTAGAATCATTTGTGAAAGTAAAATTACATTGCAATGTAAGATATTTTTGTCACGCGCCTTTTTTGTGTGCAATATAAACCACATTATCATTGTTATTATTATTATTATATTGTATAGGTACTTAAGGACCTTATCCGATACCATATTGGTATGCTCCATTATCTAAATTTGTGACGTGACGTGACGTGACGTGAGTGTACTCCAATGATCGCCCCTCGTGTAATGCGTGGGCGTACCAAGTGGAATTTTGGATCTCGCGCAGTGAGCTTGGGTACGAGAGCATAGCTGAATTTTTAGCATTTGTCTCCGTAACCCCCATTCACATGTAAATTGGTTGAAGCGTTTCTCGACACGTACTGGCGCGTGCCCAGGGGGGGGGGGGGGGGGGCTTTGGGGGCTCAAGCCCCCCGGGTCCCCAGAGGGTAAAAATAAAAGAGGGGAGAGAGGGGAGGAGAGGAGAGGAGAGAAGGAGGGGAGGGAGGAGAGGAGGAGGGGAGGAGAAGGGAGAGGAGGAAGGGAGGGGGAGGAGGAGAGGAGGAGGAGGAGTGTGGGGGGAGGAGAGGCCGGGAGCTTTTATTAGTGTCTCTCACTATATCTCTACGTCTCTGAACCATGTGAGTGTTTTATAACGAAAGTAAATATTGATAGCAAGGAGAGTTTTTGATCATCCTGGCAAGTTAAAACCCAACAGCTTGGAGTAAAAAATAGCAAGGAAGATAAGGAGGAAGGGTAACGAACATAGACAATGCAAGCGGGGAGTGCCCCCCCCCCCCCCCCAACCATCATTGTCACGGTGGGATTACAGTGGTGTATCCAGGGGGCAGCAGGCCATGCCCCTCCTCCCCCCCCCCCCCCCATTGAAAAAAGGGTAAAAAGAGGAGGAAGAGGATAAGAAGGAGGAAGAGAAGGAGGTAGGGGGAGGTGGAAGAGTAGGGACATATACGGCGCAAATGGGGGGGGGGGGGGGGTTATGGGAGGGTCACGTCCCCATAATTTTAATGTGAGGGACGTTAAAAAAACGTTAAACTAGACCTTTTTAGTGTTAAAAATGCCAATTTTTGCGCGCTTTGCACGTATTAGTTTCAATGTTTCAATATTCAAGCTTAACAAGAGGGCTTCGGGAACGCTTTTTCTGGACCATTTTAGTTCAAAAACTGGGTTTTTAATGCTCGATTCGCGCTCACTTTTTCAACAGGTTTCAACATTATAATGGGTCTCAAAACACACCAAATATTCTAAATATTATGTATGGACGTTAAAAACGTCAAACTGGA
The DNA here is from genome assembly GCA_035610835.1 of Ophiura sarsii. Lineage (NCBI taxonomy): Eukaryota > Metazoa > Echinodermata > Ophiuroidea > Amphilepidida > Ophiuridae > Ophiura > Ophiura sarsii. Next base: position 12,026,338 of record CM069452.1, on the reverse strand, counting down.
CCATTTAAGTGTTAAAAATGCCACTCCTTCAGGACAGTTTTCCATGACCAATTTTAGTTCTCATCATACTGGACCATCAGTGTTAGATATGCAATTTTTTCCGCGCTTCGCGCGCGTATTCATTTTAATATTTTATTATTTAAGCTTAACAAGGTGGCTTTCAGGACAGTTTTCCATGACCATTTTAGTTAAAACTCACGATTTTTGCGCGCTAGCATATTTTCTACAGGTTTTAACATTATTATGACCCTTTAAACCAGAAATTGTAAATATTATGTGGGGGACGTTATTATCATACTGGACCATTAGTGTTAGAAATGCAATTTTTTTGCGCGCTCCGCGCGCGTATTGGTTTAAATATTTTATTATTGAACTTTAAAAACAAGATGGCTTCAGGACAGTTTTTCATGACCCTTTTAGTTCAAAAACTCCAAATTTTTCGCGATCCGTGCGCATGTTTTCTAGAGGTTTTTATATTATAATGGCCCTCAAACACACCGATTTCTCTATACTAGATATTATGTGGGGGCGACAAAAACGTCATACTGTACCTGTTTAGTGTTTTAACACTAACAAACACAATTTTTGCGAGCTTCGCGCGTATAAGGTTCAACTTTTCAATATTTAAGATCAACCAGATAAGATGGCTTCAGGTTTTTCTGCCCCCCCCCAATCAAAACAATCCTGGATACGCCATTGGGTGGGGACGATGCCCCCCCCCCCCTCAAAAGAAGCCAATTTTTGTGCGCGAATTAGTTTAAATGTTTAACTATTCAAGCTTAACAACAAGGTTTCAGGAACATTTTCTGGACCAGTTTAGTGACAAAACTAGAAAAAAAATTGCGCGCTTCGCGCGAGTTAGATTCAATGTTTCTTTATTCAAATTATAAAAGAGGGCTTAAGGAACGTTTTTCTGGACAAAAAAACTGACAGTTTGTACGCTCAGGAACGTTTTTTTAGAGATTTTTAGTGTTAAAATAGCCATGTTTAATGTTTATTCAAGCTTAAAACAACATGTTTCAGGAACGTTTTCTGGACCATTTTAGTTAGTAAACTAGACATTTTGGCGCGTTTCGAGCGAATTGGTTTCATTTCTTTTTATTCAAGCTTAAACAAAATGGCTTCATGAACGTTTTTCAGAACCATTTGAGTGTTAAAATAACCAGTTCATGCACAAATTATTTTCAATTTTTTATTATTCAAGCTTAACAAGATTGCTTCAAGAACGTTTTCAGGACCATCTCAGTGTAAAAATCACAATTTTTTTGCACGCTACGCGCGAATTAGTTGGAATGTTTTATTATTCAAGCTTAGCAAGATGGTTTCAGGAACGTTTTTTTAACCTTTCTTTTTACAATAGCCATTTTTTAAATATATTCTGTTATTCAATTTGAACAAGACTCGCGTATTAGTTTCACTGCTTATTTATTATTCAAGCTTAACAAGATAGCTTCAGGAACGTTTTTCTAAACCTTTATTTTTACAATAGCCAATTTTTTCGCGCTCCGCGGGAATTACTTTGTATTATTCAATTTCAACAAAATGGCTTCGTAAACGTTTTCTGAACCTTTTTAGTGTTAAAATATACATTTTTTGCGCGCTACGCGCGCATTAGTTTCACTGTTTATTTATTATTAAAGCTTAACAAGATGGCTTCAAGAACGTTTTTCTAAACCTTTATTTTTAAAATAGCAATTTTTTTGCGCGCTCCGCGCCTATTATTTTTATACTACTTTGTTATTCAATTGGAACAAGATGGCTTCTGAAACGTTTTCTGGGACTTTTTAGTGTTAAAATAGACATTTTTGGCGCGCTACGCGCAAATTAGTTTCACTGTTTAATTATCAGTCAAGCTTACCAACATGGCTTCAGGAACGGTTTGTCAAACCTTTCTTTTACGATAGCAAATCCTTTTATTTTTAATTTAATCGCAATTTCAAACCCTTACGCCGTGTTGTGTGCTTTTTCAAAATTGAAGGGGAAAAAAAATCCAATTTTGAATGATATTGATAATAAGCCAATATTGATTGGAATTGAAGTTAAGGCTTTTCAATAAAATATTGGTCAAAAATACACACCAAATGGGTTCGAAAATTCAAAACAAACAAAAAATTCCAAGGTGGGCATGGGCACATCCCCCCTCAGACTCCCCCTGTCCGCGTTACCGCCAATAGCGGTGCGAACCAATGACATTTTGTTAAGCCCCCCGGGTAAAAAAATCCTGCGCACGCCTATGACGTACCTGCATATAATAACGCGTGGTATAACGATTCGATTTTTATGTGGTTGTACTGGAATAGACAATCTTCTGTATTGATTACAATTGCTCAGGTTCTACTTTTAACACGTTCAAGCAATCTCAATCGGGTCTCAGAGAAATCGGTGACATTTATGAAATAATATAAATCAGATAGGCGAAGTTGAAAATGATTAGCGTGATTAGCGTGACCACTTTCGCTTCTGCAGTGCTTCTTAAGCCCGGATCTTAAGGCGCATTCATACTCTCGACGTTGCGCATCGGCGTGCGAGTTGTTAGGGGAACCCCGTCATATTCAGATTCAGGGGCCCAAGTAATTGGCGGCGGTCATTCAACAAGGTGAAGGACAAAAAATGGCCTGTAACGTTTGTGAATGAAATTTTAAAACTTCTGTGACCCTGTTGATTCTTTATCGAAATCACACAATGTGTATCGAAACAGAGATGATCAAAAAATGCTGTAACTACTTTGACCATGTTGACTACGGTCTAGGCTTTTTCAAGTCGTTTCATATCACTATATGATGTGAAACTTCGCTTCAAAACCAAACCGAACAATACATTCGTGGCAACTCAGAAGTTGTGAGAAGCAGGAAGCCAAATGTAAAATTGCTTTCTGTTACCTGTCGGTAACAAAACCAGGGATGAAAATAGTTGAAATGGAAGAGAATATAAATTGAAATACTATAATATTCTCCGTCAGTTCTTTGTTGACAGATGCCTTTTCCTCACCAGGTAAGTTAACATGTGATGGCTAGGCCTAGCGAAATGTATTGCTAAAGCAAGAAAGCAGAAGAGAAAGTGATTCGATTTCAAAAACGTGATGATATGCTGCCTTAGGCCTTAATTTAAATCGCAAATTAATACAGCCTGCTTCGGTATTATGATAGCGATTGCACATAGGCCTATATGCTACTTGCAAGCAATCGCCATTTTAAAATGAAAGCGAGGCTCTCCCCTCAGCGTGCGTGGTGAGGGGAGAGCCTCGCTTTCAATGGTTCCATCTGTACCGTGCAAGTAGCGTATAAAATGGGGACCGCTCGATAGTCCGACGGTTCTATAATCTGACGCCTCTATAGTACGAAGGTTCTCAATAGTACGACCATGTAAATTCACCATTTGATAGTCCGAATCAGATGAAAGGTTCTTTAATCTGAAAACAGGGTACTTTATTACGAAGGTTCTCTATTCCGAATATATATATAATGTCCGACGGTTCTATAGTCCGAAAATGTTTTTCATTGGTAAAAAAGGTTTTCTAGTCCGAAAATTAAAAAGGTTCTATAGTACGAATATTAAAAAGGTTCTTTAATCCGAATATTCTTAAGATTCTATAGGACGAAAACTGGAAAAAGGTTCTTTAATCCGAAAGTTAAAAGGTTCTCTAGTCCGAATTTAAGAAAAGGTTATAAAGTTCGAAATTTAAATAGCGTAATTTGCAGTGCGCCCTCTAGAGAGAACGGGAAAGCTCATTTTGGAAACTTTGCCTCTTTCATAAAGAAGCTATATAAAATAAGAATCGTTTTTCATGTTCGGATTATAGAACCTTTTTCATTTTCGAAATATAGCAACTTCGCACTATAAAACCTTAATTATTTTCGGACTATAGAACCTTCGTATTATAAAACCTTATGTTTGTCGGACTATAGAACCGTCGGACTATAGAACCATTGGACTGGCGATATGTCACCAATAAAATGTAGTCAGAAAATAATGTTCATGTCATCAGTAGTGCAGTGCATGCATCAACACTTGTGCGACAAATCGTAGCGTGCTCGTCACATTTTTAAAATTGACTAGTTTCTTGCTCTCATTTTATAGATTGTTTGATATTCTATAAGTTTCTGTTTCAACAAACGTGTCAACTATTACGTAACAATTGTAATCACGAATCGATTGCATTGTCCTTGGCTTTTTCCCTATTCGCTACACAGTGAACTTGCCCTAATTCATCGGTTTTACATACATGACTATAACAACAACAAAAAAGGTATACAACCGATGATATCAAAAGTATACACTTTTGGAAAGCTCTCAAATAGAGGAATTCAAATATGCCGTTTAAATCAGGATAGGGTGAATAGCCAAAAAAAAATATATGTGTAAACTCTAATAAATATGAAATGTAAACGTTTGTGCTCATTCACTTCCCGATATAGAATATTTCAACAAGTTACCCTTGACAACCATTATGTTCTGATGGGTAAATTGCATGAGGAACTAATATGCCCGGTAAAATGATGATTGGGATAGGAATTAAAAAAATATTGAGCTTTAAAGGTAGTTGTTCCGATTGCTGACCCGATTTTCAACTTTATGTTTTCCATTTTACCTTAAAGGTCATCCTTAAAATTGTTGCATTCCAAAGTTTGAGTTGCATAACTCCAATGGTTCTATTTTTAGAAGCACAAATTCAAAATACATCTGCCCATTGAGTAGTACACAGACTGGTTGGTGCCACCTTTAGCAGTAATTCACCACATTTCTGGCCCCTATGATTTTACAGACATAATGAGAAAAATATGGGGATTCTTCTGATATCAAAATATCTTGATGTGAAAATAATTCATAGCCTCAAAAAAGTGATCGGACATAAAACCTTAATCGAAAAAAAAAATCGATATTCTTTGAACATTCTTAATCACATGTTACCATTAGGTCCTATGCAAATTCCATATTTGGATTCCTTGTGAGATTACCGTTCAGAAAATATAGACTTTTTATGGGGGTAGAACAAGTAGTTATTGCAATATGCTAATTCGAATCTCAGATGGTGTAAAATCTAAAAATCTGGACATGCAACGGGAAGGGTGGCGAGTTCAAAACACATGGCCGTATATGATGTACCGATATGTCTGAAGCTGATTGCTGCCGCGTCTACTCAAATCAATAATCGATACCACGATGCACGTCTCGTATGGTACAGAGAATAATTCCTTTATTGGTGCAGAAATAATAGTGATGCGTTCCTATAACAAGCAGAAACCTAATGTGTTATTTGATCCAAATGATCATGTGGTCTCGAAGGGATCAGCAAATTCAAATCATGATTTTGAAAGTTTCAGTAGTTCTGTAGACATAATTTGATAAATTGTAGGTGCTCGTCCGCATTACGGTTTTTGTTTATGGATTGGAGCAAATTAAACAAAGGATTTATAAACTGTTTCTCCATCATGGAATGTAAATTGTAAATTCAACAAGAGAACCTCCCGGTAAGATGATTTCAACCGCTTCGGAATTCGTCGATTAGTTCACTTTTATGGCAAAGACTTTTATTATTTTCTTAAATCACCTAAATCCTACATGTACAAATAGTAATAGAGAGGAAACATTAATTGCGTTAATAATTTGACAAAGCAGCTAAATGGGATAGCTGGGAAGCCCCACAGAAAACCAATGGGAAATACAGTTTTGAAACAAAACCAATTATAATTTCCTGTCCATACACTCGTACGACATAATGGGCATGTGATTCAGTAACCACTTTCATAAGCTAATCAGCGCATGTGCCTGTATTTTGTCAATAATACTATATATTAAAATAGTCCGGAAAGTACTTGTGTAACAAAATCGCTATTGGAATCATAACTGTAAGGCTGTGCTCCAGAGCAAACAACATGATTAACTGGTAAGTAGTAGGCGCATAAAACTCCTCAACAAGTTCTGATATTTTTCACGCCTTTTTTCGGATGTTTGTTACCATGTACGACAGTACGCGGTCGAGGGCCGGGCATGCTGGTCATACATATTTAATAAATGAGACACTCGAAGAACTCGAGGTTGAAGAATATAATTAAATTAACTATATAGACAATAATAAATACGGGAGAGTCAAAATCTATGAAATAACAGATTTGAGTGAAACAAAGACGCTTTCTTAGAGTTTCTAGTACATATAGGTCAACCAAAAAACCCATTGCAAATTAAATCCAAATGTAATACAAATATCATACATTGGTTAAAACAAATGTTGCAACTTCTGTACATCCAAAATATGCAATAAGTTGTACAACGGACAAAATGAAACACATATAATATTCAATAAGCACTGTTCTAGTGTTCATATCAACGCTTTCTTGTACAAATTTATAATTGGCTGAAAAAATGAAACACAGATAATATCCATGTGTTCATGTCACAGGTTTTCCATTTGAGAGAAACAATGACGCTTTCTTGTACAAATTTACAATTGGCACACAGGGTGTTTTCTTGAATTGACCCATATTTAAACCATTATTTTGAAATCTCAACACCCTCTTGGTTGTCTGATAGCGCATGCAAGTAGACATACTCAAAACAACACACCGATGGCAATTTCATACATTAGTGGTAGGCCTATTATGATTTGGTCTATCAAACCATTGATAAACAGTGGTCTCTCTTGCGCATCGGTAAAAATTAGAATATCCTACTTTTAAATTCCTAACTACTAAATGTCCCCGTTGAAGACATGAAGTGGTAGGGTATACAAAGTACCCAGCTAACCATATTACGTTGTTGGAACGTCGTGGCAAGGTTTCACTTTCGTTCTTGGAACGTTATGATTAAAAGTTCAAAGAACGTTGTGAACGTGATCCAACGTTAGGAGAACGTTTATTTGTCGACACATTTTTACGTTGTATGAACGTTAGTCATGAACGTTTTCACAACGTTATCACAACGTCCTAAACGTTTAAAAAACTTTCTTGAAATTCTGTTAGTTATACCATTACGTGCAAATGACGTTTTTATACTGTCTTTATTACGTTATCGGAACGTCGTGACAACGTTCATGGAACGATGCGATCCAACGTTAGAAGAACGTTTATTTGTCGACACATTTTTACGTTGTTTGAACGTTAGTAATGAACGTTTTCACAACGTTATCACAACGTCCTAAACGTTTAAAAAACTTTCTTGAAATTCTGTTAGTTATACCATTACGTCCAAATGATGTTTTTATACTGTCTTTATTACGTTATCGGAACGTCGTGACAACGTTCATGGAACGTTGCGATCCAACGTTAGAAGAACGTTTATTTGTCGACACATTTTTATGTTGTATGAACGTTAGTCTTGAACGTTTGGACAACGTTATCCCAAACGTGTAAAAAACTTTCATCAAATTCGGTTAGTTACACCATGGCAACCAGGGAACGGTAGTGGTATTATAGAGGGAGGGGGCGGGCATTGACCTTTTCATGTGTACTATGTTCTTGCTCAATGTACAATGTATATGGCATTAGTGAACAATGACTTGCCTTTAGCTATACATATGAGAACTTACGTATACAGATCAAAATACTTTCTATGGTGTTAAAAGCTGTTAAATGTATGTATCGACTTAAATTTAAAAACAAAATAGGTTTAAATAAATAAAAGGTGCAAATTAGCTCATTACCATAATTTAAAGGTTACAAACGAGCACCGGTGCTAATTTTTGTACCATTGAAATTATGCTAATGAGCTATTTCCACAATTTACTCGACTCATATAAGGCCAGGTAAAATATGCAAATTAGCGATTACAGCCCAGGTAACATAATTTGGTTGTGTAAACGTTATATGAACGTCGTGATGAAGCCAGATGTGAGTGATTAAAAAAATGATGTAAAACAGTTACATGTTTACGGCGAAAAATTAAGCGCGCGAAAGTGAAAATCGTCTGATAATAAAATTAATAGGCCTAAATAAAATTTTAAAAATAAGGAAAGAAATAAAAAGAAATAAATTGATTTATAATCAATTTCATTTGTACAGGGTGACCCAAAAAATGTTAACACTCCGGGCACATAAGATATCTTAACAGGACAGGAACACACGGGTGTTATCTTGATGTATTATGAAAGCTGAGTAAATAAGCTTTCATTTGCATTTTATTGCGTTCCAATTGGTTATTTAGAACGGGAGATATGCTTCAGCAAACATGAGGAAGCAAAATCGTCTTGGTCCAATCCTCTCAGTATAAAGTAAAGCTTTTAAAATACACGAAGCAAGAAACAACATGATTAAGTCACACACACACACATCAGTTAATCTCTTCTTTGTTCTTTTCAACGCATTCTTCCGATTCTTTTCAAGCTGAAAAGACATAAATAAATATATTCCACATAAATTATACAGGTATTTTGTCATGAGTTCAAGTTCTATACTCTTTTTCCATGTGCAATGGGTATAGCTGTCAGTAAAGCAGTCTTTAAAATTGAAATTGAAACATTTCATGCTCTTTGTTGAAATGGTCCATCCAATTAATGTCAATGGTAATACCACCTGTTATAACTTGCTTGTATCGTTGGATAAATGAATGAAAAGATTCAATTATATTCAATAATCGATACATTCTAACTTATGATTAAATGTTGCAATGGTATTGTTACTTTTGAATTACTGCACAATAATGTTTTTAGCATTCTTACAAGTTCGTAATCATAGTTGTAATTAATGCAAATTGGACCAAGCCGATACATCAAGATTAGACCCGTGTGTTCCTGTCCTTTTAAGATATTTTATGTGCCCAGAGTGTTAACATTTTTTGGGTCACCCTGTACACGCCTAGATTAGTACATCAAATTTGTAATGCCAAATTGTATTGTATTAAAATTTTGATTCGTAATAAACCTTTTTAAATAAAATGTAATTAATTATTTAATTAGTCCATGGAAACGTGAGCAAAACGTTTTCTGAACGTTGCAGTCAAGTTCTAGTTTGGTTGCACTTAGGTTGTGGTTAGGTTGTCATTAAAACGTTTCTACAACGTTATTATAACGTTGCGGTTTGGGTGTGATTTGGTTGTTTTAGGTTGGTCCATGGAAACGTGAGCAAAACGTTCTCTGAACGTTGCAGTTAAGTTCTAGTTTGGTTGCACTTAGGTTGTGGTTAGGTTGTCATTAAAACGTTTCTACAACGTTATTATAACGTTGCGGTTTGGGTGTGATTTGGTTGTTTTAGGTTGGTCAATGGAAACGTGAGCAAAAAGTTCTCTGAACGTTGCAGTTAAGTTCTAGTTTGGTTGCACTTAGGTTGTGGTTAGGTTGTCATTAAAACGTTTCTACAACGTTATTATAACGTTGCGGTTTGGGTGTGATTTGGTTGTTTTAGGTTGGTCCATGGAAACGTGAGCAAAACGTTCTCTGAACGTTGCAGTTAAGTTCTAGTTTGGTTGCACTTAGGTTGTGGTTAGGTTGTCATTAAAACGTTTCTACAACGTTATTATAACGTTGCGGTTTGGGTGTGATTTGGTTGTTTTAGGTTGGTCCGTTGAAACGTGAGCAAAACGTTCTCTGAACGTTGCAGTTAAGTTCTAGTTTGGTTGCACTTAGGTTGTGGTTAGGTTGTCATTAAAACATACGTATATAAAGGAAACTTGAAATCATGAATTGGGTCCAAATTATTCAAAAAATGCTGCAACGTAAACATTGGTAGATGTGAGTCACTTTCTGAGAATAAATAAAAACGGCAGTGTGCCAATTTGCTCACACAGTGAAATGGTCTGTAAACAGGATTTTCAATGCATATACATCTGAAAGGGTTTCGTTTGTGGTTTCGTTTCCTCGTACGGTGCTGCAAATTAAACTAGCCTCGCGCTCTTTCAACAACGAACACCTATATATTTACCCTTATATTGTATCTCTGCTATATCAACAAAAATAAAATTGAAGTTTCCATACTTAACGCGTGAGATTCCATAAATCTTGAAAAGAGTAAATTTTCAACCAGTAAAGATATTTAAACAAATTACAAACAAAGTTGACGAGCTTAGAGTTCAGGGATGCGCAGTAGCGTTGAAAATGAAAAAAAAAGAAAAAGATTTACTTCAGAATTCAAGATGAACATTAATTATGGTAATTTTTGCTGTTGTCACTCATGAAATCACGAAAGCAGCCTTTATGCCCATATTTATATTATTGTAACTGCTTAAAACTTTATAGCTGGTTAACATTGTTTTGAAACAAATAGAAACACATGTGATCTTCTACCCTTAATCAAGGACAAGGTTAATTTTTTTTGGTGGCTAAATTTTCTGACCAAATTTGGTTAAACTAGACCAAATTTTACAATTTTAGCATAAAACATCCACATTTTTTGCACAAGCGCGCATTTTCATACCAAATTAGTAATTTTCATTTAACTTTATTGATGAATTTTATTTCCAGATATCGTTTGCAGATATAGTTTGCATGTCATCATGTGGCATCATCTTATGTTATTAGGTGTTGTACTTGTGGACGTGATTGCTGGAATAGATGGGCTAAGTAACCCTTCGGATGGGTGAGATTAACAATATTTTATGTATTTATACTCGACTTGCATAGGCTAATATTGATTTAGTCTATTTCACTTCCAATGTAACTTTTCCTGCGCAACTTTTACGCACGCATTTGTATCTTCCGTCTTTTAACGCGTGTGTGCATCCCACGCCTCAAGTTGTCATTCGTTCGTGACATATTTGGCATACGTTGTATTCGTTAGCGGTTAGCTACGGGTTCGCAGAGGTACGCTAGGGGTTTATGAAATTGTTTGAGCATGTTCACAATTTTGAGCGAGTGACAACGTAGTGATCAATATACGCTATGTAGATAGCGTATTGATCACAACGCATGTAACACGCTCAAAATAGTAAACATGTTTAACATTTAAAATGGTTACGACATGCCGTCCCCCAACACATCGACGCGCAAAAACGCGAGCTCGATTACCGCCAGTGCAAATCTCAACCGACACGTCTCGAATATTGGGGGTGCCCCCTCTGGCTACGCCACTGGCTACGCCACTGGCTACGGACTAACTACAAAAGCACTAGAAACTAGTGAAATTTCATCAAATCAATCCGACATTTTTGTCTCATTTGTTGTTATGATGTTCAGAGTATGCAGCAGTTCCAGTGTATCATTACAGCAATCATATCCGGTATCGTATCAGAGCTATAACAACGTCCGATATTACACATCGTGTGGTCTTTTTAACTTGTTTCGATGCACTCGTTATCGGTACGTACGTATAATGTAAAGGTCACGGGATCATGTAGGCTATACATACAGGGTGTCCCAGAATAATACATTAATACATTGGAAGTTTCTGACAGAAATTATGGACTGTTTTGTAAAAACGGTTGATCAAAATTACCGCTTTTGAAACTCATAAAACCATTGACTATGTTCGGCAGAAAATTCAATTTAAAAGATATGCAGGTAATTTATGCTGTCCTCTTTTAATATCCGATCAAGTTAATAGATAACTGTTTGTGATGTTTTATGAAGCAATACTTCAATGTTTGTAGCTTGAGTGATTTAAACCATACGTTTTGAAGTATCAGCTTTATCAATTGAAATATGCTGAAAGTGAAAAACAGTCAATTTTCAATAGTATCATGCCATATCGGAATGGATGAATAATATATGCTGATAAAATTGACAGAGTAAGTAGGAAACATGTTTCCTATCATATGTTAGGTATTAGATTTGCACTTCAATGATGTTTATATAATATTTGTTTCACACGGGTATAAATCACCTTTGGACACACTGTACACCTCCTGACTTGAATATGAAATATAATCAATGTAATATTGACCATTGCGTGTAATTGTCACGAGGATGGATTGGCCTAAGTTTTCTGGTCACTGATATGTATTAAATTAGTAGCTCTAGTTTTACCTATTCACTGAAGACAATCGAAGGTCTAAACCATAATGATCTGTTGTTCCATTATTTCTTGTATTGTAATTATGAATGTTGTCTAAATGGGGAAATAAATGATCAAATGATGAAGGAAGGAATCCAGCGTTATACTTATACATGAAGATACCCAGATTTTTATCATATAATTCAAATATGTTTAAAGTATTAACATTTTCAAACAACGTTTAGTGTGACACAGATATGAACTATTTGAAACATTTCTTAAAGCTCTCTTTTGTATTTTAAATAATTTTGTCATGTATTCTTTTGAGGCACTCCCCCATAATAAAATCCCATAAGTCAAATAAGGCATAACAAGAGTGCAGTATAATTTGTACAGAGTGGCGTAATAGGGGGGGGGCATCAGGCCACCCCCATTAAAAAAAAAGAGTTTTAAAAAACAGGAGGAACAGGAGAACATTGTAGGAATAGGAAGTCAATTTTTGTTGTTGTGACATACCGGCACATGATTTTGATTAATAATTGAAATTTGTTGTTGTAACAGGCTCATGACAAACTTAAGTTTATATATTTAATGTAAATGGCTGCTAGTGAGGAATGCAGGAAAATAAGTTTGTGTATAATTGTAGCCGCTAAATATAGGGGAAATATCGTGAAAAGGAAAGCGTTAGCTCTTTACACTTGGCTTCGATTTAAACTTGTTTGATTTGAAACAGGTTTTTTCGTTCTTTACAAATTGTGCACATAAACCTCAGTACAACTAAGGGATCACGTCAAAACTCGACCGCCCGGCAACCGCCGGTTACGGCCGGTTCCGTTCGGTTCTCACAAAACGTGTCGTCTGTTATAATATACACACATAATGAGGTCAAATAGTAACACTCTGGTGAACACGACCGGTTGAAAGTGCCTCGTCACACACGTGAGCAATAACATCTTGAAGTAATGGGCTCTTTTAAGACTTAAAAGTCTCAGTTGACAACCAGTACAATACAGCTATTGATTTTCGCTGGGGTTGGCTTTTTCAATCTGTTTATAGCTCAATTAACTTTTTAAAATCAATACCGAAAGTCTATGAATGTTTTTTTTTTATAGAACGATTATAGAGAGAGCTATTATGACCGCAAAGTAACAGCTTGATAGTGTAAATTGGTCAGATTACAGCATTAAGTCAACCGGCGGTTGTTCAGTGTTGCATGCGCGAATATTCATATACCAGTAAAACATTTGACCTGAAAGAACCGGGCGGAACCGCCCGTAACCGGCGGTCAACGGGCGGTCGAGTTTTGACGTCTCCCCTAACACGACTTTTACCTCTAGGTCTGTCTACCACAAGAGTTATCGAACAAAATATAGAACAGATTATCGCGCGTCCTACTCCTGCTGCACAGGGTGGCAAGATAGTAGTGCTCGAGGCCTAGGAGGCGGTTGCATACGTAAGTAGTGGTATCACTGATTCACGTGAACTTTTTAAAGTAAATGTATAAAAGATATAGGGCCGTATTGTCGTACTTAACGCGGTTTTAGCTTAAAACCGTGACCATCTAAACTCGTGTCTAAATTGTCTAACTTAATTGCCCGTTTGAAAGAAATATGTACCGTTCGCGCGCATCAACTTTAGGATGCAAAGTCATTCGCTGGAATAAACAACCCAGCTGCGCATCTTTTTACTTAATAGGGTCGAACTGGTGTTTAACGGGAAAAAATATCCTTTGCCCCCCCTGGAAAAGATCCCAGATACGCTATTGTAAAACACGCCCCGTCTCCCACATTCGATTGTTTGTGCAAATATCTAATCTTTTCTACAGGAATTTGTATTTCAATCGATTTTGCCATTTTATTTTTTTCGAAAATGCAAATAAAAAATGAAATGCGCAAAATTACGACACCAAAACGAAATGCGCGCGGTCTACCGGAAACAAACTTTTTTTCGACTAACGCATTTTTGTCGTCAGCACGCCGTAATCTTATTATCTGCGCTATAATTGGCAAATGTTTACAGCCAAGCTCCGACACAAACTGTAGCCGCATTGGTCCATATTACGCAAAACATAATAACAACAGTGGCGGCCCCAGCATCATAATTTTGTAGGGGCAATATTTATTTTAGGGGTGCATGAAGAAAAGAAGATGCGGGCAAGAGCAACATTTTTGGGGCTCTTTTACGCTAAAAATATCAAATTTGGTTTAATTGTATCTTATTGTCATGAAAATGCGCGCGTGCGAGCAAAATTTAGCTGTTTTATGCTAAATTTGGTCTAGTTTAACGTAATTTGGTAAGAAAACGCGTGCGAAGTGGGGGAGGGCAGATGTTGTTGTTGTTGTTGTTATGGGGGGGGGGGGGGGGGGGCATCCCCCGTGGGTCTGAATGACAATTGTGATTGACGTCTGTATGGGGTTTCCACGATATCTGAAATTTCACAACGCTTATAAAACAGCTGATTCAGATTAAAGGCGTACTGCAGGACTTAAGTTACTCTGCGATATAATCGTTTTTATTCGTACAATTCTACTTTTTAATTACATATCAAAACAGTATCGTCAATATAGCTTAAAATTCAATTTCTTGACAAAAAAAACATCATTATAAATAATCAAACATTAACGCTTACATACACAATTATTAATATGCATAATTTTAATTTTATAGCACAATGTATCTTACCGTATCTGAATGATGGTATATGCTCTGGTCAAGATACGTATACATGTGCATCAGGATATTCGGGCACCCCTCCCGATGTGAGATAGTTAAGACAGAAAACGAAATGAAAATATACTAATGCAAAGCATTATGCTTTCAAAACTAAATCTTTTTTCAATGAAAAGTGAAACGCAAGAGATTGAAGTATCATGCCCTTAACATAATACTATTATAGAAGGTGAGGTAAGACCGAATAGTAATGCATGGTGATAATATAAGACTTTTTAGATTCATGTGCAATCCACCCCCAAATGACGACAAATCAAAACAGTACATCTTGAGACAGAGACTAGGAGCCCCATTAGAAACCTTGACAAGCAAGCTTGTAACAGTGAGACCTTTAAAATAACAAAATAATGATATTAAATTAAGTACACTAAGACCTAATAGCAAGGATGATGAAGAAGAAAGACAGGATGACGAGAGAATAATGCTGCTATGCCAACATATCAATGTATTGCAATCTACCTGTCTAAATAAAGGGTTCAACAAAAGAAAGTATACAACTTTGTTTATGTCATTTTGAGTAATTTTCAATTTATTCTTGTCCAAACAGGCTAGATAGGCATTTAGATGAATCTTTTAGGCATAATTTGATACCAAATTTGCCACCTAACAACAAAGATAAACCATGATTAGCACCATTTAAAGAAAAATATCCCATTTTCAAAAGTCGCATTTTCAATACACAGCACGAGAAGAAAGGGCCAATTGTTAACACACACACATGCCGTATTTATCCCGTACTGATCACCGCGCATATCCCTCAATGCGTGGGCTAATTTAAATGTAAACTGATGCATGGGTGAAGGATTTGAATGTAAAGGAATGTTAATGGATGGGGAGAACATGGACAGATTAACCAAATCTTCTCGTGCTGTGTATTGGAAATGCGACTTTTGAAAATGGGATATTTTCCTTTAAATGGTGCTAATCATGGTTTATCTTTGTTGTTAGGGGGCAAATTTGGTATCAAATTATGCCTAAAAGATTCATCTAAATGCCTATCTAGCCTGTTTGGTCAAAAACAAATTGAAAGTTACTCAAAATGACATAAACAAAGTTGTATACTTTCTTTTGTTGAACCCTTTAGTATAGTTACATTATATCCATTAAGTATACCGTGTTTCATATCAAAATGTTATCCCATTACAGCAATCTGTACTCCATCATGTTCGAATGGTGGGACTTGTACCAGACCAAACACTTGCTCATGTCCATCGAGATATACGGGAAACCGATGCCAGACACGTAAGTTTATATAATTATTAAACGTAGCAATGAATTGTAATCTACCGGTTTAAATATCATAATTATACCCATTATTATAATTAAATATCATAATTACACCAAACTTGTAAATGTTAAAGTTATACCCATTATATTAACTGTATTTCATATCAAACTGTTATTACTTTCAAGCAATTTGTTCGCCATCCTGTTCAAATGGTGGAACTTGTACCAGACCAAACACTTGCTCATGTCCATCTGGATATACGGGTAACCGATGCCAGACACGTAAGTTTAAGCAATTAGCCAACATAGCAATGAGCTGAAATCTACCTGTCTAAATAGCCTATAGTTATATCCATTATATTTACCGTGTTTCATATCAAATGATTATCACTTTCCAGCAATCTGTACTCAATCATGCTCGAATGGTGGAACTTGTACCAGACCAAACACTTGCTCATGTCCATCTGGATATACGGGAAACCGATGCCAGAGACGTAAGTTTATAGAATAAGCAAACAAAGTAATATATTGGAATCTACGGGTCTAAATATCATAAATATACCCATTATTATTATTAAATATAATAATTATACCCAACTTGTAGATCCATTATATTTGCTGTGTTTCAAATCAAACTATTATCCCTTTCCAGCAATCTGTACTCCATCATGTTCCAATTGGGGAACTTGTACCAGACTAAATACATGCTCATGTCCATCTAGATATACGGGGAACCGATGCCAGACACGTAAGTTTATACAATTAGCCAACATAGCAATGAATTGAAATCTAAGTATCATAATTATACTAATTATATATCATGGTTTTATCAACTTGTAGATAATCATGGTTATTATTATTATTTTTACCGTATTTCATATCAAACTGATATCACTTTCCAGCGATCTGTACATTACTCCACCATGTTTGAATGTTGTTGCTACCAAGCACTTGCTCGTGTTAAAGATACCATTTTGTTTATGTCAAGCTGTCTAAATATCATAATTATACCCATTATTATTATCAAATATCATAATTTTACCCAACTTGTAAATATCATAGTTATACCCATTATAGTTACTGTTTTTCATATCGAATTGTTATCGCTTCCCAGCAATATGTACTCCATCATGTTCGAATGGTGGAACTTGTACCAGACCAAACACTTGCTCATGTCCATCTGGATATACGGGTAACCGATGCCTGACACGTAAGCTTATAACATTAGCCAACATAGCAATGTATTGAAATATGCCTTTCTAAATATCATAATTATATCCAGCATTATAATTGAATATCAAAATTACGCCAAACTTGTAGATATCATAATCATACCCATTATATGTTACGTTTAAATCATCCGCCATTATATTTGTTTATATTTATGTCACGTGAGGATATTGTTTGTTTCAAGTAATTCTTACATAGATGCAAAGCAATCGCTTTACATGTAATCATACCGCGTCGCCTAAATGTTTATAACGCGCATAACCCTAACACTGCCATATACCACGATATACCACGACTGGGCACGTTGGTACCACCCGGCGTGGAAGTTTTTCGCTGAAAAAATGGACCCACTCCATACAGTCTGGGCAGACTGTGCTTGGAAGGCGTGGTGTAGCGGGGGATTGGAAGCTCCACGTGCTGGAGGTCCCTGGATCAAATCCCGGGGGGGGGGGGGGGGGGGGGGGATATTTTGGTCGATTTTCCACGTTGAAGAACAAATTCTGAAAAAGTGGGGGGTAGAGTTAGGGTTAATCTACGGCCGGGGGGGGGGGGGGGGGGTATTTTGGTCGATTTTCCACGTTGAAGAACAAATTCTGAAAAAAGTGGGGGTAGAGTTAGGGTTAATCTACGGTATGGAATATATAGTGTGGTTTGACATTCTTGTTTTGGATCAGTTTTTATACGTGTTAACCATTGAAATCGCGGTATTTACACCCATTATAAAACGATAAGTATTTAAACACGGTTTTAAGGTAAACACGCGTTTACATTTGACTTTAAACACATCGCTGAATTAAACGAAATTCTCGAAAATATGTTTACCTTAAATACCGTCTAACTCACTAAAAAGTGTCAAACTTTAAAAACATGGGTATGGGTAGTTTAATGCGCGTTTAACTAAACTCATACACCAGCTGTATACCTTGAATAATTACTCAACCGTGCCCGGTGCAAGCTGACATGCATATCGTGTAGTCTTAAAAATACACGTTCATTTGAGAAACGTGGTCGATATCTATTGTAACTCATTAGGGCCACAATAAATGGAATACCTGTAATGTGAACGCACGACCCTTAATTCTGGGACCGAGATTTGCGGAGTTTAAAAACAGACATTTAAACTGGGGCCTCCCCTCAAGCAAAGTGGCTGCGCACTCAAACAGGTAATTGCTATAAATATGGCATCATTGGAAAGGTGAACGCATCAGCTTTCCACTGATATGTAACACAATATGGAATTGGCGATTGAATAAATGTCAGAACCTTTTTGAGGAGTTTATTCCCTTTATGTTAACAATTGCTTAATCTTAAACTCCACAATACCCAATTGCGTATTATCGTTCACCAGATACGGTAAACTATCGCCATATCATAATAATTCCGCAGTAGTAGGCTACGCCATTAGATATTTTAGAGCGGTGATGGAACCAAACTTACAGCCTTTCGAGGCTTAATGACTTCTCCGCACACTTTCCAACCCCACAATTCTGGGCTTTTTGCTCTAACTTCCATCGCTATAAATTTTACATAAATATTTGTGTCTTATCCTTTATATCTACTCTTTACACCTTATATCGTATCGTATTATTTATTTCGTGATACTTTTCTTGATTATTGTATATTTTCTGTATTATTATGTTGTTGGATTGTGTTAATGAATATTATGAATGAATGAATGAATGAATGAATGATACATGTTTGATTGTTCCATCACAGTAAGTAATGTTTGCCCCGATGACATAGAGGTTTCCAATGATCGTGGGAAAGCTGGAGCTATCGTTAACTGGAGGGAAATCATAATGGAATACACAAACGTCACATCTACTCATAAACCACGTAACTTATTTCCATTGGGCCTAACCATTGTGACGTATACGTTTACGAATAACACTGTTAACAGTGTGTGTTCATTTCAAATATATGTCAAAGGTAAGTCATATAATAACTGTCAAATGAAGAAGTTTCAAATGTAACGAACATAGTTATTTCCTCCATATAACTGAGTATAGACAACATTATAGGGTTTCACATGTCTTATTTCTTTTTTGAATGATATGTACTGACTTTCGTTTCGTCAGATACTATACATTTTATTTGATGAAAATTAAACACAAATTTGGTAATTGGTGTATTTGGAAAACACGATTTCTTTTTCTATTTGATAAGTAACACGTAGTTTCGACATAAGGGATGCATTTAACGAAAACAATCAGGACATCAATATCACACAACAGAGAGCATTATACATGGGGATGTGTTGTCGAATTGACGGATTTGTGACGGAGATCAATGGGAGCTGACAATACGCATATGCATACTCATTATATCCTTTTGTCACAATTACTTAAATAAGTAAAACTTATTTGATTCACGAACAGCATCTACAAATTGAAGAGGTATTTTGCAAAAGGGCTATGGTGCATTTTTTCAAAAAATGAGTTTGATATAGAAATGTATAGGGAAAAATCATATGTTTCAAGGAAACAAAGTCATTTTTTTTTCAAAAAGACCTACATCTCATTGTAAACAGCCATTGAAATTGTTGTTTTGTTGCAAAAGGGCCTGTATCCAGAATTAAATCGGGATACAGGCCCTTTTGCAACAAAACAACAACTTCAATGGCTGTTTACAATGAGATGTAGGTATTTTTGAAAAAAATGACTTAATTTCCTTGAAACATATGATTGTGACCTATACATTTCAATATCAAACTTATTTATTTGAAATGATTAAAATAAATGATTTTTTGTGTGTGGTATTTTTTCTTTATGTACAAACAGATGGAGTTTTGTTGCAAAAGGGCCTACATCCAAATTTTCAAAAAATGTAAACATGATTTAAAAAAAAATTAAAACTAGCACATTTAAAATTTATTTCAATTTCAATTAGTATGTAGTGTACCTCTTTCATAATCCATTCAGTTTTTCAATTGCTCAACTTGAATATTTAGAAACAGTTTTTTGACTTTTTCTCAATAAGAGCCAAAGTGGATGTAGGCCCTTTTGCAAAATACCTCTTCAATTATTGATAGTTTTTTTGCAATCACCGCTAATACAATCTGATCTCATTTATACGTATGATTGTTTTGAAGATGTACGTGTTTTTATCAATAGATACGGAGCCACCAACAATCGATTGTCCAGAAGATTCGACACATATCTTCACAACAGGCAATGGTTTATCTGTTCAATGGTCACGTCCAAGCGTTGATGATAATTCGGGTGAAAATATGTTGCCTACATCAAACATTGATAGTGGAAGTATGTTCGCGCTCGGCACTACTAGTGTCCACTACACGGTAGTTGATTCAAGCGGGAATAGACAAATATGTGATTTTCAAATATCTGTGAAAGGTAGGTTACCGTAGACGAAAATGTGCCAAAAATGTGATTTTTAACCTCAAAAATGCTGTTTTAGTCAATAGTTAAAAAAGCTAAATATATTTATGTCAAAACAACAAAATCTTTCGTAGAGAAGTGTCTTTAGATGATTTTGGTACAATCTCGGCATTTTTTATAAAACACTGATTTTGCCACGTTGACAACAAATTTTGAGCCCCAAAAATATTTGTTGGTCAACATTTTAAAAAATCATCAGTTTTTACCAAAAAAGGTTTCTCAGCCTCATTTCCTTTCCAAAAGTATATAAAAGTTAATAAGTTACAGCGCTTTATCTTAAACTTAAACTTAAACTAGTCAGACAAAGGCTAGACTAACTTTAAACTAGTCGAGCAGGTTAGTCAAGCCTGCTGGACTAGCTTTAACTAGTCAAGCAGGTTTGTCAAGCTTGCTGGATAGGTTATGGCCGACTTGACTAGCTAGCTTATTAGACAAGCTGGCTTGACTATCTTTAGGTTAGTCAAGCTGGCTTGACTAGCTTTAGGTTAGTCAAGCTGGCTGGACTAGCTTTAGGTTAGTCAAGGCACTGAGATAAAATATCAATGGCGGCATGCAGATAAGACGTACGTCATCGCCGGTCCGGTTTTGCTAGCCAATCCAAACGTAATTTGCCGTAGTTATTTCATTGTGTGGCCATATTGTGTACATCATAGTGTTTGCCAACATCTGTAGACTATTTTATGCTACATTTTGTTTGGAAAACGACTCGGGGTAGGAAAAAAACTAACTGTAAAGAACAACGGTAGCGCGGGCATCTCGAACCCTAACGGGTCAGCCATGGCTGACCAGTCCACTACAGCTAACACTGTAGCCAGCAGCCCCGCCAACAACATGGTCAATACGAGTGCTATTGAACAGACAACAGAGCAATCATCCGTGGCGAACCAAGTACTGCTTACGCAACGTGTACAATTTGAGTCAGGCGGGATCTACTATATGGTTTGAGCTGGACTAACCTTACGTTAGTCGAGCAAAACCGGACTAACCTTACGTTAGTCAAGGTAGCTTGACTAACATTACGTTATTCAAAATGGACACCATCTGGACTAACTTAAAGCTAGTCGAGCGACTAGCCTAAACTAGTCCAGCGACTAGCCTAAACTAGTCCAGCGACTAGCCTAAACTAGTCCAGCGACTAGCCTAAACTAGTCCAGCTTAGGACGGACTAACATCAAGCTAGTCGAGTGACTAACGTAAAGCTAGTCAAAATTAGGCCCATCTGGACTAGCTTTAAGTTAGTCTGACCAATTTAGATTTTCAGTGTGTGATGGAGAAATCATAATTATTAAAGATACAATGAATTTATGTGAAACATTTCTGGAACAGTTGATAATAGTCTATGTAGAGGACTAATAATTCATTGCTCGTTTAATCACTTTTATGCGTATAGCTCAGTGTCCAGCAGGTGAGCAAGATACCGTAGTAGGAATCATTACATGGCAACAAATTGATGTTGGATTCACGGCCGAATCTGAACAAAGATGTCCTGTAGACTCAGAAAGAAGTAAGTAGCTTGCATACATAAGCTATGAATAAATTACTGTTGATTAAGTAGTTATCCTAGCTTAAAGGGGCATTGAGAGATACGTATGGGAGTACGCCCTCAATTTTCCTGGAAATTTGGGTTTTTTTTGCACCAAAGTAACACTTAGGCATATACTAACTACCATCTGTACTAAATGTATCAATCAAATCTCTCCTTGCTATCTCTCATCGTGTCTGTCCCTGTATTGTGCTCCTAGAGCCTGCCTGCGCTCAGCGTCAGATTCAACACGTCTGACAGTGACTAACACCACCAAAATGCTCAGATCTGCTGAACGCACGACGTTCTCTTACATTGCGCCCATGTGTGGAACACTTTGCCCGTGACCCTGAGAGAGTGCAACACAGTTACCAAGTTTAAGAAGAATCAAAAAACATATTTATTCACTTCCTCTGTTAATTAATCTTTTTGTTCACTTCCTCTGTTAATTAATCTTTTTTGCTGTTGTTTTGTTTGTATATGCTTTGTAAGAGATCTCGATGTAGCAGCGCTATAAATGCTTCTACAGATGTATGTATGTATGTATCTGAAACCGTTTACCTTAATTCGCAGTATATCATGTAATAGTTCACAATTTGGTAATTTTGATTCAGATCACATCGAAATGATCTGCAGAATTCGGCACATATGGCTTCATCTATTGAAACTATTTTTGTTTCTCAAATTTCATTTGTATCGCCAATCTCTCCGTGCCCCTTTAACCCTAACTTCCCGGGCGTGTTTTTATGAATTAAACTATCAGGGGATAAAAACGGGCAAAATCAGTCTCCGCATGCGCCAGGGATTGAACCCGGGCCGCATGGGTGCAAGTCTGCTGCTCTACCGATTGAGCTATACGGTCGAGGATCAAAAAACTTAAGTTTTTGTCACAAATTAAACACCGCGCAGACCGTGGTACGAGATTGACCGGGCGATCGCGTGGTACAAGATTGTAGCACAGGTTCTAGGAAGGTTTTGGTAATATCTGCACATTGAACACAACGATGGGAAACTATTATTTGTATGTAAATTAATAAAAACATATTTAAAAAATAATTTTCTGTAGTCTGAAATCAGTGTATGGACACAACAGACGAGAATCCTTTACGGCAATATATCCATTGATCTGTTTCATTATTGATGTTAAATCTTTAAATATATACAAATACGATTGATCATGTTTAGGGAATTATGGGATCGCAAACCGGACGTGTTCACTGGATGATGATCTTGGACCTGTTTGGTCAGAACCACATGTACGAGAATGCGGCAGACAAGAAGAAATCGATGAATGGGACGTGGCACAGGTACATAGTTACGTAAAAGAGGTCGTATTTTAAATGTTGTCTCGTGTTCATACAATATTATCAGACAATAAGTATGATAAGACCGGCAAATGTTAAATTCGTGAACTAATAAACTCGCTCATGAGAAGTAGCCATACTGCAGACCGTTAGGACAGGCAAACGATGAATTCGTGGAAAATTAGACTCGCTCACGTTGATGAGAAGTAGCCAGACTGCATAACTCAGTTTTAGAGCAAACCTATACTAGACGTTATCCCACATGAAGTACGAATTGCATAATAGAATAAGCAAGTAATAGCATAAGCATACGTTAGGACATCACGTTCGTACTTCAGGTCAAGATGGATATTCTAGTACACGTCGCAGTTCAAAGGCAGGATTGATATATCTTAGCTTTCTAACCATCACAATCGTAATAATGTCACCGAATCCACCCTAGGTAATATAGGCACTAATAGCAGTAAGGCGACGGGAAAATAACCTGTGTTACATGAAACGGACCTCTCAGGTAGGGTTCGTCCGTATTCGTCAGTGGGTTTTTTTAAATTAACAAATTTCAACAAATATAATCTAATGAGGATGTTGGACATACCATATTTACAGATACCCATCACGAAGGAAAACGTTGTTGAAGCTGCAGAAGCATTAGTGAATATCACGTCTCAAGTTGATGCAGTTTCTCATGTAATGGACATAGATTCCGTAGCCAAAGCTGTGACGAACATTGTCGGTGCCGGATCTGCGTCACCGGAGGTAGGCTATATAACAGATGTTTAAAGCAATATTTACATATTTTGAAGCACATAGAAATAATAGGCATTACGACGGGTATTAAACAAATTATAAATATTAATAATTTTGAAGCACCTTTAGTTGGTATAAAATTGTAAGAAAACGTTCATAGGAAAACCTGAGAGAGGAATATACAGTAATAGCCTGATAGGCTTCCCTAAAGAAAATGGTCCAAATGATGTTACACGTACAGATTGAATCGCCGTCTACATGAGAAAAAACCTGTTTAAAAAACTTAAAACAATCTCAAGAGTATAACGTATATATTTTAATAACGATCCTATTTCTGTATGGTTCTATATAATATGGTGTTTCTTTGGGCCCAAGATCATATTGGAATTACTTAGTATTAACATTATCATATCATATCACTAAAGGTAACCGAAGCCGTGGTACAAGTTGTTGACAACGTACTAGAAGCAAGAAATACACCAATTCAAAGCATGGCTGGGAATTTTACATCAAGCATAGTTAAGTCGCTGGAAAGACAGATTGAAATCACACTTGAAAATGAAGGACACTTTCAATCAGTGCAACCAAACATTGCCGTAGACGCTAGGGAAATAAATCATACCGGGGCGTTCAGTGGCTTAGGATTTGCAACTTTTATTAATAACACTGATGACATCTTTACGACAAATAACATCAGGCGGTTTACAATGGATAAAAGACCGGCGACAAAAGATGTATCGTCATCTATTGAGTTACCTCCCGATGTTTTTAGTAATATGGAGAACAAGAGTGGTAAGCTATTGTTTATTGTTTTTGTGGTTTGGTAAAGTGCACGAAAAAGTACATTCGGTTTTGAAGTAGAGTATTATCAACTAACATAAATATTAATAGGAGTAACACATTTTCTTCTGGAATTTCTTCATAGATATTACTGTGAGCTTTGTTGTATACAGAGATAATACATTGTTCCCATCACCTCGCCTTTTGAGACAATCTGATTTAATCATATCCGGTTCCATCATATCTGCCGTCGTTGGTGGCGCTATCTCTAGATTCAAACAGCCTGTAGTATACAGAATACAACCCTCCAAGGTATTACCTTTCGTCCTTTATATTCAAATAGAAAGGATTGAAGTTTCTTTTGAACATATCTATAATGAATTAGTAATTCGTCTTAATAAAGCGTTCAGGATTGATTATAGAAACAAAAGTATAAGATTATGTCTGATTTCATGACATGTTTATGTTTACTATTAAAGGAACAAGTGAATCTGCTGCACCATACATCAACGTGTGTCTATTGGGATTTCAATCTAAATGGTGGGAATGGAGATTGGTCGGAAGACGGATGTGTAATGGTGATCGCAAATAGTGGACGAGTCACTTGTCACTGCACCCATTTAACGAATTTTGCCGTATTAATGGTAATCAATATTATTCTCTTGATGCTTTAACACGTTACAATGTCATTATTCATTTCCCCCAGTTTTTAGGAACTATCTATCTTATTTTATTTTATAACAAGTAACGCCAATATTATGTCTTACTTTTACAGGATATATCCGGTCAAACTGGAAACTCAGCAGACAAGTTCGATTTCGCTCTTGATGTCATCAGTAAGATTGGATGTGCTGTGTCTATCGCATCGTTATGTGTCACACTGTTTATATTCCTGATTGTAAGGTAAAGTAATTGTTCCAACTACAAACGGGGATGTAATCGTACTGGATGACAACATCTTGCACGCGGTGCCAAATTGAATCGTTTTGGTTTTGTGTGTTGATTATGAAAAAGTTGTGCTAGGGATTGTTGAAAACATTTCCAGATAATTCCATCATTAGATTCAATTGTTGTTAAGGCTTATTGTTAATATTTCGGATAAAGCGTAACATTAATCGATCAATACCATAACATCAGCTTATATTGATTTATATTCCTGGTTTTAAAAACCAACTCTAGATTGTTGTGCATGGGGTTGTCTGTGAGATCATAATACTTGTTGTGTATGGTTATTATACTAATTTTGCACTGCGTGCAACATGTTGTCACCCTGTAAGGAAATCTCACCTAAATGTAACACTTAATGGCAAGATAACTAGATATTTCATCCGTTATCTAGGTCTCAGATTAGGCCCAATAAGAAGGTAGGTCACTCTTATCTGATTTATTGGTGTGACCAGCGTTTGTGGAGGCTCAAGCCCTACACATTTGACAAGTGGCAAAATCCATATAGGTTTAAACCCTCAGCTTTGGACAGGTTATGGGCATGGATTTCAACCGGTTGTGCTCAACTTTAAAATCAGCATCTTAAATTGTTCATGGCTCAGTCCTTGTTCAGTTCAGTTCAGTTTATTTTCCACAAATGAGATACATAATAATGACAATACAATTAATATACTATGGTAGGTTGACCAAATCAGAGCAGAGCTCGGGAAGTACTGGCCACCTAAATAAAATCATTAGCTATAATGCAAAGAACTCGAGTGTATGTTGGCAACGGCATGAACAAAATTACAAGATTGTGCTGTGTAATGACAGTAGGTTCCACAATGAAAACCCTATTTAATTGGTTATTATAAGAGGCCTTTTTACTGTTATCGGAGACAATCAGGTGTACAACTGACATTATTGATCGCGTTGTATGAATAATGATATCATAACATACATTTCTGATTAAATCACACAAGGTTTTTAATCCAATCTGCGCGCTTAATGGATAATGGCCCATTATTGCTTGTTGCTAGTTTGGGATATGTTAATGCCACGTTTACCCTCACGTTAGACGAAAGCATTTTAAATAAGAACAATTATGTGATCTTATCATTCACTGTATCCATCATTTAATCTCCCTTTTAGGCGTTTACGAAGGACATTACCTCGGAAGTTGTTGCTTAACTTCTGCGCATCATTGCTGTCTTTATACCTGGTGTTCCTTGTCGGGATTGACGCCGCTCAAACCGGAAATGAAATTGGATGCCAAATAGTTGGGGCGCTATTGCATTACTTTGTCCTGACCACGGTATTTTGGATGGGCACAGAAGCTCGTAACATGTACATTATGTTGGTGAACGTTTTCGATGGAGCAGATGAACGTCACTTTCTCCTGAAAGCATTTTGTTTTGCTTGGGGTAAGTTTACGTAAATCCAAGTGTTTATTGTTTATGTACATGATCTTCAATATATTTCTGTAATAACCATAGGTATTTACAAATTTAAAAACACGAGTGATTATGATTTAATCATTTTTGTGTTGATCTTCGTTTCGTTTTACAGGTATACCCATCATAATTGTTACCGTAACCGTGGGATTACGAAGAGGCCATTACAACGTCTATAAATAGTAAGTCAATTGATAATTGAACTGAAAATGGTTATTTTCACCGATTTTACATGATAATGAGTGTCGTACATAGTATAATTTAGGAAAATGCTTAGCATTGAATACAACAATGTTGCCTCTTTTGTTTGGGAATTGTATTTACAGCGGTTGAAAGCCGCTTTGTTTGTATGTGCAAAAAGAGTTGCTCATGAATATAATGTAACCATATCCCTATATCTTATCAACAGCTGTTTTCTGTCCCCGGGTAATGTCTTCTACTACGGGCTCACCCTACCAGTTGCCATTGTGATCTTACATAACATGGTGACATTTGTATTGGTAATGCGTCGTCTGTGTAAGGCACGTCTTGGTGGAAGCGTTACAGATAAGACCAAGCTACAACAGATATCTCAACGAATGCAGAATGCTTTCGCTATATCAGTTCTGATGGGTCTCTGTTGGGTGTTTGGATTCTTGGCAATTGACGAAGCTAAACGCGTCTTTCAATTTCTCTTCTGCATCTGCAATTCTCTGCAAGGTTTCATGGTATTCATTCTGTTTTTTGTTCGTCAAGAAGATGTGCGAAAAACAATTATGACAAGTCTTAGCACTGGGCGGTCTGCTATTGATTCTAAAGGCTCAACTTTGTCTACAAAGAAGAAATTCGCGCCGACAGAATTACAACTTTCCCCGCTCAACTCAGCCTATGATGAGGTGACTGTACCTTCCACGTTTAGGATTAACAATGCCGATACAACGACGGGACACCATGGTCAACATACCTACCAAGGTTACGGAACAGGTGGCGCTATGTCAGAATACCAGGACTTGAAGCAGCCTACTGCCGCAGATAATAACCATTACGATAGCTGTGACACAGATGGCACAATGACCTTGAAAGAAGGCACGGTAAAGCCTTTCGATACAAACGTCTATGATGTCATTCCTGATTCGGTAATACAAAGCCCAGACATGCCAGACGAACACATTTACGAAGATTACGCAACATCAATCAGTAATGGAAATGACAATGATAATGCTGTATATAGTAACAACTAACAAAACTATATCTAACTCCGCTCCAAAATAGGATACAAGGGGTTTGCCCTTGCATTGTAGAGTACAGGTCTACCCAGATTCCGATACGGTTGCTATCAAAAGGGATATGAAGTATGTTAGTATTGAAAAATAAATCTTTTTAAATTCAATTAACCTCATAATAGTACGTTTACTACTCAGCTCGTAAAATCTTCATCAAACAACCTTGTCTAAAGTCTGAATTAACAAGACTCAATGTTGCTACTTGATATATGATACTTTAATATGATGACATATTGGGGGGTCAATGAATCCATGCAGATTCACACACTCAAAGTCATTAGGAAGAGATTCAGTTATTTTAATTTAAACACCTGATAGAGTATATCAAATTATTATAGAAACTAATTGGAAGAATACATGTATATAATCATGGTAAGACGTATATGCAGTAAATAAGTTAACCAAGCAATTACTATATCATAAACGGAGTTGAGGAATCTCAGTAATCCTGAAGTTTTAAGGATATAATGAGAAATAAAACTACACATGGAACTTACATTTTTACAACTATAATATTGCTAACCAACACCTACAACAACAGCAACATCAATGGGCCAGTTGCCGTAGGAAATTTGATGGTTTCACATCGCCACGTTGTAAAAACCTAAGTTACATTCACGGTGAGTGATTTATAAGATTATTTTATAAACGGAGAATGTATGGTAATACAAGTCAGTAACTTAGCATATTTTGAAACGCGCTAATTGATATCTGTCATATTCACGAAAGGTTTGGGTATTTAATGTCGTATACCAATGTGTTTATAATGATGCAAGCATGCTTTACAACATTTACTCAAGTATTAATTAAGCTAATTAACTAATCTTCAAATCTGATTAACGAAGTATGATGAACCATGTACATACAGTCATTAATTCGGGTTTTTTAAATTTTACTTCAAGGAAAATTGGAAGAAAGAGTTTAATGTAAAAGAAATAGTCCTAATGTAATTGCAAACAGAAATTAAATGTGTAAAATTAGTAAGGTAATTTGCAGAATATGTATGATTTTGTGTAATCAGGGTTTTTGAACACAAACCCTGTATAAAATGTGTCGTGTTTTACCGAAACCAGACACAATTGTACTTAAAATAAAAATTGTTGGTTTGATTTTTTAATCTGAAACTTTCACAATAATGTTATAAACACTCTGAAGAATAATTATTTACAAGAAACTCAAATTCCCCAAAAATCACCCACAATTAGGTTTTGGGCTATTTCTCAGTTTGGAACTCTGCCCAATTCCGTCTGGTTTCGGTAGAATAATCAATTGTCATACTTGATATCCAACATCTATTATTATAATGATAGTTTTAACATGCCCACTGTTGAGATGATGTAATCAGTAACTGGAGTGGATATATGTAATGGCAACAGGCCTACTTATGTATGTAATGTACATGATAGTTTGACCACCCTGTATATTAAATTATCATGCGAAACAATGATTCATGATTGTACAGTGATGGTTTACCTTCATGTTATCACTCAAACTTGATTAAATGTATCACCTTTAGGGTAATTACAATATATTTCATCACTTGTATAACTATTTCAGTATTTTATATTGCATATTTTGACCACCCTGTATATATATTTCCTAATAAGCTATTAATATTGTATATGGCAAACAAAAACATGTCCAGCCTTCATATAGGTCCTGCCTTCATATAGGCACTGCCTTCATATAGGTCCTGCATTTAGACAATGGAAGAAGAAAAAGTATATCATCATTTTGTTGTAAGATTGTAAGTGTAACACCTTGTATAATGTTAAGGTCACCCTGTATATTTGTTTCTTGTTACCATAATATTTAAAATCCTTAGGTTATGAGCTTTCCATTGTATACCCTTTAGACGTTCATTTTTTGATATATTCTCCTGAAACTGCAAAACAGGAATATTTCATGAAATAGACCCATGTTTAAACACAAATGTAGCCCAGGTTAAAAAACATGACCTGTATTATGTATGCTTACTCAAATGATGATATTTGTATATCCGCAACACGCATAAATATATTAATCTATATAACAATACGCTACTCTCTGTCTGTTTGTTATTTTGTTTGTCTGTTTGTCTGTCTGTCTGTCTGTCTGTGCGCTCTTTTTCGTCGCCTTCCCGGGGTCGGGCGGCGTTCAAACTCGGTGGGTGGGTGCAGCTCGGTCCCCGCAAGAGCAATTTTGCATTCGCTAGAGCGTACGAGGTCAAAGGTCATATAGGGGTCAACTTTTTGAAGTTGGTCGGATCGTGCTTAAACTCGGTGATCGCAATGCTCGATGCGAGGCGAGCGTAGCAAAAATAAAACGGGTTGGCGTTTGTCGGGTCTTCCGGGGTCAAAGGTCGTCTAGGGGTCGAATGTTCAAAGTTTGTCCGATCGGGCTTAAACTCGGTGACGGGAAGCCCGAATACGAGTCGAGCGTGGACAAAATGAAACGGCTTTGCTTTTCTTGGGTCGTCCGGGGTCAAAGGTCGTCTAAGGGTCGAATTTTCAAAGTTTGTCCGATCGGGCTTAAACTCGGGGACGGGTAGCCAGAATGCGAGTCGAGCGTGGAAAAAATAAAACGCCTTTGCTTTTCTTGGGTCGTCCGGGGTCAAAGGTCATCTAGGGGTCGAATTTTTAAAGTTTGTCCGATCGGGCTTAAACTCGGTGATGAGAAACTCGGTGATCTGTTTGTTCGGTCCCCGCAAGAGCAAGTCCGCATTCACTACATGTAGAGCATACGAGGTCAAAGGTCATCTAGGGGTCAACTTTTTGAAGTTGGTCGGATCGTGCTTAAACTCGGTGATCACAATGCTCGATGCGAGGCGAGCGTGGCAAACATAAAACGGGTTAGCGTTTGTCGGGTCTTCCGGGGTCAAAGGTCGTCTAGGGGTCGAATTTTCAAAGTTTGTCCGATCGGGCTTAAACTCGGTGACGGGAAGCCCGAATACGAGTCGAGCGTGGAAAAAATAAAACGGCTTTGCTTTTCTTGGGTCGTCCGGGGTCAAAGGTCGTCTAAGGGTCGAATTTTCAAAGTTTGTCCGATCGGGCTTTATGCATGCATTCCACAAACCACCATACCCGGGTGACCGCCTAGTAGTACAATAAGAATGAAGCCGTGTCTAGTCCCTTCCCTCGATTGTCACTGAATGCATTCAGCGCTCAACATGGTCGCCTCTTCTTAGTCACGCGTCCAGTAAATTTACTCGATTACATTTTCTCCGTATACTTGACTGTTCTATGCACTATTTTGAAATTCAAACGTGTACCCGGTGTATGATCATGGAGATCCAGTATTTTATGATGACTTGTTTGGTCTGCTCATGGTCTGCTGTCTAATAAAGATGTTACCAATTTTGATCATTCTAGGCAAATTAACAAATCACTACATCTCCTTGGAAACACACTTTAAAAACGCCCCTAATAAATTGTAATCTTGAGCGTTAATGTTGGTTGCGTTGATTAGACGCCACTGCTCAGCGTTAGTTGAATGAGGTATAGGCTATACTAGCTTATTTTCATTGATAAACAAAACTAAACATAAAAACATACGATTTTTGCAGTTCATAACCGCAATGGGGGGGGGGGGGGGGGGGGAGGGGGGGGGGGTACGTGACACGATACGTATATCATTGTCGTGCCCACATATTGGCTTCAGCACCCCCCCCCCCCCCCCCCCACTCTCCCCGTCGTGTTTCATGCTAAAAACTGTAAAATCAGCTAGCTAAGTTTTTGGCATTTGTCCGGCTAACCCTTAAAACCCCATCCCTTCCCGGGTAAATTGGTTGAAGCGTGACACGTATAGTAACGCGTGGGATAACGATTGGGGTGTGGTTTTGTACCGAAATTAATTGATTACAATTATTCAAGTTCTAAAGTATAGTTTTTACACGTTCAAGCAATCCCAATTGGTTCCCAAGAGGCACTATAAATTGGGCAGGCGACGCTGACATTTATTAGCGTGACAACCCTTGCGCAGTGCGTGGTAACTATAGTTTTGAACCATAATGAGCACTTCCGCAGTGCGTCTTACTGCGCTTCTCCTGCTTGCTTATGCAGCGCAATACACCAACGCAAGGTGTACTCATCTCACGGGATCGGATAGAATGTTAGTGGGCTATTCGATCCTACTGGGGCAAAGGTACTCATTTTTATTAGGGAGCACATCAAAACTCGACCGCGCGGCAACCGCCGGTTCCGCCCGGTTGGACCGCATATCATTGTTTAGAACAATAGAAACCGGCTGCAACCGCACGGAACCCCACGGAACCGGCGGTTGCCGGGCGGTCGAGTTTTGATGTGCTCCCTTAGATAAATGTCTAAAGTATCACTGTTTAAGATTAATAATAAAGGTATTGCTGTTAGGGGCCATATCCAAACTCTCAGTGATTTTAAAGTATTTTTCTACCGATTTTACCCCGGTATTCCAACGAAATGCATCGTTATTTCGTTCTATTTCGTTGGAATACCGGGGTAAAATCGGTAGAAAAATGCTTTAAAATCACTGAGAGTTTGGATATGGCCCCTTAGACCGTACCCGTGTCGTATTTTGATTTTTGTGCACAAGAATTCCCTTTATCATGTTTATTCCTGCTGAAATCAAAGTTCTCTAAGCAAATTTTCCGACCTCTTTATATTATAAGTAATTACAATTCTGCGAAAATCTTCGAAAGATATCTCGATCGTTGATCCATAAATGATGGGATAAAGTGATTCATCGCATAATTGCATGGATGAAATGGGCTTTAATAAGCTTCTTATAGTTTTCGTGAACACTGTACAGCAGTCCGCCATGATTCCAAAGAACTACGCCATTTGCAGGGCCTCTTCAGAGACGATAGACCCCCTTTCTAAACATGGTGCTGTGATGATAAAAGCTACAGCCTAAATCATTTTCATTAATAGCAACCTTGCACGATGATTGAAGGTGAATTGGGATGAGCCATTATGGCAGCAACGCTCTACATGTGGCGGAAGCCTGTTTCTTACAAAGAGAAAGAATTTAAAATATGTAAACTCTGTTGCCATAGTGGATGCCAACGGTCTTAAGAAGCTGAAACTAATTTTGTTATTAGTCTGAGGCAAGACGTCCAGTCTCGAGAGAGAGTGTGCGACGGTTGTCGCCAAACTATGAAAACAGGATATTTGTTTCAAAATGGACTTTAAAAAGTCGTCTTTTCCAGCACAACACACGCAATCTGTGGTTCCCCTTCTATTTAGTTTTGCCGGTCCACACAGTAGTTTTACCAAATTGGGGACTAAGTGTCCCAAATGGACAAAAAAACAAGAATGCAATCAATGCACAAACATTGTTTTACCTTCATTCAATGCAAACGCCCTCTTTCCAGCAGTTGACGTCATCTGTCCAAATACAGTTTCGTGATGTAATGTATGCTTTCGTGTCTTAGGGACGTGCAAGATTTTGCGTACTATTTTACCGCCACATCAAGTCCATTGATTTGAATACCAGTTGTATCCTACTTTAAATTATTGAAAAGTTTGATAGCATTCCCTATCCACCTTATTTTTATGATCCGATCACAGTGGACGTTTGATAATATGCCTAGGCGACACTGGCAGATCAGAGTGCGTGCGCTGAGAGCAAATAGAGCGTGTTAAGTGCGAATCGGTCCAATTCGTCATTCGTGTCACATAAAACACTATGCCTTTGATCTAAAAACCAGAGTGTAGCTGTTTGTTTTATGTAAGGCGAATGCATGTTTGTTCACATGCTGTTTTTTCCATAATATACTGTACATGTTATTCACCAACAATAGTTAATGCAGCCCAACCGTTTTTTAATATAATAAATAAATTAACTTAAACTGATAATTGCAAATGGGCTAATGCTCTATACATAAGGCAACCTCAAGTTCTGTTATGTGTGTTTATCTCTTGACAAAACATACTTTTAAACAATTATACCAGTCTTTCTGTCTGGCTATATCTAGCTTAATACCTGTACCTATATTATTTTTAAATTGTTGCATTCAATTTCAAATACACCTTTTTGCGAAGATTTTTGCAGCGATTCGACAAGAGTTTGAAGAATTAAGTTATCGCCAGCCTGTCGTCTGTCAGCTCAGACGTGAATGCGCAGCAGTACAGTCAGGAAGGCAATATGTTAGCATAAGTCACACGTTGCTTTCTTACAGTGCGCATCTTATCGGAGAAAGTGTATGATGCATGCTTTGATCACCTATAGATTTGTTTCAGAATCGTTCGATATTGGTACAAAGTCAGTGTTCAATACTGGCACGTAATTTATGAAATGTTTCCGTATCGGACAATCGTTCGATACTGGAACAAATCGTACTGGTAGCATGTGTAAGCTTGCTAGTATCGATTGATACTGGAATATAAAAATGTTCCAGTATCACTCGATACTGGAACATAATTTTGTTTTCTAGTATCATCGACCGATACTGGAATAGTAACATCGTATCAATATCAAACGATACTGGCAACTTTTATGTTCCAGTATTGAATGATAATGGTGTACTAGTATCTGGGACCTGAAGTACACCTTTTCTGGAAATTCTTCTTATGTTGCTGCGAAATGTGCCCCTAGCCCCTTGACCATCACGAGACAGTGACGCAACTGCGTATGTTACTACTTGTAGCACATAGCGCGCGCCCGCCTACTGGAGGCGCTGGCGTATACACACGAGCGTTGAATGACGGAAGATGCATACGCGTGCGTAAAGCTACGCTTGTTCTGGTACGTCACTGTCCAGAGAAAGCCAAATAAAGCATAGTGTAAAGGACTTGTTGAATGACTGCGTTACATTTGGGTTTCACAGGGAGTTTTCAAAGACTTTGGTTGTTTCAAACAATATTTTCAAGTTTACATTTTTACGCAATTTGGCAGGGCAATTTTTTAATTTTTCCATATTACGAGTAAAAAGTGTGGTTAAACAAAAATATAACATGCTGATAGGCGTGTAAAACATTTACCGTAGATACTCACTATCAAGCACCTTTTTATCTCTGATATTATACAGGGCGCCATCTCGCGATCAAAACGGCTTTAAAAAAAAAAATTCTTAAAGGCCTTTCCGACTCTCAAATGTTTGCCCCGGGAAAAGTTCACATGACTCGCTACATACCCGAGTCTCCGCGTATACATCATATAAACCCCATGATGCAATGTTGATAGCTCGCGTACCGAAAGCAAAATGTACGAACAAAATTCATGTCTAGAAATATTTCGAAAAGTCATTCTATTCATTTGAATGAAACCACAGTTATAATCTGAAACAACATTAAATCATTTTTTGGGCGAGAACTCTATGTTAAATACATACAAAAATAGAATTATAAAGCATTTTAACTTCCTATTTATGGCTCCACACCACCAAATCAGTTCCCTATTGCTTTGTGTGGTTAAGAGGTCAAGTTTGTGTTAATTTTTTTTCACCTTTAGAGCAAACTGGTTCATTCAAATCATTGTTTTTATTGAAGATCTAGATGCCCTCTGCTTCAAAACAATCACTTTTGTGGGGGTAACCAGCATTTTCCCCCGCTACGGGCCAATGATATCTATCTTAGGTACGACAGACTGCCTTCATCTTAAGATCAAGAGATTTTGGGCCTGATGTGGAGGAAATAACCTACAAATGCAAAATTATGAAACATTTAGGAACATTTACAGCATTTATTACCTTTTCTGGGATGTTAAATTTAGACTTATGGTGGGGTCAATCTTAATGTTAAACACTGCCGTGTAATATCAGAATGCAAAATATGATTTGGTGGTGTGTACTCTTATAGGATAGTGTTCAACTGTCATTTGAATTTATGTCTGTCCTATTATTGTCATTCAGTGCTCCGATAGCGCAATCGGTAGAGTTTCAGACTTATAATCTGAAGACCGTGTGTTCGAATCACACAGAGAATATTTTGTTTTTCACGTTACTATTATATTTAGTAAATGTATAAAAACTATTGTACCTTGTTCATGATTGACTAGTTATCTAGTTTTGGGAATCGTATCCCGTGTTTGAGGCGAATAACTATTGTAATACTCACCAACTAAAGTTTCATATCATGACTTGGCCAGTCAGACAGACCTTTGATTCCTTTTATGAAACGGGACCCAGTGTTAGTGTTGCCAATCATTTGTAGATTTGATAATGGTATGTGGATGGTAAATATTCCTACTCGCCTTCATCACGTTGCTCTCTTTTTAATCCATTTCACTTCCTTGATCCACCGTTTACACGTTCTTCATGTTTATTTATTATCCTAGCCTCCTCCTATTACGTGACCGATTCTAGTAGTTGGGACAATAATCAATAAAGTTCATACCGAAAAAAACCTGTACTACTTCTGTATAGATTACGCATAACGCACGGAGACGGCCGCGTCTGGTGAATATATTTTCATTTTTTTATCACATTTATAATTACATTTAACCGATGATTTTGATTTTTCAAACAATTGTTCAATGTTCGTCCCTTTGTACCCTTTCCCCTCCCCTTCCTTTCATTTCGCAATACATGTGTATTTCGGAATGGTTGGGACAATATCAATAAAGTTCATACCGAAAAATCGTACTACCTCGTATAGATCACTCTGGGACACCCTGTATACAGTGGCGTCAATTCCCTTTTGAAATGTGGATGGAGTGACATCACTGTGGGGTCCAGGGCCCGCTTAGGGCCCCGGGGTGCCCCTAGGAGCTATCGGTTTTCTGGCGTTTCCAAGGCTCCGGGGGCTCTCATGGGGAATATATTTTTGTTTAAAGTCACACATTTTCTTCTCGTACAGTTTTCTTTATTTTTATCATATTGTAGAGAAAGTTGTTTGATACAAAAGCCTAAAACACTTTGAAAATACAGAACCTCTCATCCAAAACAAGAACATGGTTGTATGCTCAAATCCATTTTTTTTAACTTCAAACATTAGTTTTTGTCATTGTCTTCTTTTCTCTGTATTTCTTACTATGGAATAGTATATGGATAGGTCGAGACACAATTATTATCTTTGATCATGCGAGTGAAGCGCGCAATTCTTTTTTTTTCTTCACTAAAATGGTCGAGAAAAACGTTCGTGAAGCCATCTTGTTGAGCTTGAAAATTGAAATAATAACCCTAACCCCGGTTTAGGATTTTTGACCGGAATCACAATTTTCGAGGAAAATACACCAACTAAATCTCCGGGAACCTGCCGGGTTTCGATCCGGGGACCCACCTTCCAACCACTAAGCCACGGCCCTCAGCTACACATTCGTGCAGTATACTGCACTCATTATATAGGCTCGGTTGACTACGTCAGAATATCGATTCAATGACGAAACGATTGACTCTTTTCATAATGGCACAATTGGCCCTTCCCAGATTATTTGTGTAACAATGGGGCTAGGGTCTCAATAATTCAATTTACGCAACGCTGACCGTGAACAAGTAAAAGTAGAACTGCATTCAAATGATTGAATTTAGACAATCATTCCAAATCAAATTAAAAGTATCTTGTCCGTGGATTCACAAATATTATGGGGAACGATAAACAAACCCAACATAAAATTACTAAATTTAATATGATACTAACGATGCCAAAAAAAGCATTCTGGGTGGGATTCGAACCACCGGCCTTTCGATCATTAACCCAATGCTCTACCGATTGAGCCAACGACGCACTGTACTGTTGTTACAACATAAATAGATTCAAATATCGTTTGTGAACACTATAACTATCCCATAAATTGGAAGTTAATAATGCTTTAATTTATAGTTTTGTATGTTTTTAACATAGGGTTCTCGCTTAAAAATTGATTCGGTAACTCTGGTTTCATTGACATAAATAGAATGACTGTTAGAAACATTTCTAGACACGGATTTCGTTCACATTTGATGTTTGTAGCCACTCTTCGGTATTGCATCATGGGGTCTATGATACGTGTGCGCGGAACTCGGGTATGTAGCGAGTCATGTGACTTTTTCCCGGGGCAAACATTTGAGATTCGGAAAGGCCTCTAAGAATAACTTTTTAAAAGCCGTTTTGATCGCGAGATGGCGCCCTGTATATCAGAGATAAAAAGGTGCTTGATAGTGAGTATCTACGGTATTTGGTTCTATAATATTGGGCCCTAAATATCAGGTTTTACATTGGGCATAAATCAATTTGGCATGTTGCGTTTTTACAAATAAAATTAAACCAAAATAAAATGGCAAAAATACTTTTGGCGTAGAAACTCCAATATACTACTTACGACCTGATCATCATCGCATGTTTAAATAGCATGGTTTCATGCAAGAAATTTGGTTTGGTTTATTAAGAAGCCAGTTTTATTCATTTTAAAGGTATTTTCGGGAATGGATTGTTCCGAGATGTTTTCAACAGGTCGTGAAATTTTACCGTGTATAATGAAAAGCAAAGATGCTTAATTTTGACCGTCATTCCAACTTTTAAAGCAAATGTCATGAAAACATACACTTTTTAATTTTGGGCAAATGCGGAATAAGGTTTGGATTAAAATCTTATCTAATGAATTCTAAAGTTTGGTGTAATTTCTTTGCAATTCCTTTCTGAAGGGCTTTTCGCCAGCCATACCGTGGTCTGATCGCTACGATGTCTGAAACTCAAATGACGTCATCTCCATTGATTCGAGCGATGATATGGTATGATCGCAATGCATTGTGGGAAATATTTCTAAGATGCTGTTCTCCACGGCATTCTACCCTACTTATAAAAGTCAACAAATATCGCATTTATTTTGTTCTATTTACATAGAAGACAATGATAAATCGTTTTTTCTCTATAGCAACCCTTCCCCCGCGAACCATCACGTGACTATGTAAACCTTGGTTAGCTTAGTGTCCTAACAGCCACTAATATGAAAAGGGGTGTAAATGCGCAACTTTCAGCTTTCCTTTCATCTATTGCTTTCCACCTCGCATTCCTTCATGCACACTATCACTTCTTCTCTCTGCTCATTCTTCATTCTACCCTATCCCAGCTGGTATGCACAGTTGGCAATTCCATCAGCCCATCTGTCCATAATCGCCTCCTTACATCCAACCCATCCCCACCCTCTCTGCTAGGCAGTTGGTGCTAAGCGTTACGATCAGGCTTTGCGGCCTGATCCACTAACGGGGCTCTGAGTTAAGGAAGGAAAACCTGAACATAAACCACCCAGCTATGGGTAAAATAGTTAGGTAGTCACTTACCTAAGGCGAATGAGAGATTCAATCTCTAACAACGGTAAAAAAGGGCGCGATGATCATATTTCTTCTCAACGGCCAGTGAACAAAAACAGGGAGTCCTGAGACCTGAATACCTCTTATTAATCTCGGGTTGGAGCCTGAGATGATCAGAGTAAGGGCGGATGGGAAACGTTTAACTACATGCATTTCTCAACGGCCACTGGACACCTGTTGATAGAACCTGCGATCATCAACAGTATTTAGCAACTGAAAGACTTATATGATGGCTACAACTAAAAGCACTAGGGTTAAAGCCCCTACTAAAATACTGCCTGGTTCTGAATCTTTATCACATGCTGATACATATGACGTGGTCACCTCAAAGCCGAAAGGAAGGGTGATCATTGAGAGAAGAGGAACGAGGGAGACAAAACTATTAAGATGTAAGAAGAGTGTTTTAATTTACACTCTAAATACAAGGACAATAAGAAGTATTCAATTACAAGAGGAACTGTGTGGTCTTGCCAAATTGTATAAACAGGACATCATAGGAATCCAGGAACATAGAATAGTGCACCAAGATGAGGAAATCAGATATCAAGATCTCTTTGATGGCTACCAGCTAGTCTCATCCTCAGCCTGGAGAAATAATGCAGGAGTATCTAATGGTGGTGTTGGAATCTTGTTGAGCGCCAAAGCCAAGAAAACACTTCTATCTTGTGTCTCTGTATCGCCTAGAGTCCTGTGTGCAACATTTGGAGGAAATCCCAAAACTACTGTGATCATCACCTACTGTCCTACAAACACGTCTGAGGAGAAGGTAGCAGAAGAACACTACAAACTCTTAGACAAATCAGTTAAGCAAGTACCAGCGCACAATTTTATGATCGTAATGGGAGATTTCAATGCCCGGGTTGGCAAGGACAACTACAAGTTCTCTTACCATGAAAGAACCAACAGAAATGGAGAAATGCTTCACAATTTGGCAATGGAAAACGATCTCACTATAGCAAATGTCTGTTTCAGAAAGAAAGCTGCCAGGCTCTGGACATGTAACTTGCCTTCTGGTTTTAAAGCTCAACTGGACTACATACTAGTAAGAAGGAAATGGAGGAATAGCGTAACCGACTCTTGTGCATTCAACTCATTTGCTAGTGTGGGATCAGATCATCGCATTGTAACAGCAAAGGTACGACTGAGTCTCAGAGCAAATGGGAAAACACCACCAAGGAAAGTAAAATATGATTGGAAACAACTTGTACAGGATGCTGAGCTACAAGATCGTTACACTGTAGAGGTACGCAACAGATAACAGATTTAGTGTCTTACACAAGAGCAGTGATGAGAATTCCACATCGGCTTATGAATGTTTCATACAAGCAAACAGGGAAGCAACAGAGAAACTGATCCCAAAAGCCCCCAAGCGACCCAAAGAAGCCATTTGGAATGACCCTAGGATTGAGGAAGCCAGGAAAAAACTGCAAAAGGCTCAACTCATTGACATCCAGGAGGGATCATGTATATCAAGATCGGAGCTGCAAACTGAGAAGAACCGCCTAAGCAGCACATACCAGATGGTAAATGAAGAGATCCTAGGAAGGAAGATCAAGCAAGTAGAAAATTCCAACATAAACTGTCAGCATAAAGCATCTTGGGACCTTATCAACGAGATCAGTGGGCGTAAAACAGCTAAAAAGGGACAGATCAAAGGTGAAACACAGACAGAAAGATTGGAATCCTGGCATACCCACTTCCAGAAACTACTCGGAAATCCCCCTGTCATAACAAATGAGCATGAAGAAATAAGTCAATTGTTTCAGGAATTTAACATACGAACAGACGCTTTTGATCAGAAAGAATACAACGCTGCCAAGAAGAATATTACTGAAGGCAAAAGCCCCGGTGAAGACGAGATCCCACCGGAAGTTCTCAAAAGATGTGACCTGGATGATATAATTCTTAACTTCTACAATGATGCGCTGATAAATGGGAGAAAACCAGACCAGTGGTCCATACTAAATCTCATCCCAATTCCAAAGAGTGGAGATTTACAAGAAGGAAAGAACTATAGGGGAATCTGCTTATCGTCCATTGTAGCAAAAACTTACAACAGGCTGCTCCTTAACAGAATTCGACCTCACCTAGACCCGGTTCTACGAATCAATCAAAATGGTTTTCGCCCAGGTAGATCAACAGTGTCTCAAATTCTGGCATTAAGAAGGATAGTAGAGGAAATTAAGAACAACAACCTCATTGCAGCATTGGTCTTCATAGACTTCAAAAAAGCATTTGATACCGTCCATCGTGGTAAGATGTTGGATATATTACGAGCCTATGGTGTACCAGAGAGGCTAGTGGCTGCCATTGGACATACATACCAACAAAAACAAACCAAAGCACATGTTACTTCTCCAGATGGCATCACTAAGGACTTCAAAATTCAAGCAGGGGTTCTTCAGGGTGATGCACTAGCACCGTTTTTGTTCATAATCATCCTAGACTATGTACTGAGGAAGGCATTGGCAGGAAAAGAAGAGCAACTAGGCTTCACACTTGTTCCCAGGCAAAGTAGGAGAATAGGGCCGCAGACAATTACAGACCTTGACTTCGCGGACGACATTGCTCTCCTTGCTGACAATCTACGGGATGCAGAGGAACTACTACATCTGGTGGAAGCAGCTGCGCTTACAGTTGGTCTTGGGATGAACGCCAAAAAAACAAAGGCAATGCTGTACAAAGAAGCTCCAACACCAATTAAAACACTGGATGGTAATGATCTTGAAATTGTCCAAGACTTCAAATACCTTGGTGCCTGGATTGCTAGTAGTGAGCAAGATTTCAACATAAGAAAGGCTCAAGCTTGGAAAGCCTGTAACAGCATGACAAAAATATGGAACAGTAAACTCCCAAGAAACCTGAAAATAAAGCTGTTTACCACCACTGTTGAATCTGTTTTGACCTATGGAGCCGAGACTTGGACACTAACAGCTAAAATGAGAAAAGCGCTGGATGGTTGCTACACTCGCCTCTTAAGAAAAGCACTTAATGTATCATGGCAATCTCACACCACCAACAAAGATCTATATGGGAACCTGCTACCAATATCAGAGAGGCTAAGACGGAGGAGATTAAAATTTGCCGGCCACTGTGCCAGAAGGGAAGAGGAAGCAGTCTCCAAAGTTCTCATGTGGCAACCCAAGCATGGTCACAAGGCTAGAGGACCACCACGAAAGAATTACATCAAGCTTTTATCAGAGGATACAGGACTAACTAGGCAGGACATGAAAAACTGCATGCTTGAAAGACCAGTATGGAAGGCCATCACAGAAGTCCGTCCCTTCGGGACGCCTTATGCAAGTAAGCAATGTAAACCTTGCATCGTTGCTGTTTCTATGGCGTGCATGGATGAACTTATCCAAGTCATATAGAAACAGTAATAAATACAGCCTTACAATATAACGTAACGGCTGCCTGGAGGATTTTTGAATAAGCAGATAACATGGATA
Organism: Ophiura sarsii; assembly: GCA_035610835.1. Lineage (NCBI taxonomy): Eukaryota > Metazoa > Echinodermata > Ophiuroidea > Amphilepidida > Ophiuridae > Ophiura > Ophiura sarsii. The sequence continues at coordinate 11,983,271 of CM069452.1, read as the reverse complement.
ATGTTATCATTGAATACTAAGAAATATGGGAGCTATTAAACATATCGAGGGCTCAGAAACACAAGGCCTTATCTCCATTTTTGACCATTTTGAGAAAAAGACTATTGAAGATTTTTAAACACATTGGGGAGATGAAGATAAGGCCTTGTGATACTGGCTATAATTTTGAAAGGGGTTGTGTTATGGAGATAAGGCTGTGTTACTGGGAAGAGAATTTCTTTCTGAACATTTTGATACCATAATCTCATTTTTGAAAAAATGGAGATGAGGCCTTGTGGTTCCGAGCCCTAGATATACAACTTGTTATGTTCTCTGGTTAGGTCTAATATGTTTGTAATCAAGTAGCCTTTATTACTCCCCTTAACTATGTTATTTTTAGACCATTTAAAGATTCCATACACTCTGAATGTCACTGAATACGAATACATTTATATACCGATCTTTATTGATTTGCTCCTGGCAGAATCATGTGAATTTATTTTAGAGAAGTTACAAACATCCATCATAAGGTCCTTTACTCGTTAACGTTTGTGTCACATTTTGCTTTTTTTTGCAGTCGATTTCCTTCATATTTTGTATTCACCCTGTATGGCTTCCAGCAACGGAAATCATTTGCAAGAGTGGAAAGAAATTGTTTAACTAAATTGAAGATGGTGAGATTTTAAAGTCCACCGCATTAATTGGTTTGTCTTTTGTAAACAATTTTGATGAACCAACCGATTTAAAAGTAAAAATATCGTGTAAGAAAATCATGACGTGGAACTTTTATGAAAATCAAAAGACAAATTGAAGAGAACAAACTTTTGCAAAATGATTTTCGTTTAGTATGTGATCATCTATCGACTGATTTTCATAATTATGAAAATATAAACTGTGAGAAAATGGAATTTATCGCGTCATCAAAATCTGATGTAATTTACAAAATCCCATTCGACAGCCTGAGTGGAAAATAAAATCTCGAAAGCTATACACATATTTTTCTCAGATTTACAGGATAATGCAATCATTCTAGACTTCGTTATGATGAGTATATAATAATAATAATAATACACAGCATTTATTCAAGCGCTTGATACGTAAGATCTCCAAGCGCTTTACAATATAAATACAATAGGTAATTACATGATAAAAATACACAATTTTCCACAAAATATGTTATAAAACTTAAAACTACAGACATTGAACATGTTGAACCACAAGCCAGTAAAAATCCAGTGAACCAGCAACTGGTCATAATATGGAAAATCCGGCAATGAAACCGGTAGAATACAGATAAAAATTAAAAAAGGCACAACATATTTAAAAGACATCATTTATAGTATTTAAAAAGTCCTCACATTTAAAAAGTCATCACATCACATTACATATACGTGTTAAAATCAGTAAAAACCGGGCACAAATTAAGAAATTTTAAAATCCCCCACATAAAGTGACTTGATAATGGCAAAGTATGTACATAATTGTATAAAAGTGATTTTCAGGCACTAAAATTATTTATCAAATATTTTACAGTGTCCAAAAAAGAAGTTGACCGCAATTGATTTTTTTTTATAAAAAAGACCAAACTTATTTGGCACACCAATGCAGCACGTATTAAAAAAGCACGTTCTTCCACTCACCTTTAGTGAAAAAATGAATGGGTCTTTACTAACAGACGTATACTTGTTATACTAAAAGATTCTATTTTGGCAGCTGTTCATGGAATGCTTTAAACCTTTGAAGCTATAAATCTACGTACGCACTAAAGAGTACACAGATTCGTACAAATTCAAAGCGGTTTAAACCCGGGAGTTTCAAAATTAGAGTTGAGCAGTATAAATAAAATATACCAATGGATAGGCCTATGAGGAGTTATGCTGATTTACATTCAAGCTGTCTGCTGAATTCTTAATAACAAAAATATGCAACAGAAACATTCTAAACTTACGTTTCTTTTCAGAAAGAAATTGATTTACAGTTTTCCGTAGACAGTTGCCAATCAATATTTTAATCAAGCAGGTATAACTCCCGATAGCAATGATCGATATCAGTGGTTCTTTTTTCTAATGAGTGGGGTATATGCTCTCTTAATACGTGTTTCTTGGATGTGTCAATTTTGATTAGTCTTTTGGAAAGAAAATCATCTTGATCAACTTCTTTTTGACTCACTCTGTATCAAATTCCTCCGCTCATTATTGTCGTCGATACTGTCTACGCAAATATATAGCTGATCTGGATATAGGTTCTAATGAGTTGAAGAAAAAAACAACAACATACGGCCGAGTGCACCAAACTGGCGTAACATAATAGGGAGGTAAGCTACCTCCCTAGTAGTTTTGCCCTAACTGTAGCGTAACTTACTAATGATGTAATTCTGAGAGCAAAACTGGCGAATAACACCAGAATAATAACTAGCGAGGTAAATATCTACATTAATCAGCATAGTCCTCTTACAAAATTAATTGTCGCATGCGTCAAATGTGTGTACATGTATCAAACAGCAATCACATTGACACGAATGGTGTTCCGTAGAATTATCAAAATGTGTCGTCAGTCGCTACGTCAAGCGTTGATTTAAAAACATGAATAATTCAACATGTCACAGTCATACCACGTCCAGTCGTGTAAAAATAAAGCAATTTTTTTGCGTTCGAAAAGTTTGTTACCGTTCTTTCAAAAATAAGGACTATTATTACATTACAAACACATTTTGTGCGAGAGTAACATAGAAATATGGTATAAAATGCCAAAATGTCACGATAAAAATCGTTGTAAATAAATGGATCAATGGTTAAATAATAAAACTATCACAGATACACTCGTCGATCTCTGTGGCGTGCGTATGTTGCCTATGTCACTGGCAATCGACACTGGCAATCGAGAAACACGCTATCGATCCCCGTGTATTCCTTATTATTCTTTGAATTTTAATCTTTTTTTAACTTGATGGTAGATTATTGTAACATCATTTTGATGTCAATTGTTTATCCATTATAAAGGTCCACACGTTTATATTTTTATTTATTTTTCTATCATTTATCTTTTGATTGCTTTATTTAACTTCTATAATTATGTATAATATTGCTTGATAAATATTTGATTTTACTTGAGTGTTCAGTTAATCCAAGCCAAATGTTTTGATTAAAGTCACCTATTTCCTCGACATAACTATGTCAGCGTACACCTTGCAAACCTTTTAACATCGATAGTTGCAGCAGCATAACGTTATGCTCCAACTTACTCTTGGGTCCGGTGAGGTATAAGATTTAGCATAAATTACTCGCAAGTTACTAGCCTAGTAGCTTACCCCGGTTTGGGGCTCTCAATATGTTTGGTTACGCTTTAGTCACTAGCGAGGTAGCGCTATTTTTCAGCTACTCGCCATTGGTGCACTCGGCCGTTTATGATATAAAACTTATTTGTCTGCGTATTTATCAACTAGACCTAGTTTTGAGGGTATACTCTAGTCGCTATCAGTGTAGATATCAGGTTTATTTACATGTCAAATTTCGTAATCTTCGTAAATGTTTTCATCTTGATCCTGCATCCTCATTTCAGGCACATCATCGTACAAATGTTCATTCACATCCCCATTGACTGAACTATATTCGTGCACATTTTCATTATCATCCTTTTGATCCTTTTCGTTATCATTACCCAACGAGGTGTCGCCTATGTCATCGTTGAATTCCTCGGTGGAAGCAAGCGTAACAACATATCCCGAGTTGTGTTGAGGCTGTTTGAGTTCAATCGATGAGTTGTTGTTCTTTGTAGACACTGTTGAACCTTTAAAAGCAGCTGATCCAGTGGTAAAACTTGTCTTAATAGTTTTTCGCACATCTTCTTGACGAACACAGAAGAGAATGAACACCATGAAACCTTGCAGAGAATTGCAGATGCAGAAGAGAAACTGAAAGACGCGTTTAGCTTCGTCAATTGCCAAGAATCCAAACACCCAGCAGAGACCCATCAGAACCGATATGACGAATGCATTCTGCATTCGTTGGGATATCTGTTGCAGTTTGGTCTTATCCGTAACGCTTCCACCAAGACGTGCCTTAAATAGACGACACATTACCAATACAAATGTCACCATATTATGTAAGATCACAATGGCAACTGGAAGGATGAGTCCGTAGTAGAAGACATTACCCGGGGACAGAAAACAGCTGTTATGAGATTAAAACATAAAAATGACCTAGTTTATCTATTGGCGATAATGAAATCATTGGGCTATTCCATTTATTAATGGTACACCCCCTATAGAAGGCAAGCATTTTTTTAATGAAAATTTTGGGAATTCCCACTGCAAAATTGTGCTGCCTTCTATAGGGGTGTGACCAAAACTGCTTCAAAAATTGGGAATTCCCAGGTTGTTTTTTGTTTTTAAAATTGGGAATTCCCATGCCTTCTATAGGGGTGTGAGGCATGCGTTTTATTTTTTGGGAATTCCCAGGTTCCTTTTTGTTTTTAAAATTGGGAATTCCCATGCCTTCTATAGGGGTGTGAGGTATGCAATTTATTTTTTGGGAATTCCCAGGCTGCTTTTTGTTTTAAAAATTGGGAATTCCCATGCCTTCTATAGGGATGTGAGGCATGCAATTTATTTTTTGGGAATTCCCAGGCTGCTTTTTGTTTTAAAAATTGGGAATTCCCATGCCTTCTATAGGGGTGTGGTACTTTTTGGGTGTTGGTGTTGGTGGGGGGGGGGGGGGGGGGGTGGCACAGGATCAGAGTGCAGAGTTGAGAGGGTGGGGCTTATACATTGAAGTGGCAAGGATGTGTGGACAGTATTCGGGGTAATTAGTGAGGAACTTTAAGGCAAAACCAAGGTGTAATTTGGTGAGGAGAGTGCAAATCAGTGAGTGTGTGGGGGTGCGTTTGTTATCCTTATTTCTCTATTAGTTTTAATCAAAGTGGCGCCTAATTTGCATGAAAGATAGAGGAAATAACGGGACGTGTGATTTTAAGTATAGAAGTTGGTCAACAATTGGCTCCAAAAAACAGCAAAAAAACCTGGCATAATTATGTTATACCCTACTCACCGACATCGGTAATATGTGTCGTTCTTAAAAATTATGCACTATGAATACCTCTGTGAAGGGTATAACAGAATTACTCCAAAAAACTCTCAAATTTTGCTCACAAATGCCACTAGACGTGCACGATATTGTGCGTTGCGCGTACTATCGCGTAATCATACCGTGTGGTAACGCGTCACGTACATGTTTGCGGAAGGGTTCACTGCCGCGGCATTACGCACTTCTACACATGGCGCATAAGCCACACGGGAAATGGTTATATAGACCTGTTGGTTATGGGTTATGGTGTCATGTTGGGTGGGGGTAAAACCACGTAAAATGGTTTAGAATAGGCATAGGGTTATCATGGTTATACATGTAGTGACGTGGTACAAATAGCGTTTAGTGAGGGTTAATAAAGCAACCTGATTTTTTTACTTTAAATTGGAGTGCCAAACAATCCAAGGGACCGAGGGTTAATGAAGAAGCCACGGGAAATGGTTTAGGAGGGTTATGATTATAAGTCAATCTGGTTGGTGTGTGTGTGAGGGGGAAGGGGTGGGGTGTAGGGGATTCATGTGGTTCATGCAGTTTGAGAGGTATGGGTTTATAAAGTAGCCACGGACAATGGTTTAGGAGGGTTATGATTATAAATCAAACTGGTTTGCGTGTGGGGGGTGTGGGGGGGGGGGGGGGGTAGGGGTTTATGTAGTTTCAGAGCCTAGGTAATGTAAATGTGTGGCATAACCATCTAGCGGGAACCTGAGCGTAGCGAGGGTACACCGCTAGTATAGTAATGACTAATATCGCTACAAATAGCTTCGGCATAAAATAAATTATTTAAAAACCTTGTTTAGTTTTTACGTTCAAGAGCGTTTATAAAGGGAAAACCAATTCAATCTTGTTCATAGTTCTCCAATAATGCCTACATGCAGGCGCGGATACGGGCCCGCCCCCCCCCCCCCTACCAAAAAAAAAAAAGGAAAAAAAAAAAAGGAAAAAAAAAAAGGAAAAAAGAAAGAGAGGAAGAAGAGGGGGGGGCACATCACCCCTCAGACTCCCCCTGTTCGAGCTTTTAAACAATCTATACTTAAATTAAGGAAAAATCAGTATATACGTCGTATGCTCTACTTCTTTCTTGCATTGATAAAAAAACAAAATATTTATTGGAAATGAAGAGGTGGCTTTTTGATAAAATGTTGGTCAAAAGTATACACCAGATTGCACCAAATGAGTTCGAAAATTGAAACAATTTCTACTTCTGAGGGGGGCACTTCCCCCCTCAGACTCCCCTTTGTTCGAGCTTTCAAATCATCTATACTTAAATCAAAAATATATCAGTATAATATGCTCAACTTCTTTCGTGCATTGATAAAAAAACAAAATATTTATTGGAAATGAAGAGGTGGCTTTTTGATAAATGTTGGTCAAAAGTAGGCCCTATACACCAGATCGCACCAAATGAGTTCGGAAATTGAAAATTTTTCTACTTATGAGGGGGGCACATACCCCCATTTTTTTGCCCCCCCCCCCCCTAACATTTTCCTGGATCCGCTACTGCCTACATGATATTTGGCATATTTATTCATAAAACAGCCAACAAACAAGCAAAATACCAAATCCACAAAGATTCTTATCTCCAGTAATTATAGAATATTAAACAGTGATACCATTCGCTATACGGTATGTTACATCATGCGGCCGAGTGCACCAATGACGGGTAGCTGAAGAATAGCGCTACCTCGCTAGTAACTGAGGCGTAACCCAACATTTTGAGAGCGCCAATGCGGGGTAAGCTACTACAATCTTGGAAAAAAGTCCTTGGAACGCGAACGCTGAGCTGAGCACACGTGCTGGGTATTGTGTGCATGTATTGATACTTAGTGTCTTCTGTTATAAACGGAAATTGTTCAAATGAGATTTTTACTTCCCCACCCCCATCGATCAATGTTGGGACACTCTGGCAAGCTGCAGGAGCCACTGGCCTTGGTCTACATTGTACGGGGGGGGGGGGGGGGGGGGGGGGGTGGGGGTGACACTTGTCCGTTAATCACACGCAAGTGTTCCAAGACTTTTTTCCAGGATTGTAGGCTAGTAACTTGCGGGTAATTTACGCTAACTGTTATACCTGACCGGACCAAAGAGTAAGTTGGGGCATAACGTTTTATGCCACAAGTCAGTCAATTCTAGCAGTAGGCCTAGCGTAAATTTGTTGTGAACATTGGAGGGGATGATTCGCTGATGCTGAAGGACCAATTGCGCTTGCATGCCCAGTGGGTGTCTATTTGAAATGGAATGTGACCCCTCATCATGCTCATAAGCTGAAAGGTTTTATATTTTTGAAAATCCATTCATGCAATTTGGTGATTTTTTTAGTCAACATTTAGATCAACTCCTTTTGCCCATTCAAACACTAATCGCACCGATTTTGGGTAATATTTTTACAAAAATTTACTAATTGTCCAAGGATCTTATACAAATAATGACTAAATAAATAACTTATTATTGTTTTTATTAATTAAAAACTGATAAAGCCAATTTATAAATGTTTCATAATGTTTCTTTGAATTCCTGATGAAACTATTTCCTGATAAAGCCAAGTTTCAACATTATTGTGAGTGGAAAGGTTGAACTATAGAAGAACGAACAAAAAGAAAGAAAATCATATCGTGCCGTGCGTGGTCTGGGGATCGAACCGGGGTTCTGCGGTTAACAAGCGAAGGACAAGGTATCCACACCACGGAAGTATTTGTGTTAAGATATGTGTTATAATTGTATATCATTGTTTCCATCGGGTGCTTGTGTTTGTCATTAAAATGTGCTTTTTGGTGCAATGTTTGTATGTGCCCTTCGCCCAAAATATGTTTATAATGTCATGATAGTCCTTATTTTTGAAAAAGCGGTAAACAAACTTAGAAATTTTTGGCCATAAAATGGCATCATTTTTTCCGGATCGCAGGCCGACTCCACGTGATTCTTGATTTACACTCACCTATGACCTAGCAAGTGACGACACGTTTTTAATATTGCGGAGGACCATTCACGTCAGAATTTTACAGTAAACTATTATAGGTTAACACTTGGCATATGCGCCAATTAATTTTGTAAGGGGACGATGCTGATTAATGTGGATATTTACCTCGCTAGTTGCTATTCTGGTGTTACTTGCCAGTTATGCTCTAAGAATTACATCGTTAGTAAGTTACAGTTAGAGCATAACTACTAGGGAGGTAGCTTACCTCCCTATTAAGTTACCCGTCATTGGTGCACTCGGCCGTATATCATATAATATTGCTATCTTCAGTAAAACAAATTGAATAACATGAATAACATGCTTTCTTCAGTATAACATGATCGCAATGTTATCTATAGATAGCAAATAAAATGGCTACTGTAATATTAGCGTATTTAATGACAGCAAAATAATTCAAATCTTAACCTAAATCAACCCATGCATCAAGCTTCAAACTGGTTAGTGCGTGCAGACATATACCTGATGCATATGGAACCAAAGCAACTGAAACTTTAGTGCAAACCTTAAGGGTGGTGATTGTGAATATAAATTAAACAAAAGCTCTGGATTCCATTAAAAATATGATAGCTATGTGGTCAAATCATTCTCTGACTGTGGTGGACACCAGTGGCGTAGCATTATAGGGGCTCGGGGCATGATTTCGGTGGAAAAAAGGAAGGGGAATGGCGAAAAAGGGAAGGAAGAAAAGAGAAAGGGGAAGGGAAGAGGAAAAGAAAGGGGAAGGAAGACAAGAGAAAGGAAGAGGAAATAAAATAAATATGTATCATTAGTGGCTAGTTCGGATCGGGAATCGTTAGGCGCGGCCGGGGGGGGGGGGGGGGGGGGGGGGGGGCGATGATCAGACGATAGCGCGGCGGCCGCGCAAAATCATAGTTGCAAGACCCTTGGTATTGTTAACACTTAACAGTAAAGAAAGATATCAAATTAATTGAATAAATATGGCATATTTAAAACCTAAATTGAATGTAAAATGTATTCATTTCTATATTTATTTATTTACTATTTATATTATTATTTATTTACTATTTATATTATTATTTATTTACATAATTAGGGGAATATGGGGCATCTGGACCGTGGGGCAAGTGGTCCGAAATGAAGGATTTTGTAATTGTATGGGCATACTGCTTTCTTTTGAACAGTACGACTTTTGTTGATACTTGACATATATCCTTACCTTCTACAATTCAAAACATTTGGAACTTTAGGGTATTTACACATGTTATTTTTCTCAAGATTGAAGCCAACTCCTTGAGTGACTGATTGAAAATTCACAGATATTATGGGCGATATATGAAGATGGGTTTAGATCATGTTTAATGTACTTTATACAGTCAGCACGCAGGTATCGCTTTAATAAATGAGTGACCTTGCCGATTTCTAACCTACGCAAAGATCGATTTCAGGATGTCAACCTTGCGCTAAAACCTTATGAGAAGTTTGTTTTCCCTGAATTAATTGAATTAGGGTTAGCTGGCAGCCATGATGGCGAAGTAGGTGGATTGTTCGTAATTTTCTCTATAATATGATGCCAAATCTGACATAATTGGTCCACAAACAGTGATTTTATCGCTAATTTTAGAACTTAACAACTTTCGTGACTTTGCTTCTTGTATCTATTCACTTGACCGGACTAAAATTCGTACGATATTTTAAGAGCAATTTCCGTACTAACGGAATCTTAAGCTTTAATTTCATATCAAAAACATTGATGCCCGACTTCTTTTTTGATAAGAAAAACCGAGTTTGATTTTCACCGATTTTCGGTCAGAAAACGAAACTTACGATCCCCCGTTAGGCCTCGCCAACTTGATTTTTAGTTTCCCGTAACACGCCCGCGCTTCATTTTTATGCCCGCGTTTGAATTCATTATTGAAATTTTTGAAAAAAAATACCGTTTTTTCAATGAAAACGTCCGAATTCATGCATTTTGTGTGATGAAATTGTGAAATGTTTATTCATTTTGACCAGAGTAGCCTTTCTGTAAAAAAAATATCATATGACATTGTGTAGCGCAGAAGGATCGATTTCGAACCCCGGACCTCTCGCTCCCAAAGCGAGCCCTCTACCATCTGAGCTATCAAGCAAATCTGAATATATTCGTGAGTTTAAAAACACTTGATCAACAACCCGTCGACGCTACGAAATGAATTTAGATCGAGACAAGATTCGAGGAGCTATTTTATAAGCATTCACTTGACCGGACTAAATAATGTTATAAAATTGTAAGCATGTTTCTAGTTACAAAAGACTATGAATATTATGATACGATGGATAAAATTGATGCCTGATTCTTCAGAAGCGACTTTTTTATTGTGAATTTGGCTTTAGTTTCGTCAAGTTTTTATTGAATTCGGGTTTGTCGGATTGCGGTCAAAAAAATTCGCACAGTCCAAAAAGAAATCGCACAGTAAATGTACTACATGAACAATTTCTCGTCCCCCATTTTTCCGCTTCTCCGTCCCCATTTTAGGTGTCCGGGGGGAGGCAGTCTTCCCCCTGCCCCCACCCCCACCGCTGGCTACGCTACTGGGCGTCTGAATATCACAACCATGTAGCCATTCAAGATGGTTTATTATAAGCACTAAATGATGATATATGAAGTAAATAAAATCATTAAAGAAAGGGGTATATATAGACAAATGTATAGGGCAGGCTTTCTCAACTAGATTTACTGATGCGCCACATTTTAGTAACCAACTTGTTGAAGCTCCACTTGGTCATATTTTTTAGAATTTACAATGGCAAAATTCCCTTCACAACATATTTTAATGTATATATGTAGGCAACATAATAACTAATATTACTCTTTTGAGGGCACATGCGCGAAAATTTGCTGTCTTTATACATCTGACCCGTCATAGGCCTATGAAATATGGCTATAAATCATGATATGATTTATTTTTAAAACAAAGTGTAACCACTCTCGCGCCACTTAGGATGCCTTGATGCGCCACAAGTGGCGCGCGCGCCACCATTTGAGAATGCCTGGTATAGGGCGTCTGAATATCACAACCATGTAACCATTTAACTAGGTTCATACCGTATTATCTATAATAAACGTGCAGTCGAAAATTGCGCTTGCTTTGTACACCATTAGTATTACTGCTTTTTACACGTTAACCACGAAAACTGTATAAAACATGGGTTTCATGAGACCTGTATCCTTTTTACACGTTAAATAATATGGAAATGAGTTTGTAAAGAAAATACTGCCTAGTTACCGTGTTGTCAATCAATGATTTCTGTGTATTCTAACCGTTGGAACATAAGGACCAGTTATTGGGGCAACTGGTCTGTGCCAAGTAAAGTTTTTAGTTAGTGGTAATTGGCCTTTTGTTTGGATATTTTTAACATTGATTATATGTTATATGTAAACAGTTACACGGGTGATATTTTTATAGCAATTCCATAAATATTTACACGAGCTTTAAGCTTTTATATCATGAAATATGCTTAACCGGACCAGTTGCCCCATCCTCCCCTATTCATTTATTTATTTAATAATTTTTATTTATTAATGTTTTCTATGTTTATTTGTTTTAATTTGTTTATTTTAAAAGTAATTTTTAATTTCCCCTCCATCTGAATAGGGATGACTGATGTGTGTTCCATGCAACGCAAGTCAGCTACATAAAATTGGGTGGGGGGGGGGGGGGGGTGGGATTTAAAAAATTGATCGTATATTTAAACATTGATTTCCTTGCGAAGAAGGCAATATTCTGTTTCAAGTGAAGCATGGATCATCAATGAGTCTGAAATATGTCTATGAAATTAATTTCTTGACAAATGACATTTTGACAAGGCTATACTGTAAAACGGGGGTGAATAGGGACAACAATGGGAACAGTTTTTGAAATCTCAAATGTTTGTATTGATTGTACTATTTTCTTTATCCAAATGTGGAAAGAGCAATATAGTGTTCAGGAAATGGTTCAGTGGGTGGGTGTGAATGAACCAAATGTAGCCGAGCCCAGGGTATCAAAAATAAAGATGTCCTTTTATAATACGGTATATACATACTCTTTGACATTGGTAAGAAATTCTGAAAGCAGTTTTCATTTCAAGCTTTTTTGCATTTTATCGTAAATTTTCTAATATTTGGGGTCAATAGGTTTATTTTTACAGTAATTTTCACATTGCATGACATATAAAATCTCCATATTTATAGAAAAGATGAAAATTTGATACTGAATTGATACTATAGAATTTCTTCGAATTAAGCTTTAAATTCTATGGTATCAATTCAGTATCAAATTTTCACAATTCTTTACCTATGAGTCAAGTAGTATTTCCATACCCATCACATTATTTCAAATTTTTATAGTGGCAGTTCAAAGGCATAAATATGGGTGGATATGAATATGATTATAAAAAACGACAACATAGAGACTACATGTAGTGCTAAAACTGTCCCTATCCACCCCTTTTACGGTTCACCTAAGGGACCGTTCATTATTTATGGTGGAGGGCGGTTGGAGACAAATTCGAGACTTGTATGTCAAAGTTACCTACCCCTCCCCCTACAGCTGAAACTGAACTGTACATGAACCCCCCCCCTGATAACCAGTAGCTTTTTTTACAACACCCCCCCCCCCCCTCCTCAAACCTCTCCTTATAAAGATGTTTTCCCAACAGATCGTCCGACTCCGAGGCAGAGAAAAGATTTGCTGTCCGGAAGTCGTCTCATCAATCTTTATCATTTAAAAAAGGTTACACAACCCCCCCCCCCCCCCCCTGTTTAAGAATAAGTTATTACATAGCCTCCCTATTTCAACATATGAAAGTTACATGACCCCACACCACCCCCACACCACCACCTCCCCCTATAGTTTACCCAGCCGCCCGGCAGCATAAATAATGAACAGTCCCTAATGTACATTGCGCCGCACTGGTTGTACGTGCAAATATTGAGAAATATATTAAAAATAGGATTGATAAAAAATTGATAAAACCAAATGAACTTAATAACCGTTCAGAAAATTCACATTCATTTCCATGGCATTTACTTATTTAGCGATGGGTAGAGATACTGTATCTGGGTAGAGTATACACCAAGGCTAAGGCATAGGGCGAAATAAAAAAAATAACCTGTTTAGGCTTTAGAATAATAGCGTCCCCTCCCGCTTCCTTTTTTGGGGTCTACTTCAATTTTCTTCTTTTTATTTCAGTCATAACTTATTTCTTCAGGTGTTTCAGAGTTTATAAAGATGCATAAACAAATTGGTATCTTCCTAATATGTATTCAAAACAAGTTTTGTAGTGACCAACCCCTCAGAACCATGACATAAACAGTTTAAAAAGGGCCCCCTCTTTTTTAGGTTCACAAAAGTGTATCGCTAATTAGAGCAATTTTGCACCTGAAGTGGGAAAAAATGAAAAATAAAAAGGGCCACTTTTTTTGGAAAAAGTCAGGACCCTCAACATGTTGTTATTTTTAATTTGCCTACCTCAATCAAAGTTCTATTACATTAAGAACAGATTGTGCACTCACAGATAGCAAGGCAAGTCTTTGCAGATAGTCAAAACCAAGAGTGTCAAAACCAGTGGTTTTGCTCAGTACAAGTACACATGCAGCAACTCTGCTGTAAATGTGAGTATAGTGCATTAATTAACATGTTTACTTGATTACATAACAGACTGGTGTAATATTACACACATCACTGCATGCACTGAGTACATAGTAGCCTGCCATGCACACAGTGCATGCAGTGGCAGTGCTACATGTACATGTAATAATCATAATACCTGTAGAACAACTTAATTTCGCTAGCAATTTAATTTCGCTAAGCGGTCCAATTCGCCAAATTTAATAAATTGCGAGTTATATTATTTATAATGGTTATTATCATAATAGGAAGGTGTTACAAATTAGTGAAATTAAATTGCCGCAAATAGTTGACTAAATGCTAATTCGCTGAATTAAGTTGCTGTGAAAAAACTTGTTTTATAATATAGACTTTAAGATCGCACTTCCAGTATTTATAGTATTCATATTATTCAATAGCACAAATGTTCATGTGCATTTATTTATATTTACACTTTGTATTTCTTGATTGACAATTTAATTATCATAATTATCAGGTTAGACATACTTTCTCTTCAACAAACAATAAGGTATTAAGTATTACAGAAATGAATCAAATCACGAAAATAGCTTACTGCAAAAATATAATTGTAAATATATGGAAAATATAAGACCGGATTGCTATTTAATTTAATAATTTTCCACTGGGCTTGGGTTTTGTTTTGTATAGGGGAGCAAATAAAGTATTTTAGTAAACATAAGATTTTCAGGGTGGCGATAGGAAGTTGTGGGTGGGGGATTGGGTGGTTTTTTTTGCTGCCGAAAGCGAGCATTTTTTTGTTTGCGCCGCCGAAGACGGTGATTTAAAAAAAAATGTATTCCTTCATATTGATCGAGTTGGGTGGGATAGAGGTTTTTTTAAAGATTTTTTACTCATCCGGGGGGGGGGGGGGACTTTTTTGTTGTTGGCCTGCACAGAGGGGCATTTTTTTAAAACTTTAAACTCCCCCCCCCCCCTGAAAATCTAATGGTGTGTCCCTTAAAGGCATATTATGTGATCTTTTCCAGAGGGCGCCCTCTATTCATTATTTTTTTTAGAAAGTAGATTTTCTTGCAGATTTACATTTCCGATCATAAATCATACATACATTCCAAGTTACAGAGCGATACGATTCCTAATTACCTCAAAATCATGGTTTTAGAGTGAATTTAGAGTGAAAAATATAAAGTGTCCGGATTCGGACAGTTTATTTTCACTCTAAAACCATGATTTTGAAGTAATTAAGAATCGTATCGCCCTGTAACTTGGAATGTATGCATGATTTATGATCAGAAATGTAAATCTGCAAGAAAATCTGCTTTCTATTTTTTTTTCGATGTTGAGGGCGTTCCCTGGAAAGATCACATAATATACCTTTAAGCCAGTTGCAGCAAGATCAGTTCAGAAAACAAGTTGGTATTCATAAATATCAAAGTCAGTTTGTACTCATATTTTCTCAGCAAAATCACTTTGTAAACAACAAAATCAGTTACCAAAATGATCCGTCAGCAAAATAAGTTAGTATGATCAGCCATCAAAATAAGTTGGTAGAAAAATTGATGGATCATGAGTTGGCTCTTTGTATTGTAGTCCAGTCAGCATGATGATTTTAATGGGAATTCCCATGCCTTCTATTATTATGTACCTTCGAGAGGAATATGGCATTTTTTCTTGGGAATTTCAAGGCCAAAATTTGATGATTTTGTGTGAATTCCCATGTCTTCTGGTACCCTCGAGAGGAATATGGCATTTTTTCTTGGGAATTCCCACGGCCAAAATCCAAAATTTGGGAATTCCCACTGCCAAAATTTGATGATTTCTTGGGAATTCCCATGCCTTCTATACCTTCAAGAGGAATACGGATTTTATTTTTGGGAATTCCCACGGCCAAAATTTGATGATATTTTGGGAATTCCCATGCCTTCTATACCTTCAAGAGAAATATGGATTTTATTTTTGGGAATTCCCACAGCCAAAATTTGATGATTTTTTGGGAATTCCCATGCCTTCTATACCTTCAAGAGGAATATGGAATTTTTTTTTGGGAATTCCCACGGCCAAAATGTGATGATTTTTTGGGAATTCCCATGCCTTCTATACCTTCGAGAGGAATATGGATTTTTGTTTTGGGAATTCCCACGCTCAAAAAGTGTCAAATATTTTGGGATTCCCATGCCTTCTATAGGGGGTGTACCATTAATAAATGGAATAGCCCATTATGATACGTCAGGACTGTGACAACCAAAATGAATACTTCTTGATTCACATAAACGCTTGATGAAAGGCTGTGGTTCAATATCGTAAGAATTTTTAAGAAAATAGATACATTCAGAAGTACATTTACTTACTATTCATTGATGTTGTAATCATCTCTTTGTAATCCAATCGATACGGCAACACATATGGTTGGTAAACCTGAGAATTGTGAATTAATTAAAAGATATGAATCATTTAGCTCGGCATCAAAGCGCAACAATTTACCTGTTTAAAATGTCATGTCAGTATAGATTTTAGGTCGAGGTACCTTATTGAAAAGTAGAGTATCTGCGAACTTACCCCAGGCAAAGCAAGATGCTTTTAGAAGAAAGTGAGATCCATGTGTCCCGTCAAAAACGTTTACCAACATAATGTACATCTGTCGCGCTTCAATTCCCATCCAAAATACCGTGGTCAGGAGAAAGTAATGCAATAGCGCCCCAACCATTTGGCATCCAATTTCGTTTCCAGTTTTAGCGGCGTCAATCCCGACAAGGAATACCAAGTACAAAGCCAGCATTGAAGTGCAGAAGTTAATTAACAGCTTACGAGGTAATGTTAAATGTAATCGCCTGGTCAAAATGTTAAAAATCATGGGTAAATTAACATGATTTATAACAACTTAAATAAAATGATAGTCAGTGACTCTCATTTATCATGTTTATATAATGTGTGGAGTTAAGTAGAAATAAGTTACTCACATCAATTTACCCTCATGATGACTTTAATTTTTTACGTTTATCATTATGGATTAATTTCTGAAAAACCTCTTCCTAATCTTCTTGGATTAGAAGATTTTAGAGGATAGTACTGAATTGATGAATTATAGATAATATAATGGCCGTTCTTTCCCATCTGACTCATTAACTCAGTTGGTAGAGCACTGATCCAGCGATCCAGCGACCCAGTTTCTAATCCTTTATTTTCAGTGAACATTTTTCACTGACTATCATCTTAATAATGTGTGGAGTTAAGAAGAACTAATCTACTCAGTTGAAACAATGCTTAATCAGTATCTCAATATTTTGAATTTCTAGTCGAACCCGCGTGGGTTATACTTTGCAGTCAAAAAGTTTTTTAATAAATGTTGCAAATATGCTCTGCTGGTATCGTGATATATTTATTTCTTCTCTTTAGTTGGTTTTCGAAGTGTCGCCATATGTCTAAAATAGACAGAGTCGATACTTCTTATAGTTCTTTGACCGTCAGTTTCATTGAATACATGGAATTGTCCAGGGTGCAGAATTCAAGATTTGAATTGATACAAAAGAGCTCGAAAATAAAGTATTGAGATTAATGACTAATGAATAATAACAAAGTTACCTCGATATAAAACGAAATAGAAAAATCTTACAGGAAACTCAAAATTATATTGTCAAAAGCCTTACATTGTAATCAGGAATATAAACAGTATAACGCATAACGCTGCGATAGATACAGCACATCCAATTTTACTGATGACGTCAAGAGCGAAATTAAACTTGTCTGCTTGGGCTCCAATTTGACCGGATATATCCTTGATAAACAAAATCATATCAATATCGACGTTGCTATTAATAAATGTGACCTTAAAATCAGGATTCCGTAAGGCATGTTTTTGCACCTATTTATTGTTTATGTTCTAACACCGTTGACAACTGATGTTAAACATTTAAATGGGAAAAAATAAAATAGAGGTATTTCAGACGTACATTTCTGCCATCTCGTACTTTTAGGGGAAAGGGTTGACAAGATTTAGCAAATTACAGAAGATGGTGAAATGGCCTAAAGGGTCCTCGGAGGATCACGTGTAGGAACAGCCAATACAAGTATGTTTATGTTATAATCATTGACAAATATATAATATAGTTCAAATTACCAGTAGCACGGCAAAATTCGTCAAATGGTTGCATTGACAAGTGACTCGTCCATCCTCTTCATTCACCATTTCACATCCGTCCTCTGACCAATCTCCATTGCCCCCATTTAGATTGAAATCCCAATAGACGCATGTAGAGGTGTGGTTTAGTCGATACAATTTCACCTTCATGAACATAAACCAGTTATAAATTCAAACATAATATAAACCTGTTACTGTTTTAATTCAAGATCAATTCTGAACACTTTTATTGAGCAAAATAGCAAAATAAGTTAGGATTTCTTTGAATTATGCTAACGAAACCTCAATTATATACAATGGAATTATGGAATATAACAAACGAACCTTTGAAGGCAGTATACGGTATACCACTGGACGTTTGAATCTTCCTATAGCGCCACGAACGACGGCAGAAATGATGATACCGGATACTTTTGAACTAGGTCGCAATAAACGTGGTGATCTGAACAATGTACCATCTCTGTATACAACAAAATTCACAGTGATATCTATGGAGAAATAGAAAGGACAATGTACTTATCATTAAGATAAAAAGATCCTAATTTTACGTACACGGTTAGATGATCTCATTTCCTTCTTTGTAGTTGTTACATTTCGAAAAAGCGCTGTAATATATTATTTTTTTTCTCATGACTTATTCCCCTGATATCGTAAAGTATTACATTTTTCATAACATCGATGCTATTTGTTCAAAAAAATAAAAGTTCGGACACTTTAATAAACTATTTTATATTTTATTCACAGAAAATTGTGCCAAAAGTATCTATTTCTAGCAGTTGTTATAAAGACAATTGCTGGATAATGTTTTAGGTTTGGTTTTAAACCCGTCAAACCTTATGATTACATACCACTCTGGTTCTCCATATTAGTGAATACATCAGGAGGTAACTCAATGGACGATGATACATCTACAGTCGCCGGTCTATTATCTGTCGTAAACCGCCTGATGCTACTTGTTGAAAAGATATCATCAGTGTTATTGATAATAGTTGCAAATCCTAAGCCATTAGAAATCTCAGCATGATTGATTCTCACAGCTTCTACGGCAATGTTGGGTTGGACAGATTGAAAGTGTCCTTCATTTTCAAGCGTTGTGGCTATTTGTCTCTCCAATGCCTTAACTATAATTCTTGATGTTGAATTATTAGAGGACGTGCTGTTTTCGTGAATTGATCCATTTGAAATGCTCAATACGTTGTCCACAACTTTTATTACGGCTTCGGTAACCTTTTATACATATAATGATATGAAATTATATTTCAATAATAAAAGATGCGTAATATTATAAGTTTAGGAGCATAGAAACATCATGCTTGCAACATCAAACAAAATACTAATGATACTGAATTTCACGACATTCTTACTTCGGAAATATTAGAAAATTTAATAAGCATGATGAGTAATGAACTTCAAACCAGATATTCCATTATTTTGTGTCTCGCGTAGAGCAACCGACGTAGATCTTTACTGAACAGTGATTGATCCAAAGCTTAAATAACCGCCACTGAACGTTAGAAGGCGATGGAGATCTCCGATTCTGTCCTTTCCGGGTGGAAGTTTGACCCTGATCATCAATGCCTACATATGAAGAGCTTTGTTGCACAAGGGCCACCGTCCACTTCTACATGCTACTCAATTTGAATTGACAAGTCCATGGAATTAATCAAATTATTCTGTGCTGTGTTCAAACTGTTTCTATTGCCATGTGTTCTGAACTGACCACCCAACAAGGGTGGCGGCGTTGCATTTTTGGTGACGAATCATCCATCTCTCTCTTTTAACTCAACAACTAAATGTGGTAGAGCTATCATGGTTTAGGTGTCACTTGAAAGCTTATTTATCTAGCTACACTGTGTGAATAAATCAAGTATTTTAGTAATTGTTTGGCTGAGATATGATTGATTATATTTCAAAAGTCAGGGGTGGCGGCGGTGGCGGTGGTGGCGGTGGCGGTGGTGCTGTGTACAATCTCTATGGGCGAATATAGAAAATGTTCCCCATCCCCATTACGGTTCCGTTTCCTGTATATTCTGAGATTTTCCTGACCACGGCTACATGTATGGGGCAGTATCCGCGGTTACAAATCAAGTTTTTTCCCTCCCAACTCTGTGAGTTATTGCACCAGTTGTTAGTGCTTACGGTGCTTTGGTACCTGCTCCTGTAGTTCTGACGCAGGTTTTGACTAGGGTTTTTGTAGCAAGGCCTTCACACTAGAGTGCGGGTCATTGTGAAATTGACTCAGTGCAGATTTTGTGGATTTTTCGTGATTTTAGGGACAGAAATGAATAAATGACATAATATACCCACAAATTGTTTTTTGACCGAGCAAATTCGGTTGATTACTTCCAATGTAATATGAAAAAGAATTTCATTTCGCAGTTATAAATTTAAAATGATCTCTCCCAACTCTCTGAGTTATTGCGACACCATGTGGATTGCCTACGGCGCTTCTGAGTAAATCGACCGTTGGTGCAGCAAGTTAACCAGCATGTGTCCATGGACGGTAGGTCTGTAAGGTTTTAGCATGTTTTAGAGAGGTTTTATGAAGAATTTCTAGCTTTGAACTCCAATTTTGTATACAAATTAGTGCTAAGTATTTCAGATTTTAAGCCTTCTTTCTCTCCATGAAAAGTTTCTGGAGTTTCTGTAACTGAAGTTTCTGTAACTTTGGAGTTACAAGGAATTTGCACGGAAATGGAGAGACAGGTGTGTTGGCTTACAAACATCATGAATGATACTGGTCATTGTAAAGAATGAGTCTCACATCAGTAGATTTGTGTTGGAAACATTTGATAATGTGAGATGTTCGGATTATGATTGTCTTTTCATGGAGAGAAACAAGAGGTAGGCCTACACTTTAGATTTATTTTTTGTTAACGATCTTTTCATGGGTATAGGGTTAAGTGCAACAATGGAAACTGCTTCATTTGTTATTCAAATGGCCACTGCTTCATCAATATTGGTGTTATTGTGACAAATGAGGTGTCAAAATGCGCAGGAGAAGATGCTTGTTCTTTTCCACTTGTTGAATTTATTTAGGGTCCTAAGAATTAATCACAAGGCGCCTCGAGAAAAGTGGATACTTTCATTTTGTGTAGTGTTTATAAGCCGGGATGCTATGGGCACAAAAATATTATTTTTTGTTTTAGCAAGGACATAATGTATTCAGCTGCGTGACTTTGTATATACATGGGTGTACTCTACGTCATCATCTTTTGTTTGAGTTCAGAAAAACGGACTGACGCCTTTAAATGATTGCAATGTGCAGACCTAGCCTTTGGAAACTTGCATTTAAACGGGCCCTGTTTTAAACGGACATTTGCCACCTTTGTTCTGTCACCAATCCTTTATGGGAATCCTTTCTGTTAAACATCTGAAAAGTGGTGGATCCGGTACGGTATTGAACTTGACAACCAACGGGCTCTAACAACTATCGAGATCAACCAAAACTCCATCCATATGGAATATAAAGGACAGTAGATCAATTATTATTGATAGAGTACGCACATGTGGCTGATGCCGCTTCTCTGGTAAACACTATTTAATATCTAATTTATATACGAGGTACGTACCAAATTTTTTATAGCTTTTCAGCACATTTATTACAAATTATTTAATCTACAACATATCTCAAGAAATGTATAATTGGCAGAGTGAAGCCATAATTCCCGAGTTATATCAAAATACAGTCAAGTTATCTAGAGTTTGAAATATTCAATATTGCCGGCTAAAAGGATCCTATTATTTTTAGTATAAGATTTGATCATTGTAATCGTAACATCATACTATAATTTGTCTTATGGTGTGACTATGTATGTATCCATAAAAGGCTCTCTCAGTTTGCAACTAAACGCCGTAAACGTTGCACTGATAAAAGATGATTCTAATGTGAGTGTTATAAGCTATACATGGCTGAAAACCGTACAGAATTGACCGAGATATGAGCAAAAAGGAGTCAAATCCAGGGCCTTTTCAGATTGTTTCTACGGACCATGTTTGTTTATTTTTCGGTGCGTACTGCAACCATGCAGTCGAGCGCGTAACACATAACGCGGCGTAGTGCGCCATGTAAAATAAACGCTCACACGCACTGGTTGGTTGGTTGAGTTGGTTACGGTTAGGCCTTGGGGTTGAGATAAGCCACGGGGCGGGGCGGGGACGGCAGGGCGGGCGGGGGAGGGAACGGCGGCGGGTCGGGGACGGGGACGGCTGGGGCGGTGGGCGGGCGAGGGGCGTATAATGAAGAAATGTAGTTTGGGAGGCGGGGGTAAATGAAGAAATGCGATACTAATGCGTAACACTAACCGGGAGGGTCATGAGGTGGAGGGTTGAGATAAGCACGGCGGAGGGGGGGGGGGGGGGGGGGGGGGGGTTGGGGGGGGGGGGGCCGCGCGAGAGGGTTAAGTAATGAGGTTTGAGTGGCAGGGGGTTAATGAAGAATTGTGATACCTTAAAAGTATAAACCATGGGAGGCCTGATGCATTATATTATTTTAACTCATGAATTTATTCTTACCAATTTCGCGATATATGTTTGTATAGCTACATGTATGAGTTATTTCATTTTGTAGGTGTTCTATCTGGTAGGCGCTACTTACTAGCGGGAGCCCGTTCGAAGAACGGGCGTCCCGCTAGTTGTTATAAGGAATACAGAGAGAAAGAGAGATATTAGACGTGTTACATCATATTATTTCATGGATATCGTATAACGGTAGTGAAATGGAATCTTTCGTCAATTTCGCGAATACTATGGTCAACTTGATCACACGCCATAAACAAGTGACAACTGTACAAATTACCATGACATATTTGATGATTACCATGCATTTACCTCTAGAGTTGATGACCCGACATTAGCAATATTTGAAAGCGCTTGGCCAACTGACCCTAAGTTTAGTTCACGTAAAAGTGAATCATCTTGAGACGTAATATTCGCTAATGCCTCTGAAACTTCCACAACATTTTCCTGTGTGATGGGGATCTGGAAATTAAAATAGATCTCATGTCAGTAACAAGTACATGGATATATGTATAATTTATCTTATTTTTAGACTTTAGATGTAATGAACCAATCGACAGGTCTATTAGAGCTCTTTGTAAAGTCACCAATTTCAGTTACTAAAAGTCACTAATTGCGTTAAAATTTGAGGTTTGTGCATAATTGGCATTAGTAAACATGATTTCTGCCTTTATTTTCATCAAGGTGAAAAAGTGAAGATAACACCCTTGATAATATGTATGCGCAATGGTATCGGTTATCTTGAACTTGATCAATTACTGACAATGTTCAGACTAACCATCGTTTTGTTTTCAATTGTTATATAAAGATTGAACGTATCGTGCAAATTGGCAATAGGAAACTAATATCAAGTTTAAATGTGATGAAAATATCATTGACAAGCTTTATGTGCAATGTTATGTTGAACTTTGACATACCATTTAGTTTAAAAGAAATAATATAACAATAAAAAGAATTTAATGAATATTATCTTTGAGAGAAGTATTGAGAGTTTATTTCGTAATCTCTCATTTCTCCGTAATTACTGAACCGACTTAAATTATAGCCAACTAATTTGACTTTATTTTGTAGTTTAAATTGCTATTCCGACACTTATTCAGGAGTTATGATCACCTAAAGGTGCGGTGTATTTTTGTGGGGACACCCTGTATAGTACAAATACATATTTTCACCTTACTTACCGCCTGTTGAATGCCAGCCTCTTTTATAATCAGACCCACACTCAAATCCATTCTAATTCAATGTCATTCAATTATAAATGGACGAACTTAAAAACCGATCCAATGTCAATGTGATGTAAAATGTGGATGTGAAATAATAGCATTCAAATAAGCGCTTTTATGTAAAATAAGTACCTGCGCCAGGTCCCCTTCGTCGATATCTTCTCGTCCGCCGCAGTCTCGTATTTCCGGTTCTGACCACATAGGTCCAAGAATATCATCTAGCAAACACGTCCGATTTGCGATCCCATAGTTTCCTGAATATAATTGCTTATACGATATTATTAAAGAGCGGGACCAGAAACCTTCCAAAAACCAGGGGTATTTATTAAATAGGATTGTTTCGGCTATATCATAAAACCGAGACTTGAGTCTGAATGGTAATGTATCATATACGACACGTACAGTTCGGAATGCAACGGTGAGCTTATAAACCATCTCTTGGAATTGGAAGTAAAATAAGCAAGTTGAGGATAGAATTTATTCATCATTGTAAAACTGCCGTAACTTCTTCAATATTCATTTAATTTAATAAGTATACAGTTTCTTTTGCAGAAAAGGGTTCAATGAATCCAACCATGATAATGAAATTGACCATTTTGGAAAAAATATAAAAAACACGTTTTTTTACCCATTTTAGGTTCTGCAAAGATAACTCAAAATATATTTTGTCAAATTTTGTCATACTAGTTTTATGATAATCATGATAACATTCCCCAGGGTGCTTTTTTGTTTTTTGAATATATTATTTATTTTTTGAGTTATAGACTTAAAAGTGCCAAAAAATGTGGTCCATAACTCAAAAAATAAAAAAGATATTAAAAAAGATATTTTTTTTCTTCCAAAATGGTCAATTTCATTATCATTGTTGGATTCATTGAACCCTTTTCTGCAAAATAATGTATACTTATATAAGATTATATGAATATTGAAGAAGTTACGGTAGTTTTACGGAGGCTGTACCTGAGAGTCCACACCCCTTAAGGTTTCACACCACTAAATCACGTCTGGTCCTGTCCCCATTGAGGCAATATTCCAAAACCGGCCCGTTTCTATGCCGAAACAGGAGACCTATTCTAAATTAAGTTAACAATTAGGGTATTTATTACATGTTATGGCGAAAATTAATATAGTGTGATATTTGACAGACACATCACCGTTCTTCAGGTCCAAAACAATTGATGCAATGATGATTTTTCAATATTTTAACAGAGACATTTTGTGTTCAGGTCATTTCTGGTAGCTGACGCCATCATCTAAATCAACAATTGCGTGTGACCAGGAAAACCCAACTCGTACTTTTTGTAAAGGCTCTAGCTCAAAAAAATGCCAGTTACCCCCCATATATGAGTTGTTGAGTTAGTAGTAATGGCTTTCATCTTTAAATTGAAACCAAATTTCAAGATACCAGTTTCCTATAACGTTGAGAAATATCCATTTTAAAATTGTGCATTTCACGTGTAAACCTATGGGAGATGTATTTGGTGGTGTGAAACCTTAAATTGTTTCTTTTGTTCCCAAGAGTCAAAAGGGGCTAATATTATTTTTTGGTGGGCATGCATTGCATGGAACATCCTTATTTATGCTATATCGTCAGCCTGCTTCGATAATTGCCTAACTCACTTTTCAGCAAAATTGAGTTTTTTGCATAAATCATGACTTCATTACATTATGCAAATGCTGTTATAATACCTAAGTCATTGACCAATCAAAAGTGTTGATAAATGAAGAGTTTTGTTGCAAAAGGGCCACCAGACCACTCCAACATGTTACTCATTTTGCATTATTGAATTTGCATTGACAAATCCATGGAATTAATCAAATTATTGTATGGCTGTGTTCATCTGTTTCT
The DNA here is from genome assembly GCA_035610835.1 of Ophiura sarsii. NCBI lineage: Eukaryota > Metazoa > Echinodermata > Ophiuroidea > Amphilepidida > Ophiuridae > Ophiura > Ophiura sarsii. Next base: position 11,957,945 of record CM069452.1, on the reverse strand, counting down.
ATATGACTTGGATTAGTGCATCCATGCACGCCAATTGAGGCATCAACAATACAGTCAACATTCCACATAATGAATAGCCATCCATTCAATAATGCAAAATGAGTAACAGGTACACAGGTAGCAGGTTTCATACTTTTGTTGTTTTCTAAGAACTAGAAAAAATGAGTTAGGCAATTATCGAAGCAGGCTGACGATATGGAGTGCTCAATGACTTACTATAGTTCAATCAGTTTCAAATTGCCGAGCAATATTCAGGTTTTTTTTATGTATCCGCGCGCAAAAGTAATCCAAGCGTATAAGCGCAATTTTAGAATACGCAAGTGTCACGCATACAATGTTACTGCAACATTGCGCGCCATATTGCACAATGCGAGCGTTTTGCGCGCGACACTCTTCTGAATTCATTCACTGCTGTAAACAAGTTTCGCCAATTTGGAACTGACTGAACTAGATACAAAATGTAGATGCTGTCACAATCAGCCATGGCATAATATCACATTCATCTAATTTAGGCTGATGGTGCATTCTGTGTGCCGATTCTGGTTGGAATAGGTCGATTAGTTTTCGAGCTATTCAAAAATGATGCTCGCCCCGCCAAAAACAAAAACAATATACTCCTGTATTAACTTTCAGTTAAAAGTGGAGTATAATAATTTCCAATGTTCTTTAATTTTCGCGCATTTCATTCCGTGCAATTTGGGCAATATTTACATGGTTTTGAGCGTTTGGTATTCTGTGCTCCCACACGCGCCAATAAAAGACTAGGCTTGAGCATGTTTATTTTTGCACCAATGTCATGGTATTAGCTGTAAGCGCGAACATTACGGTACCACGAAAATTGCCACAAGTAAGCCTATAGCAGACTACAGCCAGCCCAGACAGGGCCAAAACCTTGTCGGGGCAATATCTTTGGAACGAATTGAGCGATTGGAACCAAATTTTCAGCGTCGGGTCGATTCCACAAATTGTCGATTCAGATCGGTTTGCTGAAAATGTGTGACGTCGCTTTTCGGGTAACCGTGACGACCAATAGTAAACATTTACAAAATGACGTCTAAAGCACTCATTTTTGCATGTGTTTTTTAAAAAACCTGGGAGCATGATGCTATATATATATGTGCATATTTTTATGAATCCAACACATTTTTGCTGTGCATGGTTTCCTATATGGTTTGAGCTTGACTAACCCTACGTTAGTCAAAATGGACACCATCTGGACTAACTTAAAGCTAGTCGAGCGACTAGCCTAAACTAGTCCAGCTTAGGACGGACTAACATCAAGCTACGTAAAGCTAGTTCAGCAATGCTGGACTAGGCTAAAGTTAGTCAAAATGAGCACCATTTAGACTAGCTTTAAGTTAGTCAGGCTGACCAATTTAGGTTTATCGACTGTCTCACAAATGATGAAAGAGAGGTATATAGTAATAGAGAGGTGTTGTATGAATGTGTAAGATTTTATGAATCGCTTTACTCTACAAGGAATGTATGTAATAATGCCATAGTAGAATATTTTGCTAATACAAAGATTGATTGTGTATTATCTGAAGATGATGCGGCCATGTATGATAAATCTATTTCAAAGGATGAATTATTTTTAGCAGCTAAAGATATGAAACCTAATGAAGCTCCTGGTCCTGATGGACTACCCATTAAAGCATTATCAAAGGGTGAGCTTTCAATCTCTCAGTCAAGAGCGCTCATAAGACTCAATTACGAGAAGATGATAGAAAACGACTAAAACATTGGAGACCTATAAGGCTGTTGTTGAATACTGACTATAAGATTTTAACAACTGCCTTCTCGAAAAGACTGCAACAAATTCTGCCAAAATAATCAATAATGACCAAACCGCTTACATAAAAGTACGTTATATTGGTGAGAATATCAGACTTAGTAACGATATCATTGAATATTTTATATCGGAAATAACTCTTCTGGCTCTATTATCTTTTAGTCTTCGAAAAGTTGACAGTCTTGAAGGGAACTTCATTTTTGAAGCTTTAAAGAAATGTATATCTTTGGATCCAATGTTATAACCTATTAGTAAATGATCTAGTTGTATTATAAATAGAGGATGGAAGTCTAGATATTTCAGTCTATCCAGAGGCATTCGCTAGGGATGCTCACTATCAGCTTTACTCTTTCTTATTTCAGTAGAAAAACTAGCATGTAATATCAGAAAGAATTGAAATATTAAAGGTTTATCGACGATATGGGAATATATCGTGTGGTTTGACTTGTTGTTTACACGATATGGATCAGATTTCATGCGTGTTAACCAATGAGATTGAAGTATGTACACTTACTAAACGATAAAACAAAATACCGTCCAATTGGCGTTCACAAGAAACTGAAATTTAAGATAAGCCAGGTAGCTGATGATACGACAGTATTTACAAGAGATCAATTTTCGAAGTTATCAAGACCATTGAATGCTTTAGTAAAGTTTCTGGGTGGAAATTAAATATGCTTAAATCTGAAGGCATATAGCTTAATAATAATAACCAAATTCCAGCGAACAGTATCGATATAAAATGGTCAAAAACTGAACTGGATACTTGAAAGTATACTTGATAAGCTCAAAAGACTCAGTTATATGTTCGTACTGTTATAGCAAAGCTATTGCTTTGTCCCAACTTATATATACTACGAGTGTATTAGTTATACCTACCGGGATGCATTGTAAAAGAAATAGAAACATTAATATATGATTGTTTATGGAAATGGGAAAGAGTTAAAATTAAACGTTTGTTTATAATAAATGATTATTCGAACGGTGGAATTAAATCTATTGAGGACAACATGGGTTAAAAGGTATGTGACACAAGCTTTGCCAAATGGACGTTTATACCCATATCTTATTTTGAACATTTTGGAAAAAATCTGCTAATCTTCGAAATGAATTTTGATAGCGAACATCTCTTTCCACCATTAAAAACTAACATTTTACCAGATTTTTATAGGCAAATTGCCAAGAATTGTCATGAGTCAAACGTGTTGTATAATTCACCGAATACTATAGCTGATGTTAAAAATGAAGTTATTTGGGGAAATATATATAATGTTCTATGTAACAACGAAGCGCTATTTACGAAAAAAAAGATAGACAGTAACATACATTGGAGATGTGCAAAAACAGTTTCATGTCAGTTCAATCAATAAAAAAGTGGTTTCTGTAACGTATCTTCATGATTATAAAATTATACTTGATAGTTTACCAAAACAATGGCGAATCCTTTTTAAGAGCCAAGACAATGGTAATTGTAAAAAAGATGGAAAATCATGTCAATGGGATGGAGAACATTACACTCAATTTAATCTGAATAAAATAAAAAGTAAAATGGTTTATTCGATTATAGTAGGTAATAAAGCTTCTCAAGCAACTTGCGAAACCCTTTGGAATCGACGTTTGCAGCGTAAGATTGAATGGAATGATATCTGGCCAAACCAAACAATTAACCTAATAAAGCATTTGAAGTTGGTGGAATTTAATTCCAAACTGTTACATAATATTTTACCACGTGGAACCCTCCTACATAAATGGGATATGTCAAATTCAAATCTATAGCCTTGTTGATCCATAAAACGTTCAATCGAAACATTAATGTAAACTTCGAAACAATCATTCTGGGATTCAAGATAAAGAGAGTAAGAGACAACGATAATATTCAAGCCGTTAATACTCTACTTACTTTGGGAAAATACACAATTTTTAAAACGTGGTGTAAATTCAGGAACAACAAGAGCACATTTCTGAAAATCAGAACAAACCTCTACAGCATCTTTAAAAAAGAGATGAGACTCTATACGGAAATAGCAAAACATATCAAGGACCAAAACTTTGTTTTGCTACAGCGTGTTTATTTTGTGAAAAGCTGTGAGTAGCCAATACTGAACGTATGCACTGAATATTATGTATTGATTAAAGGGTTCAACAAAAGAAAGTATACCACTTTGTTTATGTCATTTTGAGTAACTTTCAATTTGTTTTTGTACACACAGGCTAGATAGGCATTTAGATGAATCTTTTAGGCATAATTTGATACCACATTTGCCCCCTAACAACAAAGATAAACCATGATTAGCACCATTTAAAGGAAAATATCCCATTTTCAAAAGTCGCATTTCCAATACACAGCACGAGAAGAAAGGGCCAATTAGCCTAGGACATGTACGGTTTGACCTAGACAAAATTGCAACATAAATGGTTTTTGTTGTAATTGTTTCAAAATGCCCTTCCAAACATTATATTAAAAATCGATAAAATCTGAAGTTGGGGAAAAAATGCTAATTTGCATAACAATATATGGGTACAATTAGCCATATTAGTCGGGTATATACAGGGGTTACCGTGCACCCCCACCACCCAGGACTCCCCCAAACCATCTTTGAAGACTCGTTTCATGGTCCAACACATAGTCAGGATGTGACCGAAACAAAATTCGTGTTATTCAAGATGGCGTCCAAAATGGCCGCCAAAACTGGTCAAATTTAATAAAATGACATATAGCAATCAAAATGCGTGGTGAAAGTATAGTTGTAATAGTGGGATGTATGTATTAGACAACTAGAGACTCATATCCAGTAATTTTGCTTTGTTAACATACCAAAATCCAAGATGGCCGCCAAATATTGTAAAATTACATAACATGACATATATCAACCAACATGAATGATCAGAGTATAGTTTTAACAATGGAATGTATGTTAACCACTAGAAACTAATATCCAATATGTTGGCTTTGTTAACATACTTGAAATCCAAAATGGCCGCCAGCATGGCCCCAAAATGGCTCTAAATATTGTGGAAATCCATAAAATGGGATGATATCAACCAACATATATGTATTAGACCACTAGTAATTTATATCCAGATTTGTTGCTTTGTAATCACATACTAAGTCCAAAATGGCTGCCATAATGGCCGTTGTCAATGTAAAAATAGTCTATAAGAGTGTATACTATTGCATCGCATTCCCCAAATACAATTTAGTATTATGTTCTTAACTGCTAAGCTATTGCTTTTAGTTGTATAAGACCCCCCTCTGTGACAATTTTGATTCGGTATCACTTTCCAAAATGGCTTCCAGATGGTTGAAGTTGGTGCTAAATGACCTATATAAATCAATTGTTTTGTATTGTAAATGACCATACTGTATAACACCAATACCCCAAATATAATGGGACAACATCCACTATTATATATGATAAAGTCTTGGGCTGTTTATCTAGTTTGAGTATTTATAAAATATCCGGATGGCTGCAAAAGGTTAAAATAACTTAAGAGCAGTATTAGTTCATTGCTTAAGCGTTACATTATTAATAAATTATTATATCTATAGCTTTTAATCTACTCAGCAAACGTATTTGCATACTCTTTAAGTATATGAAAAGGTATGAGTGAATGGTATAGACGCCATTTTTACAATGTAATGTTATTAATATGGCCATCATAATGACCATTAAAATTACCTCCAATTGGTCAATAAAATTCCCGCTTCAAATGGTCAAAATATTTGATCAAAATGTGGTCAGAAATAGCCGGTTAATTTCAGATATTATAGCAGTAAGTAAAGGATATTGGATACTATATATCTCTGATTATTATGTTCATTGATAAATTCATACAACTCGCGATATATGGTTGGCCATAAATACTGGTTTGGCCAAATTTAACTGCTTGTTGATCCTATTGGATGGATATTTCAATTACTAAGGTAGGGTTTTTCAAGTCAATAATTAACACCATAACATCACTGACCGATCTGCTGGGAAAGTTAGATACAGGTATTTAGTTTATAAAATTATAGTACTGGCTGATGTCGAATCAGCTATTTCTGACCATATTAAGATCAGTAGTTGCCACCTTGGTAATTGTTTTGACCATTTGGAGGTAGTTTTGTTGTCCATTTGAGGTAATTTTGATTATATTGTCATTATGATGGCCATCTTAATAACATTACATTGTCAAAATTCATTCAATCACATCGTGTCATGTACAAATACGTTTACTTGACGGATTAAAAGATATATATATATATATATAATAATTTGGTCATTTCTAATGTAACACTAATAATAAACTAATACTGCTTTTCAGTTATTTTAACCTTTTGCAACCAATTGGATATTTTTAAATACTTAAACTAAATATACAGCCCCTAGGCTTTATCATAGAAATATAGCGAATGCTGTCCCATAGAATAAGGGGTATTAGTATTACATAGTCATATTAGTATAGGCATTTACAATATTTAAAAACAAAATTTAACATCAACTTAACCATCTGGCAGCCATTTTGAAAAGTCATACATAATCAAAATTGTCACAGAGGTGGGTCTCCTATCTAAAAGCAATAGCTTAGCAGTTTATAACATACTGTTTGGTGAATGTGCTGCAAAATTACAGCGCTTTCAGCCCTTTGGAAAATGCGCTATATAAATACTGATTATTATTATTATTATTATTATAATACTCTTATAGAGTATTTTTACAACGATCAATTTGGCAGCCATCTTGATTTAAAGGTATGTCATTACAAAGCGAAAATACTGGATATGAGTTACTAGTTGTCTGAAACGTACATCCCACTGTTAAAACTATACTTTCATCGTACGTTTTGGTTGATATTATTCCATTTTATGGAATTTGACATTTTTGCAGCCATTTTGGGACCCATTATGGGGCCCGTTCTAGCAGCCATTTTTTATGTTAAGTATGTAAACAAAGCAAACATACTTGACATGAGATACTAGTGGTCTAATACTTACATCCCATTGTTACAACTATATTTTTATCATACATTTTGGTTGATATTGTGCAATTTTATGGAATTTTGACCATCATTTTGGCGGCCATTTTAGTGGCCATCTTGGATTTAGGTATGTTAACAAAGCAAAAATACAGGGTATTATTGTCTTAGGGGTTTAATACATACATCCCACTATTAAAACTTTTCTTTCACCACGCATTTTGATTGTTATATGTCATTTTATGAAATTTGACCAGTTATGGCGGCCATTTTGGACGCCATCTTGAATAACACGAAATTGTTTTTGTTAACATCCTGAATATGTTTTAGGACCATGAAAAGAGTCAAGAAAGTTGGTTTGGGGAAGTCCTGGGTGGTGGGGTTGCACGGTAACCCCTGTATATACCCGACTAATATGGCTAAATATACAAATATATTGTTATGCAAATTAGCATTTTTTCCCCAACTTCAGATTTTATCGATTTTTAATATAATGTTCGGAAGAACATTTTAAAACAATTACATCAAAAATGGTTTATGTTGCAATTTTGTCTAGGTACACCCCTTTTTTTGGTTACATGTCCTAGGCTAAATTGTTAACACACACATATGCCGTATTTATCCCGTACTGATCACCGCGCATATCCCTCAATGCGCGGGCTAATTCAAATGTAAACTGATGCTTGGGTGAAGGATTTGAATGTAAAGGAATGTTATGGATGGGTAGAACATGGACAGATTAACCAAATCTTCTCATGCTGTGTATTGGAAATGCGACTTTTGAAAATGGGATATTTTCCTTTAAATGGTGCTAATCATGATTTATCTTTGTTGTTAGGGGGCAAATTTGGTATCAAATTATGATAAATAGATTCATCTAAATGCCTATTTAGCCTGTTTGGTCAACAACCAATTAAAAATTACTAAAAATGACTTAAACAAAGTGGTATACTTTCTTTTGTTGAACCCTTTATTATACTACCGCTACATGTACATGTATTTCCTTGTTTGTAAAACGAACCATGAAAACAATAAGTAATATTAAAATCGTTTTAAGATAGTAAGAGTATATTGTTCGAATTATATAAATTTGAATTATATGAATTACATAATATAATTATTATTAATACGTTGATGATTGATAGAAATATTATGTTTCTATGTGTAAATGACAACAATATTGGGTGACAAGAAAAACAAGTTAAAATAATTAAATTTTTGATTAACCTTAGTTTTTGATGGAAAAATAAATGATTTGGTGGCATACCGTGCTTGACGATTCGGCAATGTTTACTAATGTTCTAAGTAAAGTACAATTTAAACATAAATAGTACGACTTTATTTATTAGAATTGTTCCATATTTGATAACATGTTTTTATGTATTTCAAGACGGTGTGGGGTAATAAAACAAAGCTTTTGTTGAACAAGCGTTGCTTGAACCTAAATCTAGTTTTATAGTCGTTAACACTAGATACGAATGTTGAAATGTACAAGTCGGTTCTTTCTCTATGTACCTTTCTCTTTGTACCGACCCTATTAGTAAAATTGATCCATTGACTTATTTTATTATCTCAGAATCTAATTTTTCTAATTAACTTGTCAGATATCTCTTAATAATTTCACAAGGACATTATAATGTGAGTAATCCGGAATTCAAAGCAAATTATTTGCCCATAAAGCAACCTACTTCGTTTGGAGTCTACAGGGCATCGTTGTTCAGATTCGGCCGTGATTCCAACGTCAATTTGCTTCCATGACAATATTCCCACGCTGGTATCTTCTTGATCTTCTTGATCTAATACATCTGGACACCGGGCTACATAGGTACACATGCATGTTTGGAAACTCATTATTGGGTGTATTCTATTTATTTCTCACTATATTCAACATTTCTAGTATAATATAATAACTATTTCTCCCTGATGCTGAAAGGAAAGGATTGCATGCTAAATTAAATTCAAGCTCTTATAAATCAGTCTATCTAGCATAAATCCTACAAAGATTGATTATAGAAACACTCAATCATTGTAATCCCATTGCATAGCGATTATTGGGTTGATAGCGGAATGGCAACGAGTTTCCGATAGTAGGACTAATGGTATCCTTTGTATCAATAAGTAAATAATGCAATAATGAAAAATCTTGTTTTCAAATACATGTTGAATTACAATGTTTTTCACCTTTATAGTAAAACATGTTTATAACAAACTGGGTGTAAACAGGTAAGTCAATCACATATACCCAATTACGTGTTGTCCAGGACACGTGGCATAGTGAATTGCAATTGACACTACACACATCCATTTTTACATGTGAATATCCTGCCAACAAGTCTTGCAATTGTTGATTAAATTTAGAACACCCAACATGAGTAAATGAGGCACAATGCGGCAGTAGCTTATTTGATTTAAAGAGCAAAAATGTGGGGCTAAGGTCAAAATATGTCAAATTCATTAAACACGGGATAATTTTTTTAAATGGACTTTAAAAAGTCCACTTTTCCAGCACTCTTACAATATTAAAAAATATAAAATTCAAACTTGGTTTCGAAAACAATGGCTGCTTTCCACTTTCACATTTTGTGACTCACCCCGTATTTTAATTTATTGTAACCTACCTTTTACAATGACTTGAAAATAACACGTTGCAATGTTCTGGCTTGAATCCAACGCCCAGTATGTAACAATTGTAGTGCCTATCGTAAAATGCCTCCCATTGTAATAGTTAGAAAAGTTCAAAATGTCTCCACCCGAGTTATCTACCACGCGTGGGTGAGACCAACTGACAGGTACATAAATGCCTCTAGTTACGATGTAGGTCGAATTTGCTGGGCAATCAATCGTTGGTGGCTCTAAATCTAGTCGGATGGAAAACAATCCAGAAACTTCATTGTTTGTAGCAAGTGTGTACAGTTTATTATCTTATTATTTAGTGTGTGTAAACACATTGGTTGACACGTTTGAAAGTGAAGGCGTAATCAAGCATAATCCACACCGTTAATTCATCGCGTATACAAGCATTTGCGTATGATCAGTATAATGATCTTGAAGTACAATATTTATATAGGGTAACCCTGAAAGTCCCGATAAATCAAATTTACGGGAACATATTCTGTGGGATTCAATCACAATTCATCATTCGTGTCTACTAAATAAAATAAGGACAAATGTCTATGGTTTCGTGCCATACTACATGAGGCCAAAACTAATGATATGGAATGAAAGTATCCGAAGTGGGTTAGGTAAGGGGAGAAATTACGGATACAACGTCGTCGGCAATCGAGTCTGCTTATCCTAGTGCTTAGTAGCCTTCCATGAATGCGTAAAGGGAAAGATTAAGGAAGCGTTGGCTCTCAGCATGGAGTTGCTGTAGCGATGTTTAGTAAATAGGAACGTACGGTACAACCAACAAAGGTTGTTGAAAAGAGTGTATTTATATTGTTGAATAGGTTCATCAGGATCGGTAGCCATTAATGATTAAATGAGGTTCTTATGAACTGATCCACAAAGATATACTCACTGTGTACGTTTCGGCAAACGATGTTGCCTTTCTCATCACATGTTTAATTGTGGTGAACAAGATTGACCCCAAACACCAGGAGGAGAACAGAGAACAAAAATAAAGGGTTTGTTGTCATATCCTATGTCAAAGGCATTTCGGAAAGAGTATCGTGGGTAATGAAGAACTATAACATATCTACAGCCATGAGACCGCATTGTACCATCTGGAATCAACTTTTCAACCCAAAAAGACAAACATGATAAATTGAACACCACGTACGCTTTCTACAACATGCCGTGTAAAACCTGAAACTTACGTTATGTCGGTAAAACGGGCAGACAATTCGGCACTCGTCTGGAGGAGCACAAGATTGAGACTATTTCCAGGCGAGCCAACAACCACCGTAAGTCGTCGCAAACTAAAATACATAAGTCGGCCATTACGGATCATCTTGTGGGAAAAGGTGTACTTTAGGTACCAGGTTCAATAAAAGTTGCCAGTATCCGTCGATACTGGTACGATTTTACTGTATCGGTCGATACTGCAACACTAAATTGTGATTCCAGTATCGATTCCAGTATACTGGAACATTTGTATGTTCCAGTATCGGCTGATACTGGAGCACTGACTTTGTACCAGTATCGGACGATACTAAGTGTTCCAGTATCGGACGATACTAGTAGTACAGTCCAGAATCTGGGACCTAAAGTACACTTTTCCCTTTCCCTCTAGCGTCGGTAACAGTATATAGCTCATCACAATCATACATGTGTTGAGAAAGGCAATAGCGTTTGCCGAAACATACACAGTGAGTATATATTTTAGATCAGTTCATGAGAACCTCATTTTTTAAGTATAGGTACAGTTTCAGAAAATTAGGGCCTTTCAATTTAAATAATGTTCTATACGACTACCAGTTAATACTACTTTTGATTATCCTGGATAAGATGAATTTCGAGGTTTAGAGGTCATGACCTCACAATTTCTCTATTTATCAATCTTATACGAGATTTACCTTCGACATAAACATGAAATGAACACATGCTGTTGACAGTGATATTCATAAACGAATATGTCACAGTGGTTGCACCAATCGGAAAGAAGTCACGTGGTTTATGAGTAGATGTTACACTGGTGTAATTCATCATTATTTCTCTCCAATCTACAACTGCTCCAGCTTCTCCGGGATCATTAGAAACCATTAAGTCATTTGGGCAAGTATTGCTAGCTGTAATGGAATTTAAAAAGAGCAAAGTGATATTGTGTGTTAGGATATGACGAATGTGTGGATGAAGGCCGGCTGTAAAATGTCCTCTTTTGTATAACATTTACATTACAACTGTTTGGACTTGATCCTGCTACATGGTTTTACAGATCTGTTTCGTAAGGACCGTTAGGTCCTCACTCTTTTGAAACTCAATACAGAATAATGGTACAAATTATTAACATACACACACCCCTGCACCCCTGTATCGTACACATGATTGATATATAATGTTCATTGATCACAGGATGTCACTCAAGAGGCGTATTGTGAAGTGCACTTGAATATGTCAATTGGTAGGTCCTATACTTGATCATTATGCATTTACATTATGCATTAATTTTCTATTCAGTAAAAACGGAGTAACACTTTTTGTCTTACCATTTCCCATTTACTTCGAATTATAAAGAATCACCAAGATATAGAAGTCTTATTTTTAGTTGACTAATACAATTCTAAAAGAAGAGAAACAGTTAAATTCAAAATATTTCTCCAAAATCCTCAAAATGTAATCCCTACACTGCAAGTCTAGTTGGTCAAAAAGTGCCCAACTTTCTTAACCAATGTTGGGTCAAATATCAACAGTAAACTTTATTGTGTAAATTTTAACCAACAGCTGTTGGGTTTAATTAAGTTAAACATTTTACCCAACATGTAAGCAATAATTTTACCAAGAGATGGGCGAGTTTGTAACACAAATGTTGATTAAACTTTACCCAATTGTTGAGATGATTGTATTAATTGACCAAGCGATGGGCACGTTTGTAACCAATTGTTGGGTAAACTTTATCCAATTATTAATACTGGTGAAATTTGACCCACACGTAGCAAATGTTGCTTATTTATTTTCAGTTTCTTCAGTTGTGACCAACAGTATGTAGCAGAAACCGATATAGAGAGCTCTATAGAAAATGAGACCTTGGATCTCTCGTTTAATTCTTCTCAGGTAAGATGTAAACAAGAAACCCAAATATAATATCCGATGAAAAAGGTGAGAATAATGAAAAAACATGCACAAATGCGTCTATGAACACTCAACAGTAACGTGCTACGTTCCTTTTTGGGGTCATTCACTGAAAACAAAAGCGTACAGTACTCAAAGTCATGGCTCGGATGTTTCTATGGATATTACATCTTGGTTTTCTATCTAACATCTTACCTGATAAGGCTTCTGAGAGCGATCCAAGGCCCTATTCTTCTAAGAGCTTTCCTACGTCAGCTGCCGTGTCCGCCATTCTTATATTGAAAATGATAACCCGCGACGTTTGCCAAACAATTGGTCACAAAGCATACCCAACTCCTCTGGAAAATGTTGTATCGCGTAACAAATGCTCGGAAAATGAACACTTTGTTGGGCAAAACTTCATCGAACAAACTAAGGACCTTCCTGCGACCAATACTTTCGTTAAACCTGCCCAACCGTACTGATCAATGATATTGTTAGACCAACAGTCAGTATTTTAAACCATCAAATTAGTTAAGTGATTGCCCAACTATCTTTTTCCAACGAATTTGCAGTGTAAGACTAACTTTGTTGATCAAGCACAATGTCTTGATCATTTGGTTTAGAAAATGACCGAAATTATAAAAAAAAGGATTTAAAAGTTAGACTTGTCTGGTAAATATGATACTTTTTAAACTAAATAACAATTTGTTTTGAGACACCGTGTACTAACGAAGTGACAATAAACCACCTCTTTTCGTTTGTCGTTACGTATTTTAATTTTGTCTTGGTAAGAAATAATAGAGAATTATTTTGAGAAATCTAATTTATTCTGATTTGCTTACAGCGATAAGGCCCCAGCTCATTGATTTTTGTGGGTGCTCAAGTGTGTTGTTAGCAACCCATTCCTCTGCTATTCAGGATTGGCCCGCGAAAATTGCCTTTGTTCAGCATTCTAGTGTTTCTATATATGTTTTGCTGTTCTCCACTGTGTCCCATTTTCTTTCACATTGCGTTTTGCAAGCATACCATTCGGATGTCTCAGAATTTCCCACCCACCCACCCTGTATACGAGGGTCATTCAATAAGTTCTACCTCCTAATTCATAACATCGCTTATATGAATGTCAGCCTAATGACATTTGTCACGATTATAGCTCTGAATCATAGCTTCACATTTATAGTAAATGATAATTGATACCTGTTTTACTTTTGTTATGATGCGATAAAAGCCCGAGAGAGATTTTGGACAACGGACACGGAAAATTACCCTAAAGATAAATACATGTTTTTTCGTTTTCTCTCCGTATTTCATGATTAGATATAACAGCCCGATTTAAATACTAAAAATAGAAAAAACAATGAATGTTTTCTGAATATAATACTGTATTATCATGTATGAATCAGACTGCGGCAATAATAACCTTTGTAGGCTTGAAAATAGTATAATATCAACTCGAATATAATGCTATGTCTTTAGCAAACTGGAATACTGCTATTCAGTCAAATTGTCGTTGTACAAGTCAAGTTACAGTGATGCCTCGAGTGTTAAATCTTAACATGACGGTCACTTTATGAGTTTTCATTATATACTACCTTTAGAATAGTCAATCAGGTAGTCAGTGATAGAAAATTGTATCGTTGAGAGATTTGAAATCTATCCATTTGTCCTGTATATTGAAGATCCCTCAGTTCTTATAAAAACAAATATGACGTTTGCAACGGTTCTCTTAGGGTAGGGTTACAATAAATGGCTGTCCTTGTCTGGTTCTGGCTAATTAGAGGGCATTTCTCCCCAAGAAAACAGTCACTTTTATTGTTTATAGTCTGTTCAAAATACATTTGTAATTTAGACCGGTTTTAATTACCGGGACGTTTTGTCTATTAAAATTGGCCAAATGAATATCACTTAAGAGACATTTGGCTTTGGCTGTCTTTTACCCGTTTCCGTCGCACTAAATGGACGTTTGGTTTTCACTGCATTTCTGGAAAAGTACAACCACTACTAAGACCAATTTACTATAAATTCGTATCTGGGATTCCATGTTTTAATTGTGTAATATTGCATAAGACTGGCTTATATAATAGCAAAGTTATGAGGTAGGAGGTAGAACTTATTGAATGACCCTCGTATATCTAAATATAATCGGTTGAACGATCGATGTGAATTAGAATTAGTTGCTTTCTTCGTGTTACATAACCACGAATGATCATGCGAGTGGGTTCGGGGAGTAGGCTATCATTCAGGTCAGTTGCCCACCAGACTCACATCGCTGTTTAATTTAGCGCATGTTCAATTGTAGTTTACCATTGCTGGCTACCATTGGGGGATTTTCATATTTATGGGCTGGTTAAGGGGGAGTATGGGGTTTTTAAGTCCAATATTGATAATCAATTTTCACAACTTTCCTAAAACTCAATATACAAGTATTATATATCATAATATAGCTTATTACAAGACGCTTCAAAATTACCGGATCTTTTTGTTATGGTTGCTATGGTAACCGTACAGGAGCTCTGATTGGCTAAAAACGATTACAAATGTAACTCAATAAAGCAAACTTCTATTGTACCCATTCTTAGGATAATGATGTATAATGATATTCCGTACGCTTTAATGGATCCGGAATTTTGATACGGTTGTCATGACAACCGGTAACCGACCAATCACGTAATTTTGTGACGTAATTCAAATTTGAGGCCGACAATAAAAAAATCCGGCTTCATTAAAGCACAGATCCACTTATTTGCAACATGAATTTAAAATGTCATAACATTTCATCATTGCATTATTGAGTTACGTTCGTAGTCGTTTCGCACGTTTGCGTGTTTTCTTGGTTTGCTTTAAAAATTATAAATTGATATTCGAGATGAAAATAATTGTTCTTATATTAATAAGCTTGAATTTAGACACATTTTTAGTCTATTTTGGCGAAAATCGCAAGCATATTTGGATTTTTATCGCATATTTTAAATATAGGGCTTAAATATAGCGGGCTGAGAAAAAATAAAGAAATACATAAGAAATGCTTTTGACCTAAAGATTTGATGAATAATTATGCGCAATGAATTAATTTAATATTATTACACAAAAAAACTATAGAAAGTTACACAATGGTTTATTTAAATGTAATTTAAAGTGAATTTGCTAAAAAACACAGGGTGAGCGTTTTCTACACACAAACGAATACAAATCAACTCCGATTTTCGAAACTCCGTAAACTAAATTGACCATAACATATGAACCGAATAACTGTCTTGTTATTAGTATAACACCACAAAATAATATTAAAGTATGTTGCCGAATTTGGCAGAATTGTGAATTGTTAACCTCCACAGGCTTTTCCTCTGGGAGTGAGTGGGTTGTTTCTTGTCCGGATGCCTTCATGTATATAAGTATGAGTTTGTAATTTTCAATCATTCTCTGCCACAAATTGCAGTAATTCAGATATTCCATTAAGTGGACTATGTTGGGATAACGAGAACAGCAGAATAGAACTTTTGTTGGTGATTTTGCTATATTACCGTTAGGTATTGCTGAACAAAAAAACAAACTAAAGCGAATAAGGAGAATCTCTGCCGGTTTTCACCCAGGCATAGATAAAACATACCTATTTGGCATTGGCTTCCTGTAAATCCTGGCTGACAACTGCACCAGTTTGGTGATAAACATATCCCACCATGAAGACATGAAGGATCACATATAGCTTGATAGAAATAATAAATAGTGGATAACAACCATTTAGTTTGACGAAAAAACACTTTAGCCTAATCAATTTAAATTAGTACGAGGTGAGTCACAAAAGTATCCAATGTAAAACATGACTTTTATTGGCCTTGAAAAGACTAGTATTGGACGTGAAATAGTAATAATTATGTTCGGCAATGAAATACATCATAAGAATTTATTTCGATCTACTGTGGAGCTTTCGTTATCAAATTATGGCAAATCTTACTCAGGACTCTGTTAGAAAAAACGTCATTATTTTAACATAATCAATCAAAGCAATAATGACAAAATAAATGTACTAAATGTTGATTGTTAGTTCAGAAAAACATGCATTCACATCCATTATTATCCATGATCGTGCATTGGAATCTTTGGAAAGTTGAAAGTCCGATTCTTTTTAATAAGTGACCAAAGTGGAATTTGCAACCTTGTTCTGACGAGATATGGGGTAAAAATACGGTTTAATAGGATCAAATAAAACACCTTGTATTTGGCAGTTCGCTACCTTAGGTTTCTCGCTTACGCGATCCTCAAATATAATTATTTAATAGAGGACTAAAAGGGCTCACCACCAACAGTCTGTTTAAACAATTTTTTTTTTAAAAACATGGGATATATTTGTAACTATTTATGTCCTACATAGGACACTTTTGACACGTCCTGTAACAAGAGTTTAATCATAAATACTGAAATGATCGTGAATATACATATGATTTCAGAGCTATTTACGTTTCATACTTAGGGTTGGTGTACTATGATATGACTGTGACAAAATATTGTTTACAATTGACAATTGAAATCAGATGCACGTGAGTTAGTGTTTGGTCGGGTACACGATATCCACCATTCGAACATGATAGAGTACAGATTGCTTGAAAGAGTTTGATATGAAACATAGTAAATACAAGATGGCCCAGAATGATCTATACCGAGATTTTGAAAATCGGACATTTCTGATGGAAAATTTTTTTAACGACTTTTTAGTTACGATAGCAGATTTCAATTTTTTGTCGAAAAGATCCATTATGAAAATCTATAAAGTCACTAACCCTTTTAAACATAAAATTAGGTTATTCGCATTATTATTGCAACCTCTTCTTAAGGGGGGGGGGGGGGGGGGGGGGGGTCTATGTTAGTCAGATAGTAAAATTCAGTGCTTCGGACAAAAATGAGATATTAGCACAGTAGGAAACTGCTAAGTCTCTGCTTTAAAATGCTTTTGTTTGAGGTAAATTGGATTTTCGGTTCTGAAGTTATGGTCGATTGAGTTTCGGGTGTCTCAAAATATCGGTGGTGTTTTGTATACATTTGTATGTAGAAAACGCTCACCCTGCGATTTTAAGCATTTTCAGTTTTAATTATTTTTTGATCAAATAATTGTAACATTTGATAATTTTTTTAAATTAAAATATTAAAATAATTAATTGCACATCATAAATCATTAAATCATTAAAAAGTCAACGCAATTTCTTATGTATTTCTTTATTTTTCTCACCCGGCTATTTTTAAGCCATTTATCTTTAAAAATTAATAAAAATGGTAATATAATTGCTATTTTCACCCAAAATGGCTCAAAATGTGTCTAAATTCATGCTCTTCCATAATTGAACAACTATTTTTATCCAAAATGTCAACCTTTTTTTTCTCGCCAATTCTAATATTTTTCATACGTTTTGCACGATATCTCAAAACTAGAAAACACGCAAACTTGCAATACGGGATCCAACATAACTCAAAAACGAAACCTCGTATCAGGGTGATATTTGGAATGGATAATAAGCTTGAATAGAGGAAGAACCCAATGAAGCCGGATTTTCAATTTATCTTTCCAAATTTGAACTATAACGTAAAATTACCTGATTGGTCGGTTCCTGGTTACCATGGCAACCGTATAAAAATTGGGTTGTGCGCATTGTTTCCATGCATCATCTACCAAAGTATGGTGAACATGCAACATTTAGTTTTCTAGCAAAGTTGGATCCCGTGTTTAGCCAATCAGAGGCCTTGACTGGTTACCATAGCAACCAGATCAAAATAACACGCATTATTTGAAACGCTGTTACCTAAGCTTCAATTTGATATATGACTCTAAGGGGTAAACCCACGGTAACATTGAGAAAATCTGTTTCCAAAATTGGTGAAAATAACATGGACCCTAGGTTTTAATGACCCTAGGTTTTGGATAACAATCGATTGTTGTGCGCATAGAAAACAAAGCTTTGATTGAATAGGGCAGGATTTGTTGAGCTTGAGTGATTTTAACCTTCATTTCTTTGGCGGGAGTTTTGAATATAACTTACGAGGTGTGGGGTTCATTGTTTGAAATGCTGGTAGGTCTAGAGAGAATAGCTGTACAGATGAATT
The DNA here is from genome assembly GCA_035610835.1 of Ophiura sarsii. NCBI lineage: Eukaryota > Metazoa > Echinodermata > Ophiuroidea > Amphilepidida > Ophiuridae > Ophiura > Ophiura sarsii. Next base: position 11,939,392 of record CM069452.1, on the reverse strand, counting down.
ATGTGATGTGAGCACAAATATGCAAATGCGTTTTTCATCGATTTTCTATTATGTCTTGCCACAGCGGAACAGGAGAAGATATCTCAATGAAATTATCGGAATAAGTAGAAAACATGTCCACCATCATATCGCAAGTGTTCAAATTTGAAACAATATTTGTTTTATATCTTTTTACATATTTTTGAAACCCAGTATAGATCATTCTGGGACACCTTGTATCATGAATATAACTATGCTCTTTATGATTTAGACAGGTATATTTCGATAAAATACTATTTTAGCTTAGTACATAAACTTACGCGTCTGGCATCGGTTACCAATATATCCAGATGGACATGAGCAAATGTTTGGTCTGGTACAAGTTCCGCCGTTCCAACATAGTGGAGTACAGATTGCTGGAAAGTGATAACAGTTTGATATGAAACACGGTAAATATAATGGGTGCAACTATGATATGTATACACGTTTGATGTTATTTTTAAAATATTTAATGATAATAGTGGGTATCACTACAATAAAGGCAGATTTCAATTCATTGCTATGTTGGCTAATTGTATAAGCCAGGGGTGGGCAACCTACGGCCCGCCATTGGGTTTTTTGCGGCACGCGAGATGTATCAAGAAAAAATATTTTTATTTTTATTTATTATATCATCACAAAAAACGAGCTAGCTGCTTAGCATTTATCGGCACAAATGTTGTTCCTCAACGTGCGTAGCTATTCTCCCCATTAATTGTCATCTGTCAGTGGCATAACCAGAGGGGGGGGGGGGGGGGGGGGGGGGGGGGGAGGGGGGGGGGGGACGTCGTGTCGGTTGAGATTGGCACTGTCGGTTCATTTGAAAAGAGAAATCATGGAATTATGATGGTCATAAGTACACAGATGAAAATATGTGACCCCAAATTGCAATATTTTTTAGTACCTCAATCGTGCCAAAAATAAGTGGAAAGTCGACAATGTTCGCTCGCTACGCGCACATTGCTTGACTCAGAACAATCTTGTCGGTTGACTTTCTTTATTGCCCAACCCCAAATATGAATAACGCCACTGTCATCTGTACTGTATTGAGATTACGATTTTGTGAAGATTATTAAGCACACACACCTCTTGCACGCTTGAAAGTCTTCGGAATCAAAGGTTTGAAATCAACAGCAGGCCATTGCTACACAATTTGGTTAGGTAATGCGGCCCAGTTAATTTTTCACTCCTTATATCTGGCCCATTCATTCAAAAAGGTTGCCCACCCCTGGTATAAACTTACGTGTCTGGCATCGGGTACCCGTATATCCAGATGGACATAAGCAAGTGTTTGGTCTGGTACAACTTCCACCATTCGAACATGATGGCGAACAAATTGCTGGAAAGTGATAACAGTTTAATATGAAACACGGTAAATATAATGGTTATAACTATGATATTTACAAGTTGGTATAATTATGATATTTAATGGTAATTATGGGTATAATTATGTTATTTAGTCAGGCATATTTCAATTCATTGCTACGTTAACTAATTACTTAAACTTACGTGTCTGACATCGGGTACCCGTATATTCAGATGGACATAAGCAAGTGTCTGGTCTGGTACAACTTCCACCATTCGAACACGATGGCGAACAAATTGCTGGAAAGTGATAACAGGTTGATACGAAAAGCGGTAAATATAATGGGCCGTATTCTCGTACTAAACACGGTTTTAGCTTAAAATCGTGTCTAACTAAACGCGTGTTTAACTAAAACGCGAGTTTATCTTTTAAACAACGTGTTTAACTAAACACGGTTTTAAACTCGGCGAATCTCGTTCCCAGGGTCGTTGTGCGTTACTGTATAGTATGTATACAGGTATTTATTGTTGTTGTGGCCCTAATAGGTTACAATAGATATCGACTGAATACCTCAAACGCACGTGTATTTTTAATACTACACAATATGCTCGGCAGCTTACAGCGGGCACGGTTGAGTAATCATTCAAGGCATACAGTTCGTGTATTTGTTTAGTTAAACGCGCCTTAAACTACCCCATACCCATGTTTAAAGTTAGACACTTTTCAGTGAGTTAGACGCGTGTTTAAGTAAAACAAATGTACGAGAATCGCGTTTAGTTAAACGCCGTGTCTAAAGTCAAAGTTAGACGCGTGTTTAGCTTAAAACCGTGTTTAACTACGTACGAGAATACGGGCCAATGGGTATAACTATGATATTTACAAGTTAGGTAAAATTATATAATTTAATAATACTAATTGGTATAATTATGTTATTTAGTCAGGTAGATTTCAATCCTTTGCTATGTTGGCTAATTGTATAATATATAAACTTACGTGTCTGGCATCGGTTACCCGTATATCCAGATGGACATGAGCAAGTGTTTGGTTTGGTACAAGTTCCACCATTCGAACATGATGGCGAACAAATTGCTGGAAAGTGATGACAGTTTTATACGAAAAGCGGTAAATATAATGGGTATAACTATGATATTTACAAGTTGGGTAAAATTATATAATGTAATAATAATAATGGGTATAATTATGTTATTTAGTCAGGTAGATTTCAATCCTTTGCTATGTTGACTAATTATATAAACTTACGTGTCTGGCATCGGTTACCCGTATATCCAGATGTACATGAGCAAGTGTTTGGTCTGGTACAAGTTCCACCATTCGAACATGATGGCGAACAAATTGCTGGAAAGTGATAACAGTTTAATATAATGGTTATAACTATAATATTTACTAGTTGGTAAAATTATGATATTTAATAATAATAATAGGTATAATTATGTTACTTAGTCAGGCATATTTCAATGCATTGCTACGTTAGCTAATTGTTTAAACTTACATGCCTGGCATCGGTAACCCGTATATTCAGATGGACATGAGCAAGTGTTTGGTCTGGTACAAGTTCCACCATTCGAACATGATGGCGAACAAATTGCTGGAAAGTGATAACAGGATGATACGAAAAGCGGTAAATATAATGGGTATAACTATGATATTTACAAGTTGGGTAAAATAATATAATTTAATAATAAAAATGGGTTTAATTATGTTACTTAGTCAGGTAGATTTTAATCCTTTGCTATGTTGGCTAATTGTATAAACTTACGTGTCTGGCATTGGTTACCCGTATATCCAGATGGACATGCGCAAGTGTTTGGTCTGGTACAAGTTCCACCATTCGAACATGATGGCGAACAAATTGCTTGAAAGTGATAACAGTTTAATATGAAAAACGGTAAATATAATGGTAATAACTATGATATTTACAAGTTGATAAAATTATGATATTTATTAATAATAATGGATATAATTATGTCATTTAGTCAGGCATATTTCAATCCATTGATACGTTAGCTAATTGATTAATCTTACGTGTCCAGCATCGGTAACCCGTATATCCAGATGGATACAAATCACCTCCGATTTTCGAAACTCCGTAAACTAAATTGACCATAACATATGAACCGAATAACTGTCTTGTTATAACACCACAAAATAATATTAAAGTATGTTGCCGAATTTGGCAGAATTGTGAATTGTTAACCTCCACAGGCTTTTCCTCTGGGAGTGAGTGGGTTGTTTCTTGTCCGGATGCCTTCATGTATATAAGTATGAGTTTGTAATTTTCAATCATTTTCTGCCACAAATTGCAGTAATTCAGATATTCCATTAAGTGGACTATGTTGGGATAACGAGAACAGCAGAATAGAACTTTGGTTGGTGATTTTGCTATATTACCGTTAGGTATTGCTGAGCAAAAAAAATAAATAAAGCGAATAAGGAGAATCTCTGCCGGTTTTCACCCAGGCATAGATAAAACATACCTATTTGGCATTGGCTTCCTGTAAATCCTGGCTGACAACTGCACCAGTTTGGTGATAAACATATCCCACCATGAAGACATGAAGGATCACATATAGCTTGATAGAAATAATAAATAGTGGATAACAACCATTTAGTTTGACGAAAAAACACTTTAGCCTAATCAATTTAAATTAGTACGAGGCAAGTCACAAAAGTATCCAATGTAAAACATGACTTTTATTGGCCTTGAAAAGACAAGTATTGGACGTGAAATAGTAATAATTATGTTATGGACATGAGCAAGTGTTTGGTTTGGTACAAGTTCCACCATTCGAACATGATGGCGAACAAATTGCTGGAAAGTGATGACAGTTTTATACGAAAAGTGGTTATAATGGGTATAACTATGATATTTACAAGTTGGGTAAAATTATATAATTTAATAATAATAATGGGTATAATTATGTTATTTAGTCAGGTAGATTTCAATCCTTTGCTATGTTGACTAATTATATAAACTTACGTGACTGGCATCGGTTACCCGTATATCCAGATGTACATGAGCAAGTGTTTGGTCTGGTACAAGTTCCACCATCCGAACATGATGGCGAACAAATTGCTGGAAAGTGATAACAGTTTAATATGAAAAAAACGGTAAATATAATGGTTATAACTATAATATTTACTAGTTGGTAAAATTATGATATTTAATAATAATAATAGATATAATTATGTTACTTAGTCAGGCATATTTCAATGCATTGCTACGTTAGCTAATTGTTTAAACTTACGTGCCTGACATCGGTAACCCGTATATCCAGATGGACATGAGCAAGTGTTTGGTCTGGTACAAATACCACCATTCGAACATGATGGCGAACAAATTGCTGGAAAGTGATGACAGTTTGATATGAAACACGGTAAATATAATGGGTATAACTATAATATTTACAAGTTGGGTAAAATAATATAATTTAATAATAATAATGGGTTTAATTATGTTACTTAGTCAGGTAGATTTTAATCCTTTGCTATGTTGGCTAATTGTATAAACTTACGTGTCTGGCATTGGTTACCCGTATATCCAGATGGACATGCGCAAGTGTTTGGTCTGGTACAAGTTCCACCATTCGAACATGATGGCGAACAAATTGCTTGAAAGTGATAACAGTTTAATATGAAAAACGGTAAATATAATGGTAATAACTATGATATTTACAAGTTGATAAAATTATGATATTTATTAATAATAATGGGTATAATTATGTCATTTAGACAGGCATATTTCAATCCATTGATACGTTAGCTAATTGATTAATCTTACGTGTCCAGCATCGGTAACCCGTATATCCAGATGGACATGAGCAAGTGTTTGGTCTGGTACAACTTCCACCATTTGAACACGATGGCGAACAAATTGCTGGAAAGTGATAACAGGTTGATACGGAAAGCGGTAAATATGGGAATAACTATGATATTTACAAGTTGGGTAAAATTATATAATTTAATAATAATAATGGGTATAATTATGTTATTTAGGGGCCATATCCAAACTCCAAGTGATTTTATAGCGTTTTTCTACCGATTTTACCCCGGTATTACAACGGATTTTTTTTCTATTGTTTAAAAGCATCGAAAAAAGATCGGTGATTAACTAGAGCCTCTTTTGTAGTACTCTCGATGGCTCAATTAGTGAAGCAGACAGATGAAAGCGCAAGGAGGGTTGTGTTATATAGAAATACTATAAGCTTTTTAAATCCGATCGTAAAATGTTTACGTTCACCGCCGATCAATGTATCTGGTCGTCTATATATGAATTAAGCTACCGCTCCATCACGAGTGTGGCATGTTGTTTACTCTCACTCTATTCATTTATTTTTCGGCGCAGTATTGCCATGATCTTGTGAAAGTAGCCCATTTCCCCCTTCATTCCATTGAAATCAATGCTGAAAACATTTTTGCCATAGGTCACGTAACATATTTGTATAATGGATGGGTGATGACGGAGGGGGCGTAATATATTGACCATCGTGTTTGGAAGTATTATACAATATAATTCCCCCCCCCCCCCCCCTAATATTGACGTCGTGTCGGTTGAGATTGGCACTGTCGGTTCATTTGAAAAGAGAAATCATGGAATTATGATGGTCATAAGTACACAGATGAAAATATGTGACCCCAAATTGCAATATTTTTTTATTAACGGCTTGTTTAGAGCCAAAATATACCAAATAATACCTCAATCGTGCCAAAAATAAGTGGAAAGTCGACAATGTTCGCTCGCTACGCGCACATTGCTTGACTCAGAACAATCTTGTCGGTTGACTTTCTTTATTGCCCAACCCCAAATATGAATAACGCCACTGTCATCTGTACTGTATTGAGATTACGATTTTGTGAAGATTATTAAGCACACACACCTCTTGCACGCTTGAAAGTCTTCGGAATCAAAGGTTTGAAATCAACAGCAGGCCATTGCTACACAATTTGGTTAGGTGATGCGGCCCAGTTAATTTTTCACTCCTTATATCTGGCCCATTCATTCAAAAAGGTTGCCCACCCCTGGTATAAACTTACGTGTCTGGCATCGGGTACCCGTATATCCAGATGGACATAAGCAAGTGTTTGGTCTGGTACAACTTCCACCATTCGAACATGATGGCGAACAAATTGCTGGAAAGTGGTAACAGTTTAATATAAAACACGGTAAATATAATGGTTATAACTATGATATTTACAAGTTGGTATAATTATGATATTTAATGGTAATTATGGGTATAATTATGTTATTTAGTCAGGCATATTTCAATTCATTGCTACGTTAACTAATTACTTAAACTTACGTGTCTGACATCGGGTACCTGTATATTCAGATGGACATAAGCAAGTGTCTGGTCTGGTACAACTTCCACCATTCGAACACGATGGCGAACAAATTGCTGGAAAGTGATAACAGGTTGATACGAAAAGCGGTAAATATAATGGGTATAACTATGATATTTACAAGTTAGGTAAAATTATATAATTTAATAATACTAATTGGTATAATTATGTTATTTAGTCAGGTAGATTTCAATCCTTTGCTATGTTGGCTAATTGTATAATATATAAACTTACGTGTCTGGCATCGGTTACCCGTATATCCAGATGGACATGAGCAAGTGTTTGGTTTGGTACAAGTTCCACCATTCGAACATGATGGCGAACAAATTGCTGGAAAGTGATGACAGTTTTATACGAAAAGCGGTAAATATAATGAGTATAACTATGATATTTACAAGTTGGGTAAAATTATATAATGTAATAATAATAATGGGTATAATTATGTTATTTAGTCAGGTAGATTTCAATCCTTTGCTATGTTGACTAATTATATAAACTTACGTGTCTGGCATCGGTTACCCGTATATCCAGATGTACATGAGCAAGTGTTTGGTCTGGTACAAGTTCCACCATTCGAACATGATGGCGAACAAATTGCTGGAAAGTGATAACAGTTTAATATAATGATTATAACTATAATATTTACTAGTTGGTAAAATTATGATATTTAATAATAATAATAGGTATAATTATGTTACTTAGTCAGGCATATTTCAATGCATTGCTACGTTAGCTAATTGTTTAAACTTACGTGCCTGGCATCGGTAACCCGTATATTCAGATGGACATGAGCAAGTGTTTGGTCTGGTACAAGTTCCACCATTCGAACATGATGGCGAACAAATTGCTGGAAAGTGATAACAGGATGATACGAAAAGCGGTAAATATAATGGGTATAACTATGATATTTACAAGTTGGGTAAAATAATATAATTTAATAATAATAATGGGTTTAATTATGTTACTTAGTCAGGTAGATTTTAATCCTTTGCTATGTTGGCTAATTGTATAAACTTACGTGTCTGGCATTGGTTACCCGTATATCCAGATGGACATGCGCAAGTGTTTGGTCTGGTACAAGTTCCACCATTCGAACATGATGGCGAACAAATTGCTTGAAAGTGATACATGAAAAACGGTAAATATAATGGTAATAACTATGATATTTACAAGTTGATAAAATTATGATATTTATTAATAATAATGGTATAATTATGTCATTTAGTCAGGCATATTTCAATCCATTGATACGTTAGCTAATTGATTAATCTTACGTGTCCAGCATCGGTAACCCGTATATCCAGATGGATACAAATCACCTCCGATTTTCGAAACTCCGTAAACTAAATTGACCATAACATATGAACCGAATAACTGTCTTGTTATTAGTATAACACCACAAAATAATATTAAAGTATGTTGCCGAATTTGGCAGAATTGTGAATTGTTAACCTCCACAGGCTTTTCCTCTGGGAGTGAGTGGGTTGTTTCTTGTCCGGATGCCTTCATGTATATAGTATGAGTTTGTAATTTTCAATCATTTTCTGCCACAAATTGCAGTAATTCAGATATTCCATTAAGTGGACTATGTTGGGATAACGAGAACAGCAGAATAGAACTTTGGTTGGTGATTTTGCTATATTACCGTTAGGTATTGCTGAACAAAAAAACAACTAAAGCGAATAAGGAGAATCTCTGCCGGTTTTCACCCAGGCATAGATAAAACATACCTATTTGGCATTGGCTTCCTGTAAATCCTGGCTGACAACTGCACCAGTTTGGTGATAAACATATCCCACCATGAAGACATGAAGGATCACATATAGCTTGATAGAAATAATAAATAGTGGATAACAACCATTTAGTTTGATGAAAAAACACTTTAGCCTAATCAATTTAAATTAGTACGAGGCGAGTCACAAAAGTATCCAATGTAAAACATGACTTTTATTGGCCTTGAAAAGACAAGTATTGGACGTGAAATAGTAATAATTATGTTATGGACATGAGCAAGTGTTTGGTTTGGTACAAGTTCCACCATTCGAACATGATGGCGAACAAATTGCTGGAAAGTGATGACAGTTTTATACGAAAAGTGGTTATAATGGGTATAACTATGATATTTACAAGTTGGGTAAAATTATATAATTTAATAATAATAATGGGTATAATTATGTTATTTAGTCAGGTAGATTTCAATCCTTTGCTATGTTGACTAATTATATAAACTTACGTGACTGGCATCGGTTACCCGTATATCCAGATGTACATGAGCAAGTGTTTGGTCTGGTACAAGTTCCACCATCCGAACATGATGGCGAACAAATTGCTGGAAAGTGATAACAGTTTAATATGAAAAAACGGTAAATATAATGGTTATAACTATAATATTTACTAGTTGGTAAAATTATGATATTTAATAATAATAATAGATATAATTACGTTACTTAGTCAGGCATATTTCAATGCATTGCTACGTTAGCTAATTGTTTAAACTTACGTGCCTGGCATCGGTAACCCGTATATCCAGATGGACATGAGCAAGTGTTTGGTCTGGTACAAATACCACCATTCGAACATGATGGCGAACAAATTGCTGGAAAGTGATGACAGTTTGATATGAAACACGGTAAATATAATGGGTATAACTATGATATTTACAAGTTGGGTAAAATAATATAATTTAATAATAATAATGGGTTTAATTATGTTACTTAGTCAGGTAGATTTTAATCCTTTGCTATGTTGGCTAATTGTATAAACTTACGTGTCTGGCATTGGTTACCCGTATATCCAGATGGACATGCGCAAGTGTTTGGTCTGGTACAAGTTCCACCATTCGAACATGATGGCGAACAAATTGCTTGAAAGTGATAACAGTTTAATATGAAAAACGGTAAATATAATGGTAATAACTATGATATTTACAAGTTGATAAAATTATGATATTTATTAATAATAATGGGTATAATTATGTCATTTAGTCAGGCATATTTCAATCCATTGATACGTTAGCTAATTGATTAATCTTACGTGTCCAGCATCGGTAACCCGTATATCCAGATGGACATGAGCAAGTGTTTGGTCTGGTACAACTTCCACCATTTGAACACGATGGCGAACAAATTGCTGGAAAGTGATAACAGGTTGATACGGAAAGCGGTAAATATGGGAATAACTATGATATTTACAAGTTGGGTAAAATTATATAATTTAATAATAATAATGGGTATAATTATGTTATTTAGGGGCCATATCCAAACTCCAAGTGATTTTATAGCGTTTTTCTACCGATTTTACCCCGGTATTACAACCGATTTTTTTTCTATTGTTTAAAAGCATCGAAAAAAGATCGGTGATTAACTAGAGCCTCTTTTGTAGTACTCTCGATGGCTCAATTAGTGAAGCAGACAGATGAAAGCGCAAGGAGGGTTGTGTTATATAGAAATACTATAAGCTTTTTAAATCCGATCGTAAAATGTTTACGTTCACCACCGATCAATGTATCTGGTCGTCTATATATGAATTAAGCTACCGCTCCATCACGAGTGTGGCATGTTGTTTACTCTCACTCTATTCATTTATTTTTCGGCGCAGTATTGCCATGATCTTGTGAAAGTAGCCCATTTCCCCCTTCATTCCATTGAAATCAATGCTGAAAACATTTTTGCCATAGGTCACGTAACATATTTGTATAATGGATGGGTGATGACGGAGGGGGCGTAATATATTGACCATCGTGTTTGGAAGTATTATACAATATAATACTATGTATTATACAATATACACTCCAAGTCATTAGTTTAGAGAGGATATTGTTTCCGACTTTTGTCCTTTCTTCAATTTTCGATACAATGTTCCCTATCAATAGAATATAATGGTCTTTGCTGGTTGTCAACTGTCACATCGCATTGCATTTGTCCTGTAACCCTTTGGAACATGAAACCACCATACAACTTGCGACATTTGACGCTCAATTCTCATAGCCCGAGTGAACGCAATATTCTGTAATCGCTTCAGTATTGCGTTCACTAGGGCTATGAGAATTGAGCGTCAAATGATTGCACAGCACCAGCAAGAAGCTGAAATCCTAAAGAACAATTCCCATTTTTTTAAATGTTAATCGCTTCATTATTTTAATTTTGAAAACAAAGTTTGGGGATCAGCAACGCATGAGAAATGTGATGCTTGAATAACTCCATACTAAATATATATTTATCAACGACTTTGCCAAAATTGTAATAGGCTAGTGTAGCATAGTGGCCACGCTCTAGCGCTCACACGCAGGAATCCCGGGTTCAATTCCTCAACCAATCATTATTTCTTCTTTTTTCCCTTTTCTTCTTATTTTTCTCTCTGTGTCTCCAATTTCTCTGTTTTGTTTTGTTTTGTTAACGTTTTCGTTTTGTTATTTTTTAATATTTTTTATTTATTTTTCTTGGGGGAGGGGCTTTGTTATTCATAAGACCTATTATTGTGTTATCATTTTTTTTAAAAATCATGTGAACCTATCCATATATTTGAATGCGCATGACAAGAAATTGCTGTGTACCGGTTAGCTCAGTTGGTAGGGCAGCGGATTTACAATGAACACTCATATTGATATAGATACCATTGAATCGTAAGTTCGATCTCAGTACCTTTATTTTGTACGTCCCACGGTTTTTACCCATATTTATGATTATATTTACTTATGTTATCCCTTTATATTTATTTCTTCTGTTTTTCCTTACTTTTTTTTTGGGGGGGGGTGAATTTTTTTTTTTTTTTTTTGGGGGGGGGGCTTTTTGTGTGTGTGTGTGGTTTTTGATTGTTGTTTTATTATAAGGAGCTACATATGTAGTAGCAATAAAATTATATGAAACAGAACATGGATTTTAACATTATTTGATACGAACTCGGATACAGTAATTGGACAGGTACAATTGAATGTTTTCCTTGTGACAGAAAAACCAAATCCTTTTTGTAATCTAAATTATATTCAATGCTATATGTATTGAATATTGATTTAGATAATGTGATGTGAATACTAGCAATAGAAGCCATCCATGAGTCGGTCATATTTGTAGGAACTAAAGTCTGTTCCCAAATTTGAAAAGACTAATACTACAGATCAACACGCATGTTGACGGATACTCGTTTAAATAACCCGCCAAATGTATAGGTCATTCTTTGAACAGTAAGACTTGCATCAAATTGATCTGAACAACGAATACTACGGGAACAAGAACCTTTTGTTACGGACACGCATGAGTGAAGTGGATTCTATTGAGGTAATTCCTTGATGTCTGACTGTGCAATCGATAGGGATTTACATAAGTTTCGTAAAAATCGTTGAGTCATGAATGCAACCTTTGAGTTGGGAGGTGGAGGGGGAGTGGGGTATACTAGGGGTTTTGTTAAATTGTACATTTATCAGACCGCGAATAGCTTTTAATGTTGTTCAAAAATTCAATATAGGCCGAACGAAAATAACTTAAGAATCGTTTCACAAAGTACGGGATTTGTTATTCGTTAAATCAAATAAATGAATAGACTCATTTTACAGACAACAACACCGTGTTGAAAAATCCGTGTGTATTTAGGGAATAGTTGAATGAGAACTATATTTGGGTATAAAGCGCTGAGGATTTCAGGAAAATCGAAATAGCTCAGTTGGTAAAGATTAGGACTCTCAATCAGCAGGCCGTACGTTCGAATCTTTGTGGCGGTTTATATTCCTTGTGCTCTATACTTAGAGCGGTCGAGTCTGGGTAGAGGTCGGTTAGGTTTTAAGCATGCCGAAATATAATATATATTATTGTTCTCTCATTATACGTCCGTTCGGGGTTTTCATTTATATTGACATAATTGTAACGTTATTTATTTATTTTTGTATTTACTTTCTTAATTGTTGATGTTTATTTAATTATTTATCAATCAATTAATTATAAATAGGCCTAAATACAGTTTATTTTATTGATATAATTATTAATTTATATATTATTTATTTACATTAATTACTTAATTTCTTCATATTTATTATTTATTAGGTCACGTTCAGAGTGTATGCAACATTCTTAAATAGTCTAAAAACGCAGAAAAATGACACTATTTAGGGGAGTAAGATTCATAATGCTACTTGATTACACACATTATGCCTAAATCAGAAAACAATAACACGTTGTATGTTTAATGGCTCCCATATTGTTTAGTATTCAATGATAACATTATCCATGCTTGTACTGCTTACTCAAAAATCATCCACGGCTGAACAATAGTCTTTAAAGGCCACTTCAAGGAGGATCATCCTTATGACGTTAACGAGTGGATTACGATAAGCCTAGCAATGAATAGGCGGCTACAAACATATCTCGTTTGAGTCGGGGTTTGAGGAGTGTCGCGATTAGCCTCTATCACCTGCCATGATAAAAGCTGGCACTAGTCATGCTAGTACTAGAAACCCGATAGGTGTACAATCTGGCAAATGGGTCGCTCTTTACGTCACAACGGGAGTCGGGTGAACACTGGTCAGCTTAATAACACAACCTTCCTCGCGCTTTCATCTGCCTGCTTCACTAATTGAGCCATCGAGAGTACTACAATAGTTCTATTGTTAACGCCAGATAAGTAGAGAGGCTCTAGTTAATCACCGATCTTTTTCCGATGCTTTTAACAATAGAAAAGAATTCCGTTGTAATACCGGGGTAAAATCGGTAGAAAAACGCTATAAAATCACTTGGAGTTTGGATATGGCCCCTTAGTCAGGTAGATTTCAATCCATTCCTATGTTTGCTAATTGTATAAACTTACGTGTCTGGCATCGGTTACCCGTATATCCAGATGGACATGTGCAAGTGTTTGGTCTGGTACAAGTTCCACCATTCGAACACGATGGCGAACAAATTGCTGGAAAGTGATAACAGTTTAATACGAAAAACGGTAAATATAGGCCTAATGGGTATAGGCCTAACTATGATATTTACAAGTTGGTGAAATTGTTCTATTTGATAATAATAAAGGGTAAAATAACGATATTTAGACAGACAGATTTCAATCTATTGATACGTTAGCTAATTAGGTAATTGCTTAAACTTACGTGTCTGGCATCGGTTACCCGTATATCCAGATGGACATGAGCAAGTGTTCGGTCTGGCGCAAGTTCCACCATTCGAACACGATGGTGAACAAATTGCTGAAAAGTGATAACAAGTTGATATGAAGTGTTGTAAATATTATTTGACTATGATACGGTATTTAGACAGGTAGAATTCGACACATTACTATATTGGCTAATAATTTGGCTTAGTACATAAACTTACGTGTCTGGCATCGGTTACCCGTATATCCTGAAGGACAAGAACAAGTGTTTGGTCTGGTACAAGTTCCACCATTCGAGCATGTTGGCGAACAAATTGCTGGAAAGTGACAACAGGTTGGTATGAAACACAGTAAACATAATGGATTAGTAACTATGACGATGATAATTTATATCGGGGCAGGGATGTCCCTCATCTGCATTACTATTTGTATAAACATACTAGCATGCAAAATAAGGAGAGATGAAAGTTTTGAAGGTATTAAACTTCCTTATATAAATTATCAGAAAAGGGAAGCAAATATTTATATCACTGTATGAAACGAAGATCAAATTAACAAAGTAATAGCAGGTTTGAACAAGTTCGAGGCTATACCAGGCCGCTCGCTCAATAAAAAAACCAGACTGAGGCACTAATCAAGTGGATCAAATAGCCTTCGAAAAGACACGTTTGGTTAATTGAAGTTGAATGTATCCAAACAATCAGTAGTACTTGAAAATGGTGGATTGAAAATCATTCTTATACTCTTTGCAATGTCATGGGTTAAAATCTGAGACCATAATAACTATGGTCTCAGGTTAAAATATTGCTAAACACTGGTTTATCCGCTTGGCAATTACATAAAGAAATTCAATATAGGTATGGATATTTTCAATTGGAACAGTAACAAAATGTTCCTACAACTATGGTTCAAATGCAATGCGGATAAACAAATAAATCATAACGACCAATTAATTTAAGGTTGGTGACTTTGTACGGACTATTCTAAGGTTCTTGTTTGAAATCGCTGACTTTGTTTTGGTACCAAGGGATTGCCCCGAGGGGGCGGCACCAATCTTATTCATAACTGTCATTTAATGCTGATTAGTATCCAAATTGTAAATAATAAGTTATTCTAAAGGTTTATATTTTGACTTTGGAGTTCGTATTTTTGTGTCATTTCCTCCTGAGGTAAATAAACACCACCCTATTGAATAATGGATCAATCTAGGGGGTTCCCCACTTATTGACCAATAGCAGAGAAGCTTTTATAAACATGATAAAGAACGATTACGAGATAGACCAATCACAGTTCTGCAGACTGCAACTATTATATGCATGTTCGGGGGCCACAAATTACAATCACAGAAAATAAATAAACAACAGAAGTTTCAAGTTCATTCCCGATCCTGTAAAGAATTCAGAAGCAGGAAACATCAATTTTGCCGATTGGATATAATATTATATGAAATATGACTTCATACCCTGGACGAATATTTCGTCTCAGATCTACCGTACGAATAAGTTTATGAAGCTATTTTTTGTAAGCTTATTTCATCATTGAAAAAGTCAACGCAAAATGTCTCATAATCATGGATCCATGGATCAAAGTCGGATCACTTCAACAACCTTCTTATGTTTATGGTCAATTGATGGGGAAATATAATCAAAATCGCAGCTAAATCGTGTTGTACGATTCCATTCTTTGTATTACCTGCTTGTAGAGACGACGTTATTCGGCATGTTCGGTGAGTAAATCATGAAATGATTGATGGCCGCCTAGACCTACATTGATATTGATGACTCAATCATGTGAGTCTTTTTGACAAACAAAAGTATGTTGTCTTGTTGCAGTGTTAGTGTTTGTCAAGTTTTGACAAAAATTAAATGGATTGTCATGTGTCGTAGACGGGATGGCTATTATTATATGCCTAGCTAGGAGTAGGCTCGTACGTCGTAGGCCTATAATTAATGTAGCCTAACATTTTGTTAATCTTGTCAGTTTTGGTTTTACAACAAAAATGGATGATACCTGATTTCGATTTTGAATACGTTTCTTGAATTGAAACATTATAAAGTCACCTTTGTCTGATGAGACATATCCCTGCCCTGTTTTTATCAGGGTTTTTTTGCGTGCCAGTCAAATTCTTATTCTAGTTTGTTAGCCCTGTATCTGTAATCAGATTTCAATTTCACCGATGCTTGATTATTGATACGGCCGTGTTTGCCGGTGACAGACACACAACGTTATGAGCGGTGTTTAGCTTACAATCGCTTGACACATGGCATACATTGTAGGCCTACGTCGTCGTCACTTGTAGTGTCATAGGTCCATGAAGAGTGAACATGGTGAAGCTTACAAAATTTCACCGAGTCTGCTGAGGGACGTCCAGTTACCAGTATCTGTACTGTAGGGCAGGCTAGCCGCTGCGATGGCGGTACAAACAAACGCCCGTTATTCAAAACCATGCAGACCAAATTTGCCGTTCATCATTGAGATTTTACAACGATATAAAAATGGTGTTTTGGTGTGTTTTCATGTAGTATTTATTGTTGAAAGTAGGCCTACCGCCGCGAGTAGTCGTGTCATGTGTATTCATGTTCAGGGCCCACTCAAGCAAACATCTGCCTCTTGTTACCATACGACGTCACTCAAAACGCCCCGCCCCCAGGTCATTGATGCGCGTACAAGTGAATTTTAGAGGTCTTGGCAATATATCAATAACCCGCGTTGTGCGTTCGCGTTTCAATATAACGATCAATTTGAGTGGAAGCGCGATGGTACGCACATATTCAAAAGTTATGAATGTGGAACAATGATAACATTCGATACAATGGCAAGACGATCATACTCCAAGCTGTGCTCTGAATAAAATCCGGGTTCATGAAGATTAATCAACTATTTGGTCAACATGGCAAAATGTCGCAATTTTCGAGGTGTTTGTTTCATAAATCTGAGCTTCTAGGTATATATATTTACGAAATTGAGAAGTTCTTTGCCCCTTGTGTCATTATTTTAAGGTAACAGATCAATTTTGTCGGTGAATCATGCTAATGTAAAATTATTTGTGTCCTACATGGGACACTTTTGACACGGCCTGTATGAACAAGTTTAATAATAAATACTTCAATTATCATGATTATACATATGATTTTAGAGCTATTTATCTTTCATACTTAGGTTTGGTGTACCATTATATGACTGTGACCAAAATATTGTTTACAATTAAAATCAGATGCACATGAGCAAATGTTTGGTCTGGTACACATTCCACCATTCGAACATGATGGAGTACAGATTGCTTGAAAGTGATAACAGTTTGATATAAAACACGGTAAATACTACATCTTGTAGGCCTGCAAAGAGTGTAATATCAACTGGCGTGTATTGCTATTCCTTTGGCATACTAGAAAACAGCTAATCAATCAAATGTTCGTTGTTACAAGTCAATCCACATTGATGCCTCGTATGTTAAATATTTAACATAATAGTCACTTTATGAGTTTTCCTTATGTGCGACCTTCAGAATAGACAATCAGGTAGTCAATGATAGAAACTTATTTCTTCGAGAGACTTTCAATCCCTCCATTTAGTCCTGTATATTGAAAATCTTTTAGTTCCAATGAAAATCAAATATGACTTTTGCAGGGTTCTCTAGGGGAGGGTATACTTAATGGTTGTCCTGATCTGGTTCTGGCTAACATAGGGCATATTTAAAAATAAAGAGAGATATGACATTTAGAACGGTTATAGTAGACCGACAGGTACGTTTATCTGTTAACATAGGCAAAATTAAATTTTGCATTTTGTTCATCCTTTTCCATCCCACTAAATGGAAGTTTGGTTTTCATTGCATCTCCAGAAAAATACAACCATTACTCAAATCAATTTACAATGAAGTTGTAGCTCAGGCTCCAAGCTACAATTGTGTAATATTTCATAAGACTGGCTTATATAATAACAAAGTTATGAAGTAGGAGGTAGAACTTATTGAATGACCCTTGTAGTTTGGCTTACGCGTCTGGCATCGGTTACCGATATATCCATTTGGACATGAGCAAGTGTTTGGTGTGGTACAAATTCCACCATTCGAACATAATGGTGTACAGATTGCTGGAAAGTGACAACAGTTTGGTATGAAACACGGTAAATATACTAGTAATGGGTATAACTATGATATTTACAAGTTTAATGTAATTATGATATTTAATAATAATAATGGGTATACCTATAATATTTAGACAAGCAGATTTCAATTGTATGAACTTACGTGTCTGGCATCGGTTACCCGTATATTCAGATGGACATGAGCAAGTGTTTGGTCTGGTACAAATGCCACCATTCGAACATTGTTGCGAACAAAAATCTGGAAAGTGTTAACAGTTTAAATACGAAAGCGGTAAATACGAGGGTCATTCAATTAGTTATACCTCCTCACTGATAAAACATCGCTAAAATGAATATCAACCTCATGTCATTTGTCATGATTATAGCTCTGAATCATAGCTATACATTTATATACAAATTATAATTGTTACTGTGTCACTTTTTTTGTTATGATGCGATCAAAGTCAAGGAGAAATTTCGGACAACTGAAACGGGAAATTACCTTTAAAATGAATATATGTTATTCGGCATTTATTCCGTATTTTATGGTAAGATATAAGAGCACAATTTATGTACTGAAAATGGAACGATTGATATCTGAATATATTACAGTTTTATCAATTATAAATAAGATTGTAAGCAATATAAACTCGTTTATGCTAGCAAATAGTGAAATATCCACGCAAATATATTGCTATGCCTTAAGCATACTGGAATACTGCTAATCAGTCAAATTGTAGTTATTACATGTCAATCCCCATTGATCCCTTGTATGTTAAATCTTGAACATGATAGTCACTTTATGAGTTTTCCTTATGTACGAGCTTCAGAATAGTCAATCAGGTAGTCAATGGTAGAAAATGATCTGTTTGAGAGATCACTCCATTTAGTCGTGTATATTGAAGATCTCTTAGTTCTTATGAAAGTCAAATATCACTTTTGCAGGCTGTCTAGGGGAAGATAAACTTAATGGTTGTCCTGATCGGGTTCTGGCTAATCAGAAGTCATGTTGTTTTCTAGGAAAACTTCGGCGATATGTCTTGCTGTTTTTCATCCGTTCCGTCACACTAAATGGAAGTTGGGTTTTCACTGCATCTCAAAAAGTACAACCATTATATTCAGATCAATTTATAATGAATTTGTAGCTGAGGTTCAAAGCTACAATTGTTTAATGTTTCATAAGACTGGCTTTTATAATAACAAAGTGATGAGGTAGGAGGTAGAACTTATTTAATGACCCTCGTGTAACGGGTATAACTATGATATTTACAAATTGGGTGAAATTATATAATTTATTAATAATAATAATTCAAGACTTTGTATACATAAGTGCTCGTTCGTCTGGTATCCATGTAAGCACAGTCCCTGTGGTCTAGTGGATTAACCAATCGCCGCGATAGCGAGAGGGACCGGGTTCGAGACAGTGTATTTTTAAGGTCATTGTTAATTTAATTCTCGCCAGTTTGTCCGAGTCTATATATTATTTATTCATTTCAATTACTCGGCTGGTATCATTTGCTTGATCCTTGCGTTTATTTAATTGAGTTTCGCTCTTCATAGATTCTGCTAGAATCATGCTTATAGGCCATCATCGATTGTTATTATTTACTCATGTATTTCGGCTGCTAGAAGCTTTCAACAAAGACTTTGTACACATAAGTGCTCGTTCGTCTGGTATCCATGTAAGCACAGTCCCTGTGGTCTAGTGGATTAACCAATCGCCGCGATAGCGAGAGGGACCGGGTTCGAGACGGTGTATTTTTAAGGTCTTTGTTAATTTAATTCTCGCCAGTTTGTCCGAGTCTATATATTATTAATAATAATAATTATATAAACTTACATGTCTGGCATCGGTTACCCGTATATCCAGATGGACATGTGCAAGTGTTTGGTCTGGTACAAGTGCCACCATTCGAACATAGTAGAGTACAGATTGCTGGGAAATGATAACAGTTTAATACGAAAATACGGTAAATATAAGGAGTATAACTGTAATATTTAAAAGTTGGTAAAATTATGATATTTAATAATAATAATGGGTAAAATAATTATATTTAGACAGGCAGTTTTCAATCTATTGATACGTTTGCTAATTGCTTAATTAACTCTTTCCCTGACAAATTAATTTTTGAAGAGATTGTGAATTTGCACATGCATGTAAATATCAACTTATAATTTGAATATGAGACTCTGTAAGGTAGTAAAACTATATATATTCTAAAAGCTTATTATTGGGCGGACACTGTGAAAATTTCAACGATACCGGACGATCGTGGCGGTTGCCATGGTAACCGTTACCCAGCATGCAATTTTTGTAACATCTTTTTTTACAAATATTTAGTAGTCCTGTATGAAAACTATACTACTTGAGCCCTTCAAAATGCTTTCAAGAGATGGGCATTATAATTCTGAACATTTTGATACCATATTTGCTGTAGTGGGTTATTCGGTTATGGCGCAACGACCAGAATCTTGTACGATCAGCACGACAAATATACCGTAAGCCCAAAATCCAAAATGGCCGCCATACAGGGGCACAAAAATTCAAATGCCTTCAATTACACTAAAAGGCGTACCAAATTGTTCGGCTGAGCACAAGGATTCCCAAAAGGTATAGTTTGTTATACTTCCGATGTTTGGTTAACGAATTATAGGGTAAAACGTAAAAGGTCGTTTTGACGCATTAATGCGTCTATGTCAGGTAAAGAGACTTACGTGTCTGGCATCGGTTACCCGTGTATCCTGATGGACATGAGCAAGTGTTCGGTCTGGTGCAAGTTCCACCATTCGAACACGATGGCGAACAAATTGCTGGAAATTGATAACAGGTTGATACGAAGTGTTGTAAATAAAATGGATTTGACTATGATACGGTATTCAGACAGGTAGAATTCGACACATTACTATATTATTATTAGCTATTAATTTGGCTTAGTACATAAACTTACGTGTCTGGCATCGGTTACCCGTATATCCTGAAGGACAAGAACAAGTGTTTGGTCTGGTACAAGTTCCACCATTTGAGCATGTTGGCGAACAAATTGCTTTAAAGTGATAATAAGTGTATATGAAACACGGTAAACATAATGGATTAGTAACTATGACGATGATAATTTATATTGGGGCAGGGATGTCCCTTACCTGCATTACTATTTGTATAGACATACTAGCATGCAAAATAAGGCAAGATGAAGGTATTAGACTTCCTTTTATAAATTATCAGAAAAGGCAAGCAAAAATATATCACAGTATGCTGGTAATATAACAATTATCTTAAGAAACGAAGTTAACAAAGTCATAGCAGTCTTGGTTCTAGGCTATTTCAGGCCTCTCGCTCAATAAAAAATAAAACAGAGGCATCATAAAATGGATCAAATAGTCTTAGAAAAGATATGTTTTGTTTATTGAAGTGGAACGTATATCCAAACAATCAGTAGTATTTAAGAATGGTAGAACTCATTCTTATACTCATTGCAAATGTCATTGGTTAACATTTTGCTAACATTGGCTTATATTGCCTTCTTTCACATACACAAATTTAATATAGGTAGGGATATTTTCCATTGTAATTGTCAACAGCCTTTAAGTAACAGTTACAAAATGTTCCCACAAACATGGTACGAATGCAATACGGTTAAACAAATAATCATAACGATCAATAAATTATCTGAAACAATATGCGCATTAGATACAATGGCAAGACGATTATATTTCAAGCTCTGGATAAAATGTTAGATATAGTGAATTTAAGAAGCAAAATGCCAAATAACGGTGGTTTATTAACCTTATACCCATAGGCCACTTTGTTCAGATTTTTTTTCCCGCGGTGATAAGTGACCCAAAATAAAATATCGCCGCGACCCCCCCCCCCCCCCCCCCCCCCTGGCTCATTTGAATTCTGTTGAATTTAGCAGAGTTAGGGTTAATGGAATTAAAGGTCTTATCAATGCAATTCCTTAATAATTGTTACTGTGTAAAACGTCCTCCTACAGATGTTAAATGGATTTATTTAAAATGTACTGATAGAGATATTCTCCTAGATAACTAGCATAGTTATGATAGCGAAATTGTCAGTAAATTTAGATATGGTTATCACCCTAATTCTTAAATAATTTGAAATAAGAATTGTTATTCAGGAAATTGATAGAGATAATTTACATTGAATGTGGATAACATGAGATGCGTGACTTTGAAATACAATCATATTTTGAAATTACATACAAAGAATACAAAGTGGTTTTGAAATATAATCCGAACATGTTGATATACGGTATATAATGTGTGTAATTGTGTTGAAAAAAGAGGGTGACGATTATGTTATCATTGAATGTGTAATGATGTATGAATAATGAATAAATTTAAATGATTTACCAACAAAACATATAGGGGGCAAATGACCCAATTCTGGCAATCAGGCCGTTACATTTTCCAACTGCAATGCACTTTCTTATCAATGCACTTTCTTATCCGATGAAACTTGGTTTTTGTTGAGTTTTTTTTTTTTGGGGGGGGGGGGGGGGGTTGCCATTGCTTATAAAATGGATTGCAAAACATCTTCAATGAACTATTGGATAACCTATTTTAGCAAATCACAATAACACCGACAAATCATATAAAAATGTCGCAATTGTCGAGCTATTTGTTTCGTCAATCAGAGCTTTGATGTATATTTGCAAAATTGTGTAGTTCTTTGTCCCTGGTGTCATTATTTAAAGATTTAATATCAATTTTGTCGGTGAATCATGCTAATGTAATAATTTAGTATATTTTAGGTGATTTTAACAATGACTTGAAGAATTAATTACATAAGGGCTTGTTTATTTATAATATACTAATTCATATAAGGACGTTCAATATACTAGTTTGTTATTGTATAACATTACATCCATATCTACGTTATTTTCAAATAAAGGATAAAAATAATACATCTTCTAACGATCCTTCACCACATTGAAACATCTTACTGGCAAAGAAGCAGGTTAGACCAGTTGCAGTCAGGTACATTACAAAACATTGCTATGTTGGGTAATTGTAGGAATACACTTACGTGTCTGGCATCGGTTACTCATATATCCAGATGGACATGAGCAAGTATTTGGTCTGGTGCAAGTTCCACCATTTGAACACGTGGGAGAGCAGATTGCTGGAAAGTGGTAATAGTTTGATACGAAACACGGTAAATATATTGGATACATTTATGATATTTAGACAGATAGATTTTAACACATATGTTGGTTAATTACATAAACTTACGTGTCTGGCATCGGTTACCCGTATATCTAGATGAACATGAGCAAGTGTTTGGTCTGGTACAAGTTCCACCATTCGAACACGATGGCGAACAAATTGCTGAAAAGCAATATCAGTTATAAAACGCGGTGAACATAATGGATTAAACAAGAACTATTCCTGTATGGCAAGCCAGATGCCCAAGGGTTCTTAAAATACTGATACACTGTGTTTTACAATATGATAATCTCTGTTCATCGTTGATAATCAGTTTTTGTCTCTCGATAAACTATGTTTTTTCTATCTAAAACACCGTTTCCATTGAAAATAACCACGGCGGTAAACACAGTTTTTATGATAAACTTTTTTTTCGGTCGAAAAAACAGGGTTCTGTTTCTCGATCAAAAAACACAGTTTACACATTAAACTGTTCTGCGATAAACACAGATTTCTCGATAAACTCGGACCGAAAAACACGATTCATCGATAAACTCTTTTATCGATTAACTCTGTATTTCAACGGATGAAACCAAGTTTATAGGTTGGGGCGGACCTACGTCATGCCGGTGAAAACAATCCGATGCCGGTGAAAACAAAAACAAAAACAACTTGCGCAGATCAATCAATTAAGGCATCCGCACATTGCGCCTACTGCGATTCAAGTGCGTAACGCTCAGCGTTGAGTGCGTGCATGGAATGATTTGCTTTTGAATCTCTGGTTGCCAAGCAAATTTGCTAAAAATAACTCAAAGTTCCCGTATGTCCGCGCCTTCGTATAGGCGAAAACCACTGATTCTCGATGTTTTACCCTCGATAAACAGTACTGTCCTCGATAAACATCGAGAAATCCTTGCTCGATAAACAGTTTTTCGCAACAAAAACACTGTTTCCCAAGACATTGTTCATCATACTTCCCGATAAACCATATGCGTGACCAAGGATTTACAGCTAACAACTATTAAAACACGTATTTCTACTGAAATTAAAGTGCCAGAGTGGGGATTCCGTACCCCAACTTAAGCAGCATGAGTATTTGAAAATAAAAAGAGGCCTATTGCATGAAATATGTTTAAAAAGGAGTATTTCACAACATTTGCCTATGAAGTGTACATAATTAGGTGTTGGTCATTTGAAACATAACAAAACCAGGATTCATAGGCCACTTTCAACCTTAACTAATATAATAATACTCAATTTGATTATTGTGTTTTTTTAAATTTTATTTGTTTTTTTTTGTTTGTTTGTTTTTTGTTGTTGTTTTTTGTTGTTGTTGGGTGTTTGTTTTTGGGGTTTTTTTTGGTGGTGGGGGGTGGGGGGGTTGGGAGTGGGGTTGGTCACGTATTTTATCGTTGACTGCCTAAACCTAGGCCTTTTGACATTGATACCTCCTTTTTATCGGTTTCTATCTTACCCCCGGATCTTACCTCTCTGACATCGGGTGCCCGTGTAGCCTGATACACATCTACACGTATTTGGCCCGCAGCAAGTACCTCCATTCATACATGATGATGAACATATAGCTGTAAAATATAATATTTGACTGCTATATTGTAATTATATGATTAACTAGCGAGATGCCCGTGCATCGCACGGACTCCCGCTATTACGTAGGGCCTATACAATGAAACAACACATGCGTGTTAAAATATGTACAATACTTTATAGATGAAATTTGACAATATTTGCAGCCTTTTTGGGACCCATTTTGGCGGCCATTTTTTATTTTTAACTATGTTAACAAAGCAAGAAAACTGGATATGAATAAATGGTCTAACACATACATTTCATTTATATTTTCATCATATATTCCGGTTGACAGTATGCCATTTTATGGAATTTGACAATTTTTGGCCATTAAGGGGGGGTCTAGGTTGATTTGACCCAAATTTGGAAACACATTTTTCAATGTTACCTTGGACCTACTGCTTAGTGTTACATATCAAATTAAAGCTTAGGTCAAGACGTTTCAGAAAATGCGTGTTATTTTGACCTGTTGGCCATGGTTACCATGCAAGGCCTCTGATTGGCTAAACACGGGAACAAACGTAACTAGAAAACGAAATGTTGCATAGACATCATACATGGGTAGGTGATGTATCGGTATAGTGCGCATGAAACCATGAAGCCGGATTTTCTATACGGTTGCCATGGCAACCGTGAACCGACCAATCAGGTAATTTTGTATCGTAATTCAAATTTGAAAAAAGATATTAAACATCGGGCTTCATGGTTTCATAGCCCCTTGTGTGCTTAACATCTGGTCCAAATCCCACGGTTACATGAGCTTTCGTTTTTGAGTTACGTTTGTTCCCTTATTGCAAGTTTGCGTGTTTTATAGTTTTGAGATATCGTGCAAAACGTATTGAAAAATATTAAAATTGGCGAGAAAGAAATAAGTTGACATTATGGATTAAAATAGTTGTTCAATTATGGAAGAGCATGAATTTAGACACATTTTGAGCCATTTTGGGTGAAAATCGCAATTATATTAGCATTTGTATTGATTTTGAAAGATAAATGGCTTCAAAATAGCCGGGTGAGAAAAAAAAATACATTAGATTACATTAGATTACATTTAAAAAAATGCAAAAAATGCAAGATATGAGTTTATAGTGGTGTAACACATATATCCTACTGTTAAAACTCCACACTGATAATACATGTTTGTTCATATAATGCCAATTTATGGAATTTTACCATTTTTGGCGGCCATCTTGGCGTCCATCTTGGATTTATGTATGATAACAAAGCAAAAGTACTGGATATGAGTGTCTAGTGGTCTAATGTATACATCCCACTATTAAATCTATACTTTCACTTCACCATACATTTGTTATTCTATGAGATTTGACCAGTTTTGGCGGCCATTTTGGATGCCATCATGAATAACCCCAGAGTATACTCTAGTACTCCAGAGTACAGTATCTCATGATTAGATAACGGAATAAAGCGCAATAATAATGACAAAATAGTGTAAGAATGTAGGATACACCATATTTATTGTTTACGCTAGTGGCCATCCTTGTTTTTACCTCTACGACCACCAGCCCCCCTAAGTGTTTTGACATATACTTGTTAATGAATATCATTTCAGCGGTGTCAAAATATAAACTACGTATAGTAGACGTAGAAATATAAACTACGTACTGCTTAAACAATAACTATGGGATATCCTACATTCTTCAACTATTTTGTCAGTGTTATTGCGCTTTATTCCTTTGAGGGCGCCAAGACGGAATAAATATAATCATGAGATACTGTACTCTGGAGCACTGGACACGATACTGTATCAATATCCCATGTTATTTTACATGTTCTACTACATAAATTGGGTGACTAAATGTACTATATTTACAACCTCGATAACAGATCTGAAATTGATTACAGTATACAAAAACATTATCTGGTGCACACCTACATTTCTTTATTCAAAAACATTTAATTGGGATGGAATGACTTAAATACAAATGCATTTGTCACAAATTGCACTTCAAATTTGATACAAGTAGGCCTACAGAGTAGAAACACTTCTTCATATTTTTAGTGAAGTGCGCCTAAACTTATTTTGATTACCCTCCGAGGCGGGTTTTGGAGGAGGATCCCGCCTCGCCCACCACTATCACCACCACCACCGGGCCGAAAATACCATTGACCAACAATAACAATGGTGCGCCGCGCTGCGCTTAGTTGTGCAACGCACATTATCATTCAAATCTAGTGACTTGTTTGAGCAAAGTTTTACAGTTTATGATTAATTTTTGGTAAATACGTGACGGTTTTCAGCCATTTATGGCTTATAATCCACCCGGATCATCATCTAATATCATTTAATATCAGTACAAGGTACAACGTTCACGGATTTTAGACCTACAAAGCTAAACTATCACCGAATGAATAACAACCCGACTCCCGAATGGGATAACAATAATTCAGCATTTTGTTGGTTAAATTTTACTTACGTAAGCAACTGCTTCCACTGGCTCTCCAACCTGTGCAGCACGGTCTATCTATCCGATACATTGTTCTGTTACTTATGCGATAGCTCAGGCGATACGCCCTCCTATAGGTAAGAGTAAAATGTGTTTACTTTTTAACGGTTCAGGCGATACGCCCCCCTAGGTAAAAGTAACATTTGTTTGCTTTTTAACGGCCCAACCGTTTGAAAGATGGGGCCCTCACATGTATCCGTGTGAGCTGGGCGGCCCCTTACCGTCTTATAGAAAAACAACAGAGTCCAACACGGTGAACAATCAGCAAAACATGTCAACGACCGCATTGATTTATTTTTTGTCACCGGGTTCATACTGTTCTATACCGGGTCCTTATCGGCCTGGAACCGGGCTCATACCACCTCCTCACCAGGTCCTCACCGGCCGAAACGCTTCGGTACCGACCGAACCGCCTTGATAACGTCATCAAACTACCCTGTATAAGCTGAGCGCTCAAGCTTGCCGTTTCGCTCACATTCCGGGAATGTCTGTAAAATACATTTGTACTCACATGTATCCGTGTGAGCTGGCCGGCCCATTACCGTGTGACAAATTGGTGCAGACGGTGGCACACGGTGATGTCACACGGTGGGCCGTTTCCCGTCCGTTGAACACGTTGCCGGGGACATTGCCGGCCATTCGCGCCCGGCAGGACTTTTGAGCATGCTCAAAACTCTTGCCGGGTCCTGCCGGGTGAGTAAAAGCGGCGGCAAACGGTGAGAGCCCGGTTTGAGGACGGTATAAAGACGGTGCATCCGTTTCACGCCCGCTCGCAGGGCGGTAATGGCAGGCGGCCACCTTACCGTCTAATAGAAAAACAACAGAGTCCAAACAATCAGTAAAAAATGTCAACGGGCGCATTGATTTTTTGTTGTGGCCACCGGGCCCATAACGTTATACCGGGTGGTTCAAAAAAAAGTTGACCCAAGTTCAAGGTAACTTTTCAACTACATTTTATAGTTTCAGAGAATTTGCGTTTACTTAGTCTTGATCAGCAGTAAGTTTTGAAATTATCCTGAACAAATGGTAAATTTAGCTTGGTTGGTTCTTCATATATGGTTCATTATACAGAGCGTGCACAAAACTGCCTTGTCCACGGGAGCATCCTTTAGTAGAGATAGAATGCACAAAGTGGACTTACACACGATTGGTCACAAATTGTGAAAAAAGAAGAAAAAGAAGAAAGGAGACATTTGAAACATCTGTCTGGTGCATGACATTACCTACATACGTACCTACATATCTTTGTTGAATGTGAATGGCACATAAGCATAGAGATTGGGATACTTTGTCTGGGCGGGCTTTTCAATTATGAATCTAGAGCATGCTGTTCTGTTGAAGACAAAAACTAAATGACGCTCCCGTGGACAAGCCAGTTTTGTGCATGCTTTCTGTAATGAACCATATCTGAAGAACCAAACAAGCTAATCGCGCCATTTATTCAGGATAATTTCAAAACTTACTGCTGATCAAGACCAAGTAAACACAAATTCTCTGAAACTATTAATGTGGTTGAAACATTATTTTGAACTTGGGTCAACTTTTTTTTGAACCACCCGGTATACAGGGTCTATACCGGGTCGTCACCGGTCGGGTACTGGGCTCACCGTCCTCATACATTTCTAGCTTACCGTTCTTACCGGGTGCATAACACCTCCTCACCGGGTCCTCGGTCCATACCGTTCTACACCGGGTCTGTCCCGGGTTCTCACCGGCCTTGTCCCGGGATCACCGGCCTCATACAGTTCTAGCTTACCGTTCTCACCGTGTCCTCATCGTGTGCATACCACCTCCATACCGGTTCCTAACCGGTCGAAACGCCTGGGTACCGGCCGAAACGTCTGATTACATCATCAAATCGCCCGTTTCAAGCTGAGCGCTCAAGCTCGCCGCTTCATTTGTATTCCGGAATTCGTACGAACCACATTATAATACTCTCTAAATGTAAAAGAGCTAAACCTCACTCTTTCGAGAGCTTTAGGAGGGACGGCTCTTCTAAGAAGTGAAGTTTACTCTTTTCAGAGTGATTTGTCACTCTTTTAAGAGTGATTTCCACTCTTTTCAGAGTGATTTTAACTGTTTTTAGAGTGATTTTAACTCTTTTAGAGTGAAAATCGCTCTTTTAAGAGTGAACTTCACTCCAAAAAAAGATCTGTTCCTCCTAGAGCTCTCGAAAGAGTGAGTTTTAGCTCTTTTACATTTAGAGAGTTGCAACATGCCTGCTGAGAGTCCGTTCCGCGAACGGTTACTAGGCTGCATGCGGCCATTCGCAGTCCGTCGCTAAGATGGTCGACGTCCACCACCGTCAATCACCGCCCTGCGAATGGGCGCGAAACGGGTGCGAAACGGGTGCGAAACGGATGCGAACGGGTGCGCCGTCCTTATACCGTCTTCATACCGGGCTCTCATCGTTCGCCGCCGCTTTTACTCACCCGCCCGGAGTTTTGAGCATGTTTAAAACTCCGGTGGCCGGCAAAGTCCCCTGAACGTGTTCAACGGACGGGAAACGGCCCACCGTGTGTGCCGCCGTCCGCACCCATTTTTCACACGGTAAGGGGCCGCTCAGCTCACACGGATACATGTGAGGACCCCATTAGCGCAAGGATCAAACCCGGGTCACCGGAGTTGAAGCCGGACACCTAACTGATTGCGCTAATAGATCGCCGGATCGTGCCTCGAGACCCGTGAAGCACGCGGTACAAACTGCTGGCCTCTATGGAGGTTTAATAAACTCCCGATAGAAAAAGTATACACCCACGCCAGCCCCCCCCCCCCCCTCCCCCACCCTCTCCACACCATCACACATCCTCCCAACTCCCCACTCACACGCCCAAAGACCCCAATGGAAACAGTGCTTTTATGTGCTAACGTTAATAATATGTGATCCAACGCTAGTAAATGAGGCACAATGAGGGACGTATGAATATTAATTCATACCATGATCTTGGGTATATGTTATGGGACATGATGGTACCAAAGCCAATGTCATTTCACGTTCCAAACTCGAGTTACAGATGATTAAATAATAAAAATCACTTTTTCTTAAAGCCCCAGGTATCTACTCATTCCACCAGTGGCTTAATCCAGCCAAACTGCCAATCTGACACATTTGAGCAATAGAGGGCGCTGCAATACAAAATGTATTAAATGCCATTTACTCTTGATATCCATGTTCAGTAGACTCCGATTCCATTTCAAAAATATGGTTAAATGTATAAATCAGTTGATATAACAAAGATAAGAAACGTAAAAATGTAATTTTGATGATGCCCCTTTTTAAAAAAATTAATTTAACACCATAGATTCTGTATTTTGTCAATAATATCTAGTCAGTTTGTACACCATTTAGCAGATGCCTGGGGCTTTAAGACATCAAATACAAATTGTCAAGTTATTGGCAATTAAAGTTTTAGTTAAGTTAACTTTCAGTGCGTACCTGGTGGTGATTCATGAGTCCTCAGATCAACTTTAAAGAAAACCACTCAGGGATGCATTACCATACCATTATATTATAGCCAATTCTTTAAATTCCTAACACTTATGGTTTTGTCGTAAACAAATATCGAAATTTCTAGAAAAGAATCCAGTAAAATGATATAAAGCGTGATCATTTCGGGCGCGATCATCTTTGTGCTCCTAAATGGATAGAAAAATTTGTTATGGCACATTCAAAATTGCCGAACATTGTAAATAGTATTTTGCGAACAATTTATTTTTCATGGCAAAAATAAATAAATCATGTTTCACACGGGACACCTTTTCTTCAACTCAGAAGAGGACTAGACTCTTATTCAGCAGGTCAAATCTTTGGTAATGTATTTTTATATATTATATTATTGTTTATAGATTATTTGGAATGCAGGTAAGTAATGATCAATCAAGTGTGCATTTAATTTACAAATCACATTCCCTGTAGGTATATGCATGCATACTGTCGGGCACCACGTCATAGGTCACATCATATACATCATGTACGTATAGAAAGAAGATGGGTGTTGAAAATAGTTTGAAGTAGTTAGTGTTTACAAATTCATTTATTTGTTATACTTTGTTTGTTTATTGTTTATTTTTTTGCGATTTATTTCATTTATTCATCTTACTTTAATTTATTATCTACAATTGCTCACTTGGGACATTGGTGGTTTGGATTTGCGATCAATATAATAATTTAAAGACTGCTTCAACTTTAATCATTATCGCGGGTATTCATTTGGTAGAGTTATTAGTTAATGAATTTGCAAATAACAAAGTACACTATTTCCTATTTTATCTGAAGACACTCGTCGACTTGTAGGACCCGAACGCCGCAATAATTGCGAATTAAAAGATACTCGCTGGCTACAGAAAACTGTGCAATGGCTAAAAACAAAAATGCAGTTTTGCCTTTTTTTTTGCTGAAATGTTTTGGAGTTATTGATTATTATGACAAATGGTGGTATGTTTTCAAACATTTTGGCGTTAAATTTATTACGTCAGAGGCGTGTTTGAATAATGTTTCATCTCGACAAAGTGCTGAGTCATTTGTTGGGTCAAGTGGTCCAAAGGAGTATGGGGCAACTGGTCCACCTGCAAAAACCTAATCAAAATTGTAAAATTCATTTTGAAAACTAGTTGTAAATGTGAATAGAATATGAAATAATTCACATTCTTTCTAGTTCTTAGACATTTTAGAGCATTTTGGGTCTAATACCACTATTTCTGCTAATCAGATCACAATATGACATGAAATTGCTTTAGAACGGTTTAAAACCTCGGTATTATGAATTACAACTTAATATATTTTGAATGGTGTCTGTAAAGATATTTGCAATGACAATATTATGATTTATTTATTTTATTCACTCCTTATTGTGTATATTAACCGTTGGGTCATCTTTGTCATACTGACTAACTTCCCCTGTAACATAAAAAGCTGGCTAAATATCAAGATGGTTCATTATAAGTACTAAATTAAATGATGATTATATGAGTAAATGTAAACAGAGTCATGGGTGATATTTTCATAGCAGTCGTATTAATATTTACACGAGCTTTAATTTTTAAAATATGAAATATGCTTAACAGGACCAGTTGCCCCATGGGTACACTTTTAACATTTTCAATCAGAATACTTTTAGATAATTTCGTTAATATCCAATGGATTTCACTCGTTCGACCAGCAAACAATATAAACATTATTCACGTATGAACAATTACACATGAAAATCACCTAAAACTGTAATAATTACGTTTCTAAAGTCCCCACTAGCTCCAAGTCCTTCCTGCCATGGGCCAAACCAGGATACCATCCCTGGCCCGGCAGAGCCTTGAGCAGTGCTTGGCCAGCCATCCTAGTATCCGCGCTAGGAAATACACGGACGTCGTGCAATAAATCAAATAAATCGGCCAAAGAAAGTCAAGATATTTGAATACATGTGCTTGCTTCATGGGAGACTTGACAACTGTTTGGCGTGGGGGTCACAGGGAGTGTTATTCATGTGGGGAAGGGGGTTCTCCGGACCAACGCATCCCCCGCCTTTGCCGCCTACGTTGGCTAATTTGTTTGCGTTGATTTACAGGCTTAGGTTGATTTTCAATTCGTTATTCTCTCTCTTTTAATTAGACCTATCATTCTCATTTTAGCAGCCACGTATAAACATCGCTTAATATTGTCATTATGTTAACATTATTGTTGATGTAATTACAACTGACATTAAGTATGCAAACGTAATGCCACCAATTTACTTACATAGATCAAATTGCGGTCAAATTTAAAGGTATTGAATCTAAAAAAAAAGTATATTCTGATATTACAAATTGGGAATATCATCACGTCTAAATACTTGTTTAAGACGCATTCATAAAAGTCGTAAATCATTATCCGACATTCGTTACATGATGCGGGTATGCATATACAATGCATAGGGCCTACTTATCAGCCATAAACCACCGATAAAATGTTAACAAGTTTAAACTTTTTTTGTTTCGTTGTTAGACTAAAATGTAGGTTACACAGGTGCACAATTTCCTTCATTCATCATATCCACTCCACGTTTTATTTCCGTCACATTCATTCAATGAATACCATGAATACCACGGTTATTACTAGGTCACATACGTGTTCATTTTTTGCGACTCGCACTCAGCTCAAACCAAACCACCAAAAGTGTAAAATGATACACTCTTAAAAAATAAAAATCATCGAAAAATGATTAGAACGCCGCATCAACAGAGGACATACTATAACATCTAGAATAAAATTGATACGGTCAATCTTATCATCTAATCAAATATATGATGCGGGAATCAATAACCAAATACCAAAAAACCCACAGAAAATCTGTAGTAGAAATGTAAATAAATATAACAGAAATTCAGCGAGGTCGGTGAACTCAAACCCCAATATGAGACCATACCACTAATGAAAACGCTTTTGAAGAGAGCGCCATAATTTGCTTAGTGCCATTTGTTCGCCGCTTTTAAATCTATTCCGTATGAGGATTTAGGACTGTGTACATTGAAACCATGAATTTGTTGTTGTTTGAATGAAGCGTACTGAATCAAGTTCATCTTGGCTCCTTTAAGTCATATAAAGTGCGTGATTTACCATTATTACTACTATATTAGCATGTATAATTATCGTGATTTCTACAAAAAAGAGCATTAAAATGAAATACTTGACCCTTTCAGTTTGTCACTTTTTAATTTTGATTAAATCCCACTGCCAAATGAATCAAGGAGGTCATCTCCTTGCTTCAGGTCACACATCATGGGTGGCCTTCAATTATCTTCATGCTGAACATAGTTCAATTTGGTTAGAAACCATTTTATGGTGATATAGATGAATTGGATATTTAATCTATAAATCCATAGATTTAATATCAAATTCATGAAAAACCCAACTTCTGAAAAAATAGGGTTCCCTTCTCAGAAAATCTCTCTATGCCCCTTTAAACAATTTACAAGTAAATGTTCACCAGTGATACAATATTTTAAGTTTAATATATCATGACTTGATTTCTACATCATCCCGCTATAAGCCTTTTAGAAGTATGGTGGACGCTGCACACCTTACTGCACATTCTTTGCATTACCCACACCGAAGTACGCTCTCTACTTTGGTATACCGGGCATTACCCAAACCGAATTACGCCTAGTCTCTAATTGTGTCAGTCATACTTCAAAAAGACTAATATCATACCTATACTTAGTGCATCGCCACAACCATAATAACCTGCATGGTACGGTATATCGCTGGGAGTAACTGCTCGAATAGGATTCTTGATACGATTGGTTGAATGAAA
Source organism: Ophiura sarsii (assembly GCA_035610835.1). NCBI lineage: Eukaryota > Metazoa > Echinodermata > Ophiuroidea > Amphilepidida > Ophiuridae > Ophiura > Ophiura sarsii. The sequence continues at coordinate 11,905,043 of CM069452.1, read as the reverse complement.
CACTGGAGGAGCATACTCTAAAACAGGAATAGAAATATTTGGATTATGTTAATAACTCAACTTTTTAACGGTAACTGATTTTGTTCCCGGTATATTGGGAGATCTCAGTGGCGTAACTAGGAGTGGGCGAGATGGGCGAGTCGCCCGTCCATGGACATTTTTGTTTGACATTTGGGAAGGAAGGGGGTAAGGAAAAGAAAAGGAGGAAAGACAGGGAATAGGGAGGGAGAGAAAAGGGAAAAGGTGAGAGGGGGAAATGGAAAAGAGAAGAAAAGGGAAAGAAAGGGGAACGGCACATAGATTACTTTCTTATTATTTTACTATATTTATACGCACTGCCCTAAATCGTCGAGAATGGTAATAATTTAGCCGTTGATTGCCATATCCGGGTAATTCGAGTGTAACGCTATGGGAAAACATACAATTTCTTGGTGGCATTTTTATGAAAAAATGCCGGACATTTCATCCATAAAATGCATAACACTTTGAAGAGTGGGACTAAGGCTACCGGCTGGCATACTTTCGGGATAGCATACCTTTTAAAAGGCCAGTCAATAAGGTGGGGAACACCGATGTCATGTGAAATACGTGAAACTTCGTACTTGCAAATTGCATTTCTCAAAGAGAGTAGTTTTAATCTCAAAATAAGTAATTGTAGCTGATAAAATGTGTTTCAAGCTTTCCATTGATATCAAATATGTGGTATTTACCAGCCAAATAATGTGTTAAAAATGTACACCAAGGTATACCTTTAGATTTGACCTTTAGTAGGGGATGTACAGCAATGTACAGCTATGCACAGTCTCACGGTCATGCTGCATTGTTGAACATAAGAAAACAATGGAGTCTCAGTGATTGCAATATTTGCTAGAAAAAGCTTCGGGAAATGGTCTATTTGGTCATCTCAAAAATGTTAAAAATCATGTAGAATTTTAGAGGAGGGTCAATAACATCTGCAGAATGCTAAGAGTAAAAGCAAGATATACCAACAGGGTGTGGGGAAACAGGTAATAACAAGGGAGAATAACGCGATAAAACAGATAAATAACAAAAACAAAAAAACCCGGAAATGCACTGGGACAAGCAATGAAAATTGCTGTGCAATAAAACAACAAAGATATATCTGAGACTACTCAGGATATATGTGGTAACAATAAAGACCGACGTTTCAAGTGGATATACCACCCTTCATCAGGGACAAAATATAAAAAACAAAAGTGTTAAGAACTATAAATAAGATAATGAACTAGACAAGTCCACCACTGTAATTATAGCACAATGCCAGTAATAGATGTTACCTACTAAGCATCCAAGTTAACACTGAAACAAACTAGCAAGTTCACTATATAATATAGATCCAAGTTGCTAGGCGAACTAACAAAACATGTACAATAAATCAATAGACAACACATCATGCATATGCATGATGTTAAGAAGACAATAGACAGGAAGTACTGCTTGACAATGGATGGCGACAGAAATAGTAAATTAACTAGGCCTATGGATGAACTGAGTGGGAGCATAAATAATATAAATAAATAATAAATAAATAGAAGAAGAAAAAACCCAAATTAATCAAAAAATTACACAAATAAATGAGGAAATAAATAAATCATATAAGCAAATGCAGAGAAAAATAATATATAAAAAAAATTAAAATTTGTTTTAAAATAAATAAATAAATAAATGGTAAAATAATAATAATAAAATTAAAATAAATCATGAGGAAGAATTGCTGCAAAGAGAGCAGACTTACAAGAATAAAAAGAGGTGGGGGGGGGGGGGGGGGGGAGGATCAAGAAACTTGAGCCCCCGACAGGGCACTCAAGTTGTGGGAAATAAAAAGAGGGGGGGGTACAAACTTAAGCCCCAGACAGGGCACTCAAGTTATAGGAGACAAATAGGCCTGTGGGTGTATGGACTGTAAAATCTGCAGAATGGTAAAATGTATAATAGTATTAAACACGTTTTGTGACCAACATTAGGTTACAAGGCCCGCTTAGCAGCGCTATAAATTGATGCCCTAAAAACCGTCAACAAATTTAAATATTCGCCTTCCCTTCAAAGCTGGTAGCTATATATGACATAATTCTCGTGTGCAACCAACCGGCTGTATTGAGTAGTTTAAAGGCATGAGCGTAGATGTAATTTGTAACATAATGGAAACTTACCCATGCAGTTAGCCCCGAATTTAAATATATGCACTGGGTAATCTTCTCGTAGGATTGATAACAATAGGTTTACCAGAGCGAATTAATAGCGCTTCTAAGCGGGCAATTTATGTCATGTTTATGTCGTAAAATGTTGGAAAATTCACGTTTTGAAAATATGTGGTCTTCGAAATTACAGGAATCCTAACTCAATATAAACCACATCAAATCATGAAATGAACCCTCGTCTACAAAATGTCCATGTACGTATTGCTCAATCTGCTTGGAGATAGCGAAGACCACGGAAACTTCATAAAGGGTTCAACAAAAGAAAGTATACCACTTTGTTTATGTCATTTTGAGTAGCATTCAATCTTTTTTGGACCAAACAGTGTTAGTGGCCTGGTCAGCCATGGCTGACCCGTTAGTGTTCGAGATGCCCGCGCTACCGTCGTTCTTTACAGTTAGTTCTTTCCTACTCCGAGTCGTCATTCCAAAAAAGTAGCAATAAGCTAGTCCAGCCACAGACTAGTCCAACAGAACAAATCAAGCTAGTCAGGCTGAACCAGACTAACCTTAAGCTAGTCAAGTCGGTCATAACCTGTCCAGCAGGCTTGACTAACCTGCTTGACTAGTTTAAGCTTTTTCAGCAGGCTTGACTAACCTGCTCGACTAGTTTAAAGTTAGTCCAGCCTGTGTCTGACTAGTTTAAGTTTTCAGTGCAGACGTGATGAAATGCTTTACAGATTCTTTATCGGATAATTTTATATTTATATAGGCTAAGCTCTTTATCGGATAATTTTATATTTATATAGGCTAAGCTCTTTTTAATATCTGTCCGTGTTTTCTCACCCATTAGATGTGCTGCATGCTCCTGCACTCACTTCCACAAATCCAAGAATTATTATCAAGAGATACCACCACATTCTGCCTGCCATGCAAGTGGTAAGCTAGCCTGAAATCAGAATTGATCAGTGATGTTAGGTGGCAATCAATTTGCTGTACATGTACTCCAGAGTTAAAGTGACTTTTACAATGGTGCCAGAGTAGTACTTTGATTCACTCACCGTAAAATAATATGGGGATTGCCTCCCAAATATTGACGCGTTGGAAGGCCAAATGTCCAGCATTTCATAAATACATAATGCAAATCAGAACATAATTGAATTGTACAAAAATCGACGTAAACAGCGATCATTCCAAAACAACACACACGGTGGATGCGATCGCGTAGCGCGTAAACATTATCCCCGTGGTGCAGTTCGACCGGCGTGCTGGTTTCCATAGCAGCGTGGTTTATCTCAAATTAACAACGCTTTGCTATTGTACCTAAGGTATGGGGGAGTTGTTGAAATAGTGTATTATGCACATATCAGTTGTATGACGCACTATACAACCCCGTGAGAGTTGCGTCATGGGTGCGTCATTTACCACCACATTTCTTGACGCAGCGTACGTCATGGGGAGCCTTTGGTCCGTCACAGTATTGACGAATGGGTGCGCTAATGTCAGTCACTTTTACCTGGGTGCGTCACAGGGAACGTCATCACGCGTATAACGAAATACGAACATAATATTTTCCATGTAGACCCTTCTTACCACCAACCAGGCTTAGTTTTTTAGATATTCGAGGGCCGGGTATGGCAACACCAAACATAGGGGAAGATCCCCGTGAATCATAAAGTAATTTTATTTTCAGTATTCATGGTAGAGTAAAACACACCCAGTCAAATAGCGGCACAAACATGAAACGAGTTGATAGCTGCGAAAACGTGTTTCTCGTGATGTATGAAGTTGAATAAAGTCGAAAATGGTGAAGCAATTACAAAATAATTACGAAAATAACTTCAAACCAGTGAAATTTAGATGTTTAAATTAGACGGTAAACTTCTCTTTCATTCATTGTTTATTTTGTTTAATTCTACAGAGATCTGAAAACATTTGACACTCGTTAAAAAGTAAAAGTATGTACAACTGAAATGTGCATTACTTGCATATTGTTCTTTTCCTGTTTAATTTCATACAAGTCATAACCTTTTGAGATACACGTTGTTGAGAACATATTCAAACTATGTATGCCAAAACCGAACAGTGCGGTGCATTTGACGTTCTGTTAGGCAGCGAGTGTATTCTTGATTTTTTTAATTCTTTTAATGCATGGTATTTGGCTAGTTGAGTGTCATTTAAAATGCTTCTAGTTGTCTTTTAAATCTACGGAAGTTTTTCTATGGCAATATTTTCAGACTAGCTCCGGCTCAAATAAAAGGTAGGCCTTGTATCACCTACTTATACCGAACAGTGTATGGGCGGCCAATGGGGTTAAAATCGATTGAATACATACATATACTTGTAATTTGCAAGAGATCTATAAATTATGATAACTATTTTGTAATGAATATTAATTAGTAATATGTATATTCATGATTGATGTGGGATCCTCTTGGATCATCTCGGTTCAACCTGGACCATTTCAGTTCAATCTGGATCATTCATATTCATACTAATTATAATTCATATTGCTAATTAATTAATTAATCATTCATATAACTAGTAAATATTCATATTGTAAATTAGTATTCATTACAAAATTATAATTTATCTCTTTACCCTGATTTTAGACATTCTATATTAACTCCATTGGCCGCCCATACAATGTTCGGTATAAGTAGGTGATACAAGGCCTACCCAAATAAAAGGCATCCTTGATGCAACTTATTTCAGGAGTCAAAATGGTTTTCAAACCTGCTTACACCATGTGCACTTTCACCTAATGTATATCACAGAAGGTGTCCTATAGCTGGGGAGCGCGCATGGTTTTTTCGGTTCCGGTCTGCTGGCACAGGGAGTCGTATACCAAAATGTTCCTTGATGTCTGTAGTATGCAACCTATGTGGACATCCTTGCCAACTCGGATGTTAAGTTCCCATTTGACCTCGATTTTTTTGTCAAAGTTCACATGTGTTTCAATTGGACGTCAAAACTTTAATTTTTAAAACATGGGAAAAGAATTAAAAAACAAATTATTGACCACAAAAAGTATATCATATTGTTAATCACAACTTTGATCGTCGATCAATATTTTTTGACCTATTACCTTTTGAAAATGTCAAGTCATTTTAAGGTTAGCATATCAATGTACTTGATATTAAGATAAATTTCGAACATCAATGGTATGCTGTTGCCATAGCAACATACGTAAATTGCCTCCAAAAACGTCAAAAATAGGTCAAAAGGGAGTAAAATTTAGACATAAATGGTGATTGCTATGGAAACTGCATTGTAGGTAGATTTTATAATTGTCTTGAAATCCAAGTAGGTCTATAAACCATCAATATTAGATGTATTCCGATCATCCAAGGACCAATAATATTTTGAAAATAATGATTACATGTCATTTTTGGCAAATTTTGTGAAAAAAATAGCAGTTTTTTCCTGACATGTCATTTTCAAAAGGTCATAGGTCGACAATTATTGATCGACAATTGAAGTGTTATGGTCAATATCTTGTTTTTTAATTTTTTCCCCATGTTAAATTAAAGTTTTGACGTCCCATTGAAACACATGTGAACTTTGACCCTAAATCGAGGTCAAAGGTCAACTTAACATCCGAGTTGGCAAGGATGTCTACCTAGGTTGTATGCTACAGACTTCAAGGAACATTTTGGTATATGTCTCCCTGTGCCAGCATACCGGGACCAAAAAACCCTAAAAATGGGCCTCCGCTCCCCAGCTACTAAGCGTTATCTAAATCTAAAATGCATTAAGGCATAGACTATCCTTAGGCCATGAGTATTTGAAGATTGCTTTATTTCTCAAGTTATCGGATCCCATGATTTTGGACGCATTTTTGGACACACCGTATAATGCTCCACGAACCTGTTGTATTCAATGTGTAAGGTTAAGTGACGTGCCGGGCGAAGCTCGCGCGTGGAGTGCCTATCTCTCTTTCTTTGGCGTTTAGGCCAGACTACTCTTTTTTGTTTGTAATTTTTGCTGTGGAGGGTTCGCCACTCCTCCCGCACAACGAGTCTGTGTTACCTTCCCAACATGAATTAATGCTGGTACCCATTTATACACCTGGGTAGAGAGGAGTAATTGCTGTAGAGTGCCTTATTCAAGGATACAACACGCTGGCGGCAACGGGACTCGAACCCACATCCTTTGTATTGTGGAGCGAGATGTATCCGTTGGACCACGCGTGCCCATAAATGTGTGGGTCAATGACTGTGTGGATCATAACATTGATTGAAGACAAATTGTTCAGTGTATTCAACACATAACATGGTTAAATACCAAAATAAAAATAAACATTTTACAAACGTTGTATTTGGCACGTATATTACACATAAGGAAGTACTTCAAAACGAATTTTAAATTTAATGATTTAGCTCGTTGTGTAGCTTTTAAACTATACTGCGAAGTTCTTAAACACATTACAATGTCCAAATCATCCAAGATAATACATTTGGTCCATAATATTTCACATTAAATAAAAATTGCTGAATCTTTTCTATTAATAAACTAAAGTTTTTATATGAAATGAAATATAAAGAGCTCAACAAAAGAAAGTTATAGACTTTGTTTATGTCCTATAGAGTATCTTCCAATTATTTTTTGACCAAACAGGCTGAATTATGATGAATCTTTTTGGCACAATTTGGTACCGTATTTGCCACAAAACAACACAGATTAGCCATGATTAGCACCAGTTAATGAAAATCCGTATTTGTCCCGTATTAATCACTGCACATTTCCCCTGCGCGGGCTAATTCAAATTGCAAACTGTCACGCATTGGTAGTGTAGCATGTGTGATCGATATTCCCTGCTGTCATCCAGGCCATGCATAATGCATACACAGCATTTTCTTGAAATGCGAATTTCGAAACGTCACAGATTTTCTTTAAATGGGGCTAATCATGATTTAGTAGTATCATTGTTGTTTTGTGGCAAGTTTTGTACCAAATTGTTCCTAAAAGATTCATCCAAATGTCTATCTAGCCTGTTTGGTCAAAACATAATTTGGAATTCACTATATAGGACATAAACAAAGTGTATAACTTTCTTTTGTTGAGCATTTTATTTCATTTAATATAATGAAATAAACAAATGTTGCAATTAAACTTTAGTTTATCAATAGAAAAGATTCAGCTATTTTTTTTCATGTAAAATATTATGGACCAAATGTATTATCTTGGATGATTTGGACATCATTATGTCTTTAAGCATATGACATTTATTTGTTGAGCGCTTTATAATATGTGCCTAATCTAAATCCTTATACAGAATGAAATTTTCATTGGAAAAATCTGATAAATCAAGATTCTTATAGCCAATGCAAATTTATACTGTGTATTCTGTGCATTTTAAACTATTTTCGATGTAAACATGTAATCATATGAAATGGATTTAAACATTAAAGTGTTTAAACGTTAAACATTTAACTTTCTAAACACTAAGTTGTCCCCGAATTCTATACACTGTTTTCAGTGTAAACCTAATCATAAACCAATGCTCTACCATTTGGAAGCTAAATTGCCAGTGGTTTAAACAACCAATATTTTCAATGAACAAACAGCAACCAAATTTCAAAATACAGGGCGAGTCAAAAAGACTGCAATAGTGGAAAGAAGCCATTTTGTTTTCAAAACCAAAATGAATTTGAAAACTTTTTAAACATTGCAAGAATGATGTATTTAATCCTAACTTTGTGTGAAAAAATGAAGTCGATCGCATTTTTCATTTGTCTTTGGTGACCCTCTTTGCTGCACAAACAAATTTACCCGTTTGTCCACGAGCACAGTGATTTTCATTTGAAATGGCACACATTGCATTTTCATATTTGAATATCACGCCAACAAAAAAATGGAAAAATTCAGTTTTTTATTAAAATTTAGGACATTAAACGCTTTCACAGCATGGGTATGATTATAATTGATTATGCTAACTCACATGTAAACAAGAAAGGATGCATCAAATTCCAATAACATCACAAATGAACTCAAGTTTCCAAATTTGAATGGGAGACACGTTTTGCGATCTGATGCATATTTTTGGGTATCTCGTGGACAGACGTGTGAAATGGGTGCACTGGTCAAAAGGGTCACCACAGGCAAACGGAAAATGATATTGACTTCATTTTTTCACACAAAGTTAGGATTAAATATATCATTCTTGCAACGTTTAGAAATGTTTAAAATTCATTTTGGTTTTGAAAACAAAATGGCTTCTTTCCACTATTGCAGTCTTTCTGACTCACCCTGTAAGTAACAACAGATGCATTACATTGTTAACCAATGCCAACAGAAACGCCAATACAGTGGCTAGATAGGTTACTCACAGAGAAGATTTGTAAAACAAAGTTTATTCAATAGCATTAGTATTAATAATTATTTCATAACAACAACAAAAATCAAGTAAAAAACATATGATGTATATTCTGGAAAACAGGGTATTGTGGGATAATTTTGCTGTGCAGAATATTCGTGACTGCGATTGGTCATGAAATACCAATCTTACCCCACATCAACCCAAAATACAAGTTACACCACTAGCCACATAATGTTAGATACTCAACCAATTGGATTAAAACAATTGCTAAACATTTTGATAAAATCAACTTGCTTGTTACTTTCGAATCACCTGCTTCGAAAGCTTGTAAAGTACATTAATAAAATAAATAAAAGACATTTTACTATATACGTAGCCTTACCTGTGCTTGTGTTGCTTTATTGATGCGCCAAACGTTAAATGAACGGTTTTGATTCTGATGGCGTATTTGGCTTTCGTTAGGACAAAAGGCTTCTATTGAAAACTTACACGGAAACGACTATGTTAGCTTGGAATATTAAAGTAGGTTATAGTTAGGGAGCGTTCATAAATACTTTGGTGGGGTAGGGGGCTGGACAATTTGAGGGAGGGGGGGGGGGGGGCAAGCAAGTTTTTAAGCACCAAAAAATGGGGGGGCGGGGGGGACAACGAAGTTTTTAAACTCCAAAAAGGGGGGACAACGAAGTTTTACAAATCCAAAAATGGGGGACAACAAAGTTTTAACACTCTTTCATTTCCAAAATATTCTGGGGGCATTGCCCCCCGCCCCCCCCCCCCCTCCCCCGACCTCAGTTTGCCATGCACATGCACATTATTTATCAATAGTTCAGTCAAATTTAACAATTCAATCAATGTTGTGTCCGCATAAAATAGAGAGGGATACCCATCTGTACGGGTATGGTGCCGGGGAAGGTACGGCAGCAAGCAGCCCTACCTGTCCACAGTATGGGAGCGAGCGATTCTGAACTAAGGGACACGTGTACAGGGATTCTCTATCAGTGATGTAATTCCATGTCCAAGTGCAGGCCTACAAGAGTTGAATCTGAGTCCAAGTCCCCCCATTGGGATGTCCGGGTAAACAAAACCAGTGTCGTGTCCGAAGGGTACAGGCAGGGGAGCAACATCCCCCTAAATTACTTCCATCCCATTACATTCCAGTTGCCTGTAAGGTTTGAGCCCAAGTTTGACTTGAACTGGCCTTGACGCTAGTATTAGTAAGTTCCCCCCAAGAATTACCGCATGCTGGGGGACCTTGAGTGTGGCAGCGGTGAAACTAGAACAAGCCTGAGGGGCTGCAGTATTGCCACATGACCGTTTCCACACGTGGTGATTTTCCGCCAGATTTGGGCTAGTTTTAAAACTAAAATCTGCTCTTTGGATAATATAATGTGATTTTTTTCTCGAAATTTGAACATTTGTTTTTATAAAATATGATATAGCACTAGTATTTATGACAAATTGAAATTAAAAGTTGGAATTTGTTATCACAAGAACATTTTCAAAAGTAGTATATAGGGCTTCTAGTTACTCCAACACTAAAGAGCCTTGAGCTATGCTTAGGACAGCGGTAGAAATGGTAGCACGCATGCAGGCAAGACACAGTTGGTGTAAAATAAATCAGATAAATGGTGTAGGAGGGGAAGATTTATTACCCTGGATATGTCATCAAAGACGTGGTCAAGAAAGTTGGATTTTATACAGGGCACGGAACCGTAATGCAATTTCAAAACGTCAGTCGGGGGGGGGGGGGGGGGGGAGGGGGGGGGGGGAATCGAAACCAAATGTAGTATAAAAATAGCCTTTTTCGCGCGCTACGTGCACCGTATCCCACGTTTGTCCCAACTTATCTCACGTTTGAAGGTTCATGTTAGTGAATAATTCCATCCTAAAATTTGACTGGAAACCCTAAACAATTACAATAATAATAATAATAATAGCGGTGCTTATAGCGTTGTTCAAAAAATGATCATAGCGCTTAAAGGCCTGGGGGGGGGGGGGGGGGTACCGCGCCATTTTGTCCCGAAGCAATGGTCATGACGCGTACGTCATATTCTGGTCGATTTTCTGAACTTTTGTATTGGATTTACGTGCAAAATATATTCCCTTGGTATCATACTTTCCCAGGTGTATGGGTCCACTTTAAATTTCAGATGTTCTAAAATGGATGGATTTCTAATCAATTTGATAAAGTAACACGATCCACACACCTCAGAATTGCAAAAAAATGCTTAAAACAAGTCCACTTTTTGTGCCTTTGAACAGAGTGTTTGCCGGGAATGTAGAATTACACAGTGCATTAACCCATGACCCCGGTGTATGTTCGCTGTGTAGCAGATCGTAACATGAATAATGCAACACGTTACGTCACGACGTGAAGCTAAGCTTAGCTTCATGGTTCAGTCGCAAAATATCAACGTTTTTTTCCGTTCTTTCAAAAATAAGGAGTATAATCACATTACAAACACATGTTGTGCGAGAGAAACACAAATTATAAATAAATGGATATGGCTAAATAATAAAACTATCACAATTATACTCATCGGTCTCTGTGTCGTGCATACGTTGCCCATGTAGTTGGCAATCGGCAATCACGGGTTCGATTCCCGTAAATTGCTTGTTATCCTTTTACTTTTCTATCTTTTAAACTTGATGGTGGATCAATGTAACATCATTGTTATGTAAATTGTTTATAAATTATAAAGACCGCCCATGCGGTTATAGTTTTATATATTTTTATTTATTTATCTATCATTTTATTCTTGATTTATTTAACTTTGTATCTAAACAATTAAAATGCGTAAAGTAATTTAAATTGAGTGTTGTTTGATAATGATAGCAAACTTGTTGTAAAATCATTTTACCAGTGTGCCCAACAATTTCGCCTTTGCACACTTTGTTTATACATTCAGAGATGTCACCTTTACAGGGCCGTAAGACACTTTTTTCAAAGGGGGGTGGGCGTTTTCCCAAAAACTCACCGGAAGATTTTTGTAAATCAAATATGCGCGCGTAGCGCGCGAAATTTTTCGAATTTGCATCTATTTTTTGCACGATCGAGGTGCATTTTGGCTCTAAACAAGCTTGTAGCAAAGAATATTGCATTTTGGGATTTTTTCATCTGTGTACAAATTTTCCGGGGAAGGGGGGGGGGGGGGCGATCGCCACCATCGCCCCCCTTCTTACGGGCCTGTTTTAGCTTGTTATAGCTAGGCTAATATACAATTTTAAGCAAGTGTGCGACCTCTTTGATTTTAGGCTGGTAACACAATCCCAGAGTGCATTTCGTTAAAACAGTGTAAATTATTTTTTCAACTGTACGTATAACGTGATAACCCCGTGATAACCACGATCGTTTTCGCAAAATATCGCAAAATGGCGCGGTACTCCCCCCCCCCCCCCCCCCCCCTATTAAAGGGGGCAAAAGTCACATAACACAATACGCACCCGATTCAATGCATGTCCAGGCGTATGAAACAGGACACTCTGAAGCGAGAACTGTCAATCATTCGTTTGACATATCAAGAAACCGCGTCAACACCACGTGCTTATCAACTCGTTTCATTATTCACGCTAACTACCTCGTGGTCCCACCCGTCTCGTTGCTCTCAGACGGTGTACCATTATCACCAGTTCAATCACATTCTACCATCTGTGGTTCAATCTACCATCAGATACAAGCCTAATTTTGTTATAAAAATGAGATGAAATATGGAAGGAAAAAAAGGAATTGGTAGCATTACACTGGTTATAGTTGCTAACCCGGTTAAATAAATATATAGATAAATGAATAAACAAATAAATAGGTAAATAAATAAATAAATAAATAAATAAATAAATAAATAAATAAATAAATAAATAAATAAATAAATAAATAAATAAATAAACTAATAAATAAATAAATAAATAAATAAATAAATAAATAAATATACTAATAAATAAATAAATAAATATACTAATAAATAAATAAATAAATAAATAAATAAATAAATAAACAGAAAAATAGATCAATTGATTGATATGTGCGCAATTTGAGAGGTGCTGCAAGTATTGTATCACAAACATCTCCAGTTCTCCATCCCCCTCAAAATCGCCCTGCTTTCATTTCAAATTTAGGCAAAGCGTGTCGAACATGTACAATCATTCTTTCAATGTTTCTCATGTTAAAACTTATCTTAAAAACACTTTAGATGGCTGTGTTTGTTTTGTCATTTGGGTGTTAGATAATGCATCAAAAGCGTGCGCAGCTTTACATCTAACCATGGAAGTACATATCGTCAGCCTGCTTCGATAATTGCCTAACTCACTTTTCAGCAAAATTGAGTTTTTTGCATAAATCATGACTTCATTACATTATGCAAATGCTGTTATAATACCTAAGTCATTGACCAATCAAAAGTGTTGATAAATGAAGAGTTTTGTTGCAAAAGGGCCACCAGACCACTCCAACATGTTACTCATTTTGCATTATTGAATTTGCATTGACAAATCCATGGAATTAATCAAATTATCGTATGGCTGTGTTCATCTGTTTCTATATGACTTGGATTAGTGCATCCATGCACGCCAATTGAGGCATCAACAATACAATCAACATTCCACATAATGAATAGCCATCCATTCAATAATGCAAAATGAGTAACAGGTACACAGGTAGCAGGTTTCATACTTTTGTTGTTTTCTAAGAACTAGAAAAAATGAGTTAGGCAATTATCGAAGCAGGCTGACGATATCTTTTTCCAGCCGACAATACCAATTCATTAACATCATTTTTCAATTTAACTAGGCGTTTACGGAAGGCTTTACCTCGGAAACTGATAATTAACTTCTGCACTTTTAAATGCTGGCTCTGTACATCGTATTCCTTGTCGGGATTAACGCGGCTAAAACCGGAAACGAAATTGGATGCCAAATAGTGGGGCGCTGTTGCATTACTTTGTACTGACCACTGTATTTTGGATGGGAATTGAAGCGCGACACATGCACATTATATCAGGCCCTGCCACTCTATTGTTCGAATCGCCGAAAGCATAGACGGTCATGAATATACAATGAATAATCATATCAATGAATATACGTCATTTGTGAAGTCGAAAATGAAAAGTACCAGACCATAGTAGACACGAACGGCCGTAATCTTTGAATCTCCGTTGATTTCAATGTTATGTCGGAGCGTTTTACCTAATTTCATACTGACACGACCTGAGTGATAATCAAAAGGTCCCCGAACGATGCCCTGGCGCTGTTGAAGTCAGAAATATCATCGTTCCCTCAGTCCGAGCGTTCCCACATCGAATTTCACCTAGAATATTCGTCACACGAACCTCTGTCCGCCATCGTCTGGTATCGTCTGAATATCGAAAAGGCCCTCTGGAGAGTCAAGGGGACAACACTTTTTTCTACGCATGCGTCCGATCGCTTTGGATTTGTCCACCAAAATTGTGGACAAATTTCTAATGAGTATGTGCTGCGACACAATTTCTTGCAATGCCCTAATCAACCGTAGATCTAACCCCGGGGCTCCGTCCAGTTCGCGGAAAGGTTCAGGCGGTGTCATTCTTTGAATGGTATATCAGGCAAAGTGGGTATATCCAGTGACAGTTGTATATCACTTTATAATATTTGACTTTGACTAAGCGGCAGCCGACAATGCATTCCGATTGATGATAACATCCAGAAGTGGTTTGATGTGATAATGAGCGGCCGCCGTGAGGAGCCGTGTAGCGAGGGCCAAGGGCCACGCCGAAATGACCGAGAGTGACCATAACGCCGCATGCGGACCACTGGCGCGCGGCGGGCCGGCACATCCAACATGCGCTTTAAACAGGGCCATAGGTAGGGGGGGGGGGGGGGTAGGACTTATCAGACAGTAATAAGTCCGAGTTGTACCGACGAAAGGCATGCTGTACAGTCAATAAAACTATACGGTAGTGCCCACATGTTGTGGCGAAGGGCCTACACTTACTTGCAACAGAGTGACGCGTGGAATCCGGGGGGCGACTATACGACCGTAACAGAGCGACAGTAGAAACCGGTTTAATTTTTTTAAAGTTGAGTCAAATCATGTTAATATAGTCCCGGTTCTGAGCACTTCTCTAGCCCGCCCGTCATGTGGGCCTAAATGAGACGCCGTGCACTTTGCGCCGTGCATATGCTATAACCATCTAATGATTGGAAGCGTATAGCAGCATAAAGTATTATGAAAAAATGTGTACATATCTCCTAAGATTCTGGAGATTCGGAGTCTACCATCGGACCGGGCTTTCAGTTGACCTACGCATAGGAGCATCGTCGAAGCGAGAATGTCCCCTGTAACCTTTTTCAAGATCTTTGGCACTGAAATTAAAATGTTGGTTCATTATAGAGGGAATCCACTTTACTCATACGTGCCCGTAATCACCCTTCAAAGGTACAAGACTTGATGGCGTCTATCAATAGTTGTCTGATTGCCTTTCCACATATATTTCGACATGAATATTGCGTCTCCCAATTCGTTTATTAAAGCTAGCTAAATTTGGTACAAGAACTAACTTTCTTGAAATGAAGTTGTACCAAAGATTTTCTAGAAATTCATCGGTTGTACAGATTTAAAAAAATGGTTATCATGGTAGATTTAACATTGGTAACGGTCTCATTTCTCATGTTGTACGATTGGCTATGGCCTAATTTGGAAATGTGTTTGCTTTGTGTATCCAAATAGCTTACAGTTGTATATTAGCCTAGCTATAACAAGCTATAAAAATGACATCTCTGAATGTATTTTAAACAAAGTGTGCAAAGGAGAAATGGTTGGGCACACTGGTAAAATGGTTTTACAACAAGTGTTGCTATCATTATCAAAGTGAACTCAACTTCAATCACTTATTTATCGAGCAATAATATATTGTTTACGCATTTTAATTTGTTTAGATTATAAAATTAAATAAATCCAGAGATAAATGATAGATAGAAAAATAGATTAAAAAAAGAATAGAAAAAAATTATAAAAGCATTGGCGGCATTTATAAATTATAGAAATTGACATAAAAATGATGTTACATACATCCACAATCAAGTTTAAAAAAAAAAAAAAAAAAACAACAACGATTACACGGAGATTCGAACCCGTGATTGCCGATTGCAAACGATATGGCCAACGCATGCACGCCACAGAGATCGACTAGTGTAATTGTGTCAGTTTTATTATTTAACCATTGATTCTTTTATTTATAACAAACGGATTTTTATCGTGCCATTTTTGACATTTTAAACCATATTTATATGTTACTCTCGCACAAAATGTGTTTGTAATGTGATTATACTCCTTATTTGGGAAAGAATGGTAAAAACGTTGACATTTCAAACACAATAAATGGCATATTGTACATGTATACTGTTTATACGGTCGCTCGACTGAACGTTGTGTGACATGTTGAATTGCATTATTCATGTTATGATCTGTTTATGTATACTTCTCAATCGCTCATCGCCAACTCTGTACACGAAGCTTCATGCGCTGTCCCAACGCTGTCGTTGAGAACAATAGAAAAGTCCCCTCGACTCTCCGAGGCGACCTTTGACTGGGTTCACGGGGTTAATCATATTAATGAGCAAATATGCAAATGAGCTAAGTGTCGCCTCCTATTATATATCCTTCTTGATTATATGTTGGTAAACGTTTTCGAAGGGATCAGTGGAACACACTTTCTTTTGAAAGCATCTTGCTTTGCCTGGGGTAAGTTCACAAATAGCGTATTCTATTTTTATCCAATGTATGATTTGCCAATATTTACAATCTTTTGTGTCCTTTTTAAAGGATGTTAACACGCAGCTCTATAATAAACCATTTGTGATGAATTATCACTTTTAAAGGGCAGGGGAAAAGGGATGACAATCCTGCTCCAAGTCTGTGTGGGACATTCCATTACAATAAACAGGGCCAGAAAAATGAACACACCACAAATGACATCATTTGTGGTATATTGATTATCAGTGAGTATCATGAATAGATTCAAACCAGTCACCTGGAATTTTCTTTTCATAGTACTCACTGAGCGATCAATAGTTCCACAATTGATGTCATCATCAACTAGCACAAATATTGAATGCTTTCTTGTCCCTCCTCGTAGACTTGACTCAAATCACGCTACTTATATTTGCATTTCCCCTGCCCTTTAAAGGTTTACCGACGATATTTGTTGCCTTTACATTTGGACTACAGAGAGACAATTACAACGCAAATGAGTAGTAAGTTATTGACTTTTGAATTCATATTTATCGTTCATATGTCAATTCAAAGTTAGTCTTTCGGAAGCCACTTAACTGTGTGTGTGCGTGCGCATATCGTAGGTGGCGCAGCGCCGTGTGCAGCTTTCACGGAATTGTTGAAAGAATTCCCCCCAAAATGTGCGGTTTTGAAAGTTATGATAAAATATACGTGCTGGAGGGTTTTTACAAGCCTGAAATATATGATACTTCACGTTGCATTGTTTAAATTGATGCATTTGAATTCATTTCCTCAATTCACACCACACCGTCATTGTCTGTAGAGTGTCTGACGGACTTGATGCAAGTCTATAAATTCCTTGCATTTCGATGACGTGACCTAATTTTTTGTGTCCGCATAAAGTGGCGCTGTTGCATTAAAAACGTGACCTTATATCTACGTATGCGCAGTATAGAACTTTTCTATCCCACAATTAATAGAATCCCTGATCTTATGTAAAAAGAATGTTGGGAAAGAAGGATATACGTAAGCGTACATGATCTGAAGATGAGCGAAATATAAACCATGTTTTTAACTTCACATACTTATATATCTTGAGTATTCTTAAAATTTATTTCAAATTGATTTTGTACCCATCTCACAACATCCCCAGAATGGGTAAAAAGAATTTGACCCCTATTATAATGGTATTGATTGTATGACCATCTCCCCTACCGAGGAAAATGACAGCCCCTCAAGTATTGTCTATGGATATGATAAGGATAATTAACGTATGTAAGCACGAGAGCGATTATCAAGCACGAACGCACTGCTAGAGAATGAATTATCTATTATACAATGGATAATGGACAATAGACAGAGCTCTAGAAGTATATAACTAGATAATATAAAATGTTCGTTTTTGCATTATCAGCTGTTTCCTGTCTCCGGGTAATGTTTTCTACTACGGACTCATCTTACCAGTTGCCATTGTGATCTTACATAACATGGCTACATTTGTATTGGTAATGCGTCGTCTGTTTAAGGCACGTCTTGGTGGAAGCGTCACGGATAAGACCAAGCTGCAACAGATATCCCAACGAATGCAGAATGCTTTCGCTGTATCAGTTCTGATGGGTCTATGTTGGGTGTTTGGGTTCTTGGCAATTGACGAAGCTAAAAGCGTCTTTCAGTTTCTCTTCTGCATCTGCAATTCCCTGCAAGGTTTCATGGTGTTTATTCTCTTCTGTGTGCGGCAAGATGATGTGCGGAAAAGTGTTGCGACAAGTCTTTGCAGCGGACTTTATTCATTTAACACCAACGGTTCAAGTTTGTCTGCAAAGAAGAGAAACTCGACTGAACTCAAACATCCTCAGCATAACCTAAGCATGGTAACTTGTGCGTCCAACAAAAAAAGTAATTGCAATGATGATGGCATTGAGGATACTTCATTGGGTCACTATGATCAAGGTATCTACGAAGATTATAAAGAGGATGACGCAACGACAGGATGCGCTTATTACGAAACAGATATTGATGCGGCAATACAAGACCAAAATGAAAATGTTTATGAAGATTGTTCAATAAACGGCGCGGTGTATGAAGATTGTGGAACAGATACAACGAGAAAATCCAATGACGCGATCGCGATGCAACCATCCGACCTAAGAGATACATACGATGACGTCCCTGATGAAGATCAAGATGAAACCAATTATGAGGATTGCCAAATAAATGATGATACAAATGAAGCTGATATCATAAGCCAACACTAACTCTACACCGACTGACTGTACAAAGATATTATACAATTTGTAATGACATAATCGGTAATATTATGAGATTTCAAAACATACGACAGTTATACATTCAATACGCAGATCTGTTATTATATATTTTCACTTACATGAAAATCATGATGAGAAGACTTTTGAAGGAAAGTAAGTCGGAATTAAATTTTAGATCACAACCCACTAGCCTGTTCCCAATCTAAAGTAACATGCTACATGTCCGTGATTTATCTCTCAGTTGGTCACTCTCTATACGTTGGCAGAAGAATCCTAAGTAAGACGTTTGAAATACTATCAAATACACCAAAGGAATTTTTAACGCACCTATAGGATTTGAACTACACAGGTAACTAGCACAATGGACATGCAATGTATGCAAACTATCATTGTAAAGCTAATTTTGAGATGAACTTTCCTGATCAATATCACATAAAGGCAATCGACCGACTTTTATATATCTACTTATTTTTTTGTTAAGCCATGTTATCAATTTGTATTTGGACACTTTTTAATGATTTTAATCTTGATACCTGAGCTGATTCAGCATACATTTCGGTGAAAAATCTGTTACTCGGTAACAGGACTTATGATATCGCACCAGACCAGGATATCTATAAGGCGTCATTGTTCAAGTACAACTTATGGTTCAAGGCTAGTAAGATCAATTGAAGTACATACATGTATTAATACTCCATTTGTATAAAACAATGTTTAAACCTATGACAGGTTGTTGTTATGAATATTTAGGCTTATAAGTTAATAAATGTGTATGTGTTGTTTCGAGAGAAATGAGACAACTCAATGCACGCGCACTGATGTTGATGTGTGAATAATGGTGCGACCCCGTAGGGGTGCTATCCTGAGCATATCAACGTTTGCGCATGTGCATTGATTTTTCTAATATTTTGAGAAACAAAGCATAGTGTATTGACCTAATTCATACACGACACTATACAATTCAAAATTTACAATTTGAGCATAATTTTGATCTATGTAAAAACAAAGAAACACATGTAACCAAGTTTGCTAACACCCGCAGTGAAAATCGGCGAACCCGTGATGCTTGACAAAGAAACAAAACAAAGCGCGCGGTGCGAGCATTGAACGGCGCACATGTGCGGAATGCATTAGACACTTTCAATGCACTCTGCGTATTTCTTTCTTGCTTTCTGATTGGCTCGACGCTACTAAGAGTGTGTGAATATCAACTAATAAACTAGGAAATTGTTAACCGGGAATCTTATACAGAAAATAAATATCCAGACAAATCAAGAAAGTTTAGTGTGGATTCGTCAATGATTAGTATTGGTGTTATATTATTGAACATTATTTTTAATATGGGTGAAATCGTTCTCACCTGTTTCGGAAGTCATTAATTTCTTCTTTTTTTTAAAATCGATTTTCAAAGTAACCGCCGCAAATCCAGGGTCCTATAACATGATCGTTTCGCAGGTAGCTGTTGCGATTAATGACTGATAATTTCATTCCACCAAGTAGCCAATAAGAGTCCTCATAATGGCCGATGCCTACTCTGTCAAAATAATAGTCCCGTGTATTCGCTACGGATCTCATTGAAAATAACAGGAGAGTGCAATCAGCGAAAGGGATCAGTCATAGTAAACACGGTAGAACTGGATTTTTTTTCTGAAATTAAACCTTGTTTTCCTGAAATTAGTTAAATTCGGTCGGAAGTTTAGGAAGGAGTCGTAACTGAGGGATTTTCCCTGTACTGCAACTACGAAGTGAGTAAATGTAATTAATTGAAATGACGATTTGTGAAACGAGGGAATCTAAATAATTCACTGCTATAATACTCTCAAGAAAAAACAAGGACAATGATAAGGAAATTACCTTTTAAATTCAAGATGGCGCCATTAAATTTGCAGACTGTAAATTGGGTGATATGATGACACGTAATATTAAGCTTTTAAAACGCAACTATTAACTAGGACGATTTCGTAAATTAATAAATTTGCGTATTTGCATGTTTAATTAGCATCAAGTAAAAACAGATTTTAACACCGGTGTCGATATAAGTCGAACATCTTGGATTTTCAAAGTGAAAAACCTGGATTATCAAATAAAAAAACCAAGATTTTTAAAATAATTCGAAAAACCTGGATTATCGATCGACAATCCAAGTTTGTTGACAAGCCATCACGCTGGCATCACAAGGGCGTTGAAAGACGGAAGATATACGCGTACGTATAAGCCGCGCCGTTTCAGTTACGTCGCTTTCCAGAAGAAGCCAAATAGAGTATAATCGGCTCCAGGTTGACTGATTGTTTTTCAATCGGTGCCCGACAATTTCGTCGGAGGGTAGGTGACTGCTTCTTCCCAGAGGTTACTGGCTTAATCTCCAGGTCTTTGGTTCACGTTAGACGTGAGTATCTTGAGTCGGGATATTGTTCCTCAGAAGGAACTGGTTATCCAGTCCTTGGGTTGACATGACAATTTCCCCCGAGTGCGACTGGTTTCCCATCAGTCCTCGGGTTGACATTATGATAACCTTCCCTTGGCGCGACTGATATTTTCACCAGGCCTTTTAGCTTTATTTCGTAAACACACAACATCCATATCATACACCAATATACTTGCCGGCTCAGGAGATAGTTCCATACGTCCGACCTCAACATGTTTGCTAATAGAGACATTTATAAATACTAGCGGGCATCCGCGCTTCGCGCGGAACCCGCTAGAAGATAACGGGGCGATTAGTAAACAAAGCGTAAGAAAATTTGGTACAATATCAATAACATGTCCTTTACATAATTCAGACGGGCCCTCAATAAATCTGAATATCGCAGGTGCATTTGATAATCCGGGTATATGTGATGTGCCTTAATCCAGGTAGGCCTATTACATGTATCTACCCTTTGTGATTTTAATATCCAGATACCCAGGTACCTCAGGATGTAGGCCTCCCATGTGACCTGAAATGCAAGTACCCCATAGGCCTAATCCCTACTCTCTAAATGTAAAAGAGTGGTTTTCCACTTTTTCAAGGAGTTAAACGCAGGACAACACGTTTTTGAGTGGAAAAACACTCTAAAAGGAGTAAAAGGGGATTTTATATGACAATGTTCCACTTTATTGAGTGGACATTTTCCACTCTAAAACGGGTTGTCCTGTGTTTCACTCCCTTCACTCCTTTTCGAGTGAATTTCCACTCTTTCCACTCGTTTTGTATTTAGAGAGTACCCCTACTCCAGTTACCACAGGTGCCCTTAATATTGTTTCGGGTATCACATGATCTAGGTACTGTATGTGCCGTTATATCGAGATTATACCCTTGTGCCCTTACTTGATCATATTCAAGTAAGTTAAACGCGGGTGCCGAAGATAGCGGGCAGTTAGTCATATCAAAATAGACAGAGGTGAGTAATTTCAAAGCGTTATAAATGTTTATATAAATATCAAGAACATGTCCTTAAATAATGCAGGTACCTAAGGTGCCCTTAATATAATGTAAGTGACATGGTGCCCTTAATACACCATGAGCTTATAGGCCCAATGTGCTCTTTCTTAAATAATACATGTTCCTAATCCAAGTACTCCACGTCTGCTAGACCCAACCCCTCACAGGTGGACTTAATAACCCAGGTACTGCACGTGCCGGCGTTATATCCATACCAATGTGCCTGTACTATTATCCAATTTATAAAGGAAAGCGCAGGTATAAGTGCCGAAGCTATTATAGCGGGTGGTTAGTCATATCAAAACGTAGGATGAGGGTATTGTAAAACAGCAAGAGTATGTCGTTGATACTACATGTACCCTGTGCCCTTAATACTGACTTTGGTGCCACAGTGCCCTTAATCCATATATACTGTATGCCCTTAAGAAATCCAAGTACGCCATTTATAACACATGGTGCCCTTGATTATTCATGTACTCCCCCATATACTTTAATAACCAAGATACTCCATGTGTCCTTAAGTGATCCAATATAGGACCTCCCTGGACTATTTGGTATATCTTGAATCGAATATTAAGGGCATCCGTGATAACTTTTTATGCGGTTATTCGGGCCTACGTGGATTAATAAGAATACTTTAGAATATTAAGAGTATCTGGATTGCCTTAATATAATTATAGGCCACATCTGGGTGGGTACCCCATGTGACCTTAGGTAGACCTACCCCACGTGCAGTGGCGGCACTACCGGGTGGCGATTATTTTTTTCGTACATGAGTTTAACCAAATTTATTTATTCCGTTTTAATACGAAATAAAGCAAAATTCACTGAATAAAATTATTTTTTTAACATTTTTAAACAAATGAACTGATTTTGGTTAAACTCATTAACGAAAAGATAATCGCTACCGGGTAGGGGTATGCCCCGAGGGGGTGGGGGGGGGGGGGGGGGATGCCACCAGTCGTGACCTCTCCCACACTTTAAGTCCCTACACATTTTGTACCCCAAATAATAATTTTAAAAAAGTTCAATTTTAATGTCAAAATTTGAAGTTACTTAAAATTAGCTTTAAATTGGTCCAAAATGTCTGATTTAGAACAAATTAATCTTATTTCAGGAAAGTTTACAATAAAAGCCAAAAGGCTTAAATTTTCCACCCAAGTGTTTTGTCTTGGCCCCTTCCAGATTGTGTTATTGTCCCCCACTGTTGATGGTGGTGCCGCCACTGCCCATGTGCACATACTGTATCCAGGTTATTCAGTAGGCCTGCGTTCTGAGCGTTTAGTGGGTTCTAGTTCTATAGTCGGTTATTTAGTTTTATCATATTTATGGTCGGCGGATCACTTGTACCATTCCATGATTGTATTTGAGCACTATGTGTGCCAACCCCGTTTTTTTCGGGCCAATTTACATTAAATACATTAGTCCTCCAATAGGCATGTAGGGCTTAAACGTAGGCTATCCCTTTGCATGTCATGTTTGTTGTGTTCTAAATAAGGCCTGACCATAATTATATACCACACGCTCCGTTTATCCAGATACCATTTAATGTGCCCTTACTATATCCAGATTATCAAGTAAGGGAAGTGCGCTTGCATAGTGGCTTTAGGCCTATTAGGGTATGATGGGGCAATACCGCACGTTCCGTTCATCCAGATACCCCACGTGGCCTTACTGTATCCATATTATAAGTAAAGGAAAGTGCGGGGAGGAGGGGGGTGCTTAGGCCTATAGGGTATGATGAGAAACTCCCGTAATTTCCGTGCTATATATATAAGCCTCACGGCGTATAAGCCGCAGCACCTTATTATTAAATTAATAAAGTATAAGCCGCACCGCTGTATAAGTCGCACGAAGAAAATGAAATGGGTGGGGGCGGGGGGGGGGGGGGGGGGGGGGTGCCGACCTTTATCCACCAGCCCAAAGCTTCCTGACCAGCCATGCCTTGCGCGGCGGTATCGGCAAAATTTACACATAACTAATTTTAGGTGATAACTGCTCAATTAATCATTATGTTTACATTCATTAATCATCCATATTTATAATACCGAAAGCATGGTTGACTGCATCAAATGGAGTTACCTGCATGGGTGACTCCTCCTATCAAATGGGGTTACCTGTATGGGTAACTCCTTCATCAAATGTGGTGACTTGCAAGGGTGACTTCATCAAATGGGGTTACAACTGCATGAGTAATTCCATCAAATGTATTTTCCTTCAGCCACTTCATGTCACTTTAATTAATACATGTTATCCTGGATACGGTTTGCACCTTGCTCCCCGTTTCTTTATTAAAATAAAGGTCTTATAACCTTGGCTTTATGTTTTTGTTTGTGTCTTGCTCCCGTTCTCTTGTATGTACGGTATGCACAGCGGAGCAACGGACTACCTGCTTTCATCCTGCCCCGTAAAAAAACGCGTACACAATTTTTCTGCCTCATTACGTGTGCGCCGTATTGCGTGCGACATGTTAAACGCGAACCCGCAGCAACAACAACGGTTGGCATGGTACCGCCAGTTTCTTTATCGGTATCAAACGTCGCGTTCGCCTATATAACCAATGTGAAAGGTCACTTTAAGATCTGTGTAAGAGTTTGTTGTTTACATTTAGAAAATTTCGTGAAATATTTGTATTTGTCGGACGTATAGTCCCGTATAAATGCTTGTTACTATGCGATCTTAAAGAATAACAAACAGCCGCATATACAGAAATGTAGCTATATCCCTAAAGAAAATATTTTGGGTGCAGACCATATGTCATCACTCACTCCGAAAACCACAATTTGTGTCCGAACAGTAGCTACCCGAGTAAAAGAAATTCAACATTTCGGATTTTCACATGTGATCCTTTCTGCGCATGTCTGAAAACGGTAAAAAACGGGCATTGAACTATCTAATTAGCTCGTGTATTAGAGGCGCAATTACCACGCTTTTTCAGTTGAAGAGGGACGCGAGTGTAACATTTTATTGAACTATCTAATAAAGCCATGTTCCGAAAATTAGTATATAGATAAATTGTGATCTAATTACGTCACGGTCATGTATAATTTGTTGAAGCGATGTGGAGTCGCTCACTGGAAAGCGACAAAAAAAAGACGCAACTTACCAAATCATCAAATACGGTGTGATGAATAGGAAATATATAGCGATTCGATCATAAACCTATTTCTATTTACACCACACTGGTTCAAGTCACACATCGCAGTAACAAAACATTCTGCACAGATTGAAGGAAGGAATTAAGTGGACATCAATAGCCAATCAGTCGATTCCCGCTAACTGTGTGTATTGTATATAATTATTTGGAAATTACACCCGCTGGGGATTCGCCATAACACAAATAGGAAAGGAGGATCACGCTTTTGAACTTGATAGAAGTACTACCAACTAATTTGATCACAAATTGATATAAAACCTTTTCCTCCATATCACAGTCTGCAGTGGTTTGCGTATGTACATCTTATTATGTATTTCCATCTAATTTGCATGAAATTTGCATAAATTTAGGTTCAACACCTGAATTTATATTTTCTGTTATAAAATAAAATGTAGAATAGGTACGGATGCCAGATTTGGGCAAATAGTTATAAACACATTTCGCCAGACAGAAATACAAACATCTCGACCATATATATTAAAACAATGGGTTTGATTAAGCTTAATTTTTGCAAATTCTTAAATGTTGACAGTTTCACCAGACTTCGTTTCATTCAAAACATCAATAGACCAATGCTGAAACCAAAATTCATATGTCGTGCATAGGAACAAAATTATTCTGCTTCCATTGTGAAAATTTGCACTCCTTAGCGAGATCGATATTATATTTATATGCAGTAATGGAAATACCCACATGACTGCCAACCCGAGGTTGACGAGCATGTGTGTCGCAGCCAGCAAGGAGGTCACGCTGCATGTCAGAATTTGTTATACGCAAGAAAACAATGGAGTCTCAGTGACTGCAATATTTGCTAGAAATAGCTTCGGAAAATGGTCTATTTGGGCATCTCAAAAACTGAGAAACGTGTTAAAAATCATGTAGAATTTTAGAGGAGGGTCATTAACATCTGCAGAACGGTAAAATGTATAGTATTAAACACGTTTTGTGACCAAATTAATGTCGTAAAAAATGTTGGAAAATTCACGTTTTGAAAATATGTGGTCTTCGAAATTACAGGAATCCTAACTCATTCTAAACCTCACCAAATCAATGAAATGAACCCTCGTCTACAAAAAAGTCCATGTACGTATTGCTCTATCTGCTTGGAGATAGCGAAGACCACGCAAACTTCATAGCTTCATACCACGGAATGAAATCCGCCATAGTGTAGTGACAAAAGCAAGGCCGTTTGACTATTGTGTATGTGCATGTTTGTGACGACTGACCCCGTTTAACAATCTTCATAGCTTTCATATAGGGTTTGGGTGACCTAACTATTGACTGTGTCGCAGCTATATTAATACTATTGTATGTACTGATCATAACAGTAGTATAGCTTTATTCCGTAATAATAAGAGCCTTATGTCTTGGCCAGTTCACCCCTCGCTAGTCTAGTGGTTGACTTACACGCTTTACAATGCAGAGGTCCATGGTTCGATTCCCACAAGGACCACGTTTTCAACTGATTTATTTCTTTTTTAAATGTTGGGTTAGAACATAAGACGGTAACCGTCTATGGTTAGAAATATTCTATGTCCACAAATCCTACAGTGCAACTTACCATAAATGCCCGTTTTCAAGTTTGAAGACACATGACATCAAAGCCTCAACGCAAATTTTTATTACAACTATTTTGTTATTTAAGCTCATTTGCATATGTTATGCATATTTAATTAGCATCTAGTCAAAACACAAAGATGTGTACATCATGGAAGCCGATTTTGCTTCCTCATGTTTGCTGAAGCATATCTCCCGTTCTAAATAACCAATTGGAACGCAATAAAATGCAAATGAAAGCTTATTTACTCAGCTTTCATAATACATCAAGATTAGACCCGTGTGTTCCTGTCCTTTTAAGATATCTTATGTGCCCGGAGTGTTAACATTTTTTTGGGTCACCCTGTATATTATTTCCAGGTTACCAGGGTTCACACATATCTAGATACAAATAATTCGCAGATGATGTTATTTTACCAAATGATTCTTATAAATATTTACGGTAAGACTTCTATAACTTGACTTTATCGGAGGTAAAGTGGTGCTGTTATTGTCATTTAAGTGAATTTAGTAAAAAATTGGAAACATTTATGGTAAGTTGCACTTTAGTAAATGTTTGTTTGAGTGTCACCATGGTAAGGCTATTGCTTACGTCTGGCCTTTGGGATCTTTGTACACAAATTTGGACTTCCACATTGCTCACTGTACAGTATGTCCTCCGATAATTGCGAAAGAAATATAAGCCTACACAAACAACGACACAGAAATTCATGTACCGTTTCCTTTTTAATTCATCATGTTAATCACATTCAATTTAGCAGTTGATTGACGTATTAAAACGCCATGGAATAGCAATTATCTTCATCGAATCGAAAGTTTACCCACATGGAGTATTACCCTTAACTTCTATTTTTCTCACCAGCATGGAGCGACAATAACTATAATATTGTTATTTTATGATGCAGATATATGACTTTATTAACCAAATCAGACGCTGTTTGTTCGTTTGTTTTTACACGGTCGATCCGTACGGACACACGCTTGGGTCCTGAAGGGACCAGACTCGAGCAAAACGTGTGTATAGTAAATTTGGTTACATGTGATTTAAAAAAGTGTACCAAAGGCGAAAAAGTTACAGCATCTGTAAATGTCGTATCATATCTAAACTAAAACCCGCGCAGTACTTTAAAAGTCCAGTAGCTGCCATATGTATAATCTAAACAATGCTGCAAGCATTTAAGTCAATTTGTAAGAAACACAATACATGTATAATAGAGCTATATGTTCATATGTAAATCAAAAGCAGATTGACGCTCACATTCACAAACCTAATTTGTCAAAATGCACCTATACAGATGTCCTTCACTTCTTCTGCATTGTGAACTCCTACATCCAAACCGGTTCCAACCACGTCACAGGAGATACCAATATTCTTCAGGTGATACAACTGGTAACGCAAAATATTTCTATTGACTAATACAACCCGTTTACAGGCGTATTCCACATTGCCAAAAACAGGTTGACTTGACAATCCGCTTTCACACACCCTACTCTACCGATACAGGAATTCAATGAAGTGTTGGCTAGAGCAATTATTATATTATTATTATTATTATTATTATAATAGGCACTTATATAGCGCTCTATAAAAAGCACAGTTAATACCTGGACATCACAAGTTATAAAATTTAAATAAAATAGCACAACCTGTAATGTTCTGATGTATTTTATAGTATTGTTATAAAGATCCGAGTGTGAGAATGTCGAAAAATAAACAATTCGGAACTCTTAAGACGGGGAGAGAGTGCAAAAATATGTGGCGTAAATAGCAGACATATGGTGGTGAAAATAAGGAATAGTTGAAGCTTTGTTAATGCAAATTTCGATATATTTCTTTCATCTAATGGTTTATAATCACGGGTATTAACATCTTGGTTAAATTTGGTAAACCGGGTAAATAACTTGAATACATTTCATATCTATAAATGTTCTAATAATATAGCATTTTGCTTTAACGAGGCGCACTGCTTTAATGTAAATATACTTTACTTTACTATGGGGATGAATAAAACACATGCATTGTTTGTAACAGCCATGTCAAAATTGTTTCTTATAAAGCGTATGTAATTTACCTCTTTTTCTGGCAACTGAAAGAAATCACCTAAACAATAAGTAAAATAAGACAAGTTTTGTGAGCCTGAGCATTTAACCTCATGCAATTATGATTACACTCAGTAGCGTATCTCCCTGGGGTGGGGTGTGTGGGTGGGGTGGAGGCAGAGTGCCCACCTGACGATTTTGAGGAAGCACAGCTCAAACTACCGGGCTTAAAGGGGGAAGTGATTTTTTTATTTTTGTAAATGCAGTGGGTGACGGGGAATGAGGTGGGGGGGGGGGGGGGGGGGGGGCCGAGGGCACCAATTTGAGTCGGGTTGGTTTTTTAGCACTGTTGGTTAGTTATCGAGCTTGAATTTTTGCGCCAGTATGGGGATGCCAAGTCACGAGCGTCTAGCTTTTGTTATAATGCGTATACATGTTGATAACGGTAAAAAACGGGCACCGTAAAAATTAAGATACTTTTAAATCGCCTACATGAAGTGACTTGATATTGCAAAGCATGTGCAAAACTGTATAGAAGTGATGTTGAGGCGTTATTATTATTAGTTTTATATTCTACAGTGTGAGTCAAAAAGAAGTTGACCACAATTGATCGATACTTTCAAAATGACTTAAACTAAATTGGCACACCAATGCAGCATGTTATTCCACTCACCTGAAAAGATGAATCCCTAAAATCGGTCTTTGTTTTAATAAAAGAATTCATTTTGGCAGCTGTTCATGGAATACTAAATTCTTTGAAGCTATACATCCACGTAGAGTACACATATTCGTTCATATTTAAAAGTGATTTAAACCTGGGAGTTTCAAAATAGAGTTGAATAGTATGAATAAAATAAATGGAAAGTCGTATAAGGAGTTATGTTATGCTTTTTACAAAAAGAAGCAATGTTTCAAGCTGTCGACAAATGCAACAGAAAACATTAAAAACTGGCAGAAAAAATTTACAGTAAAGTGTATTCCTCATAATAGGAAACACAAACACTGATCATAAGTAAAAGTTACAGTGATGAAGTATTTCGTCGAGAACGATCAATTTCAGAGATTGTTTTCCCTTCAAATTAGTGGAGGAATATGCTCTAATACGTGCTTCATGGGTGTGTCAATTTGGTTTGATCTTTAAAAAAAAAAATCAATTTATTTTTGACTCACTCTGTACCAGTCAAATTCCTCCTCTCATTATATATAGCTGATCTGGATATAGGTCCTTATGAAATTAAAATAAAACCCTTCATGGTATAAACCTTTAATTGTCTGCGTATTTATCATCTAGAGCTAAGGGTTCATTTACATGTCAAATTTCGCAATCTTCGTAAATGCTTTCATCTTGATTCTGTGTCTTCATTTCAGGCACTTCATCGTACAAATCTTCATTCACATCCCCGTAAATGTTTTCATCTTGATTCTGTATCTTCATTTCAGGCACTTCATCGTACAAATCTTCATTCACATCCCCGTTAACTGAGCTATACTCTTGCACATTTTCATCTTTGTCTTGCATTGCCGCATCCGGATTATTATCGCTGTCAAGTCTCAATGAAGTGTCACATATGTCGTCGTATTCATCGTTGAATTTCTCGGTGGTAGCTGGCGTAACAACATATCCTGAGTTGTGTTGAGAACGGTTGAGTTCAGTTGATGATTTTTTCTTCTTTGTAGACACAGTTGAGCCTTTAGAAGTAGTCGATCCAGTGTTAAAACTTGTCCTAATTGTTTTTCGTACATCATCTTGCCGCACACAGAAGAGAATGAACACCATGAAACCTTGCAGGGAGTTGCAGATGCAGAAGAGAAACTGGAAGGTGCTTCTAGCTTCGTCGATTGCTAAGAATCCAAACACCCAGCACAGACCCATCAGAACTGATATAGCGAAAGCATTCTGCATTCGTTGGGATATCTGCTGCAGCTTGGTCTTATCCGTGACGCTTCCACCAAGACGTGCCTTACACAGACGACGCATCACCAATACAAATGTAACCATGTTATGTAATAGCACAATGGCAACTGGTAGGATGAGCCCGTAGTAGAAGACATTACCCGGAGACAGAAAACAGCTGTTATGAGGATTAAAACATAAAAATAAACTTGTTTATCTATTGTCGATAATGAAATCGGCATAACAAGTCAGGACAGTGAAAACGCAAAATGAATGCTTCTTGGTTCACATATAAATTATACTTGATGAAAGACTGTGGTTCAACATGATAAGATTTTAAAGAAAATAGATGAATTCAGTGGTCAATTTACTTACTATTCATTGATGTTGTAATCATCTCTTTGTAATCCAAGCGATACGGCAACACATATGGTTGGTAAACCTGAAAATTGGGAATTAAATAAAAAGATATGAATAATTTAGCTCGGCATCAAAGCGCTACAATTTTACCTGATTAGAATTTGGTCTTTCCCTAGGGCCTAGACAGGTCCATATTTTGTTTAAAATGTCATGTCAGTATAGATTTTAGTTCGAGGCACTGTATTGAAAAGTAGAATATCTGCGAACTTACCCCAGGCAAAGCAAGATGCTTTCAGAAGAAAGTGAGATCCAGGTCCCCCGTCGAAAACGTTTACCAACATAATGTACATGTGTCGCGCTTCAATTCCCATCCAAAATACCGTGGTCAGGAGAAAGTAATGCAATAGCGCCCCCACTATTTGGCATCCAATTTCGTTTCCAGTTTTAGCGGCGTCAATCCCGACAAGGAATACCAAGTACAAAGCCAGCATTGAAGTGCAGAAGTTAATCAACAGCTTACGCGATAATGTCAAACGTAATCGCCTGGTCAAAATGTTAAAAACATGGGTAAATTAACATTATTTATAACAACGTAAATAAAATGATATCTATCATTTATATAATGTGTGGAGTTAAGAAGAAATAAGTGACTCACAAAAATTTACCCACATGATGAATTTAATTTAATTTACGTTTATATTGATGATTATGGATTAATTTCTGAAAAACTCTCCCGAAGCTTCTTGGATTAGAAAATGTTACAGGAGAGGACTGAACTGAAGAACTATAATAGATAATATAATCGACGTTCTTCCCCATCTGACTCATAAGCTCGGTTGGTAGAGTGCTGGTGTAGCAGACCCAGGTGTAGCGGACCCAGGTGCTAGCTAATCCTGGATTGCAAGTGAACATTTTTCACTGACTTTCATTGATATAATGCGTGGAGTTAAGAAGAAATAATCTACTCAGTTGAAACAATGCTTATCAGTCACTCAATATTTTGATTTTCCCGTTACACCCGCCCGCGTTATATACTTTGCAGTCAAAATGTTATTCATAAATGATGCAAATAGACTCTGCTGGCATCGTGATATATTTATTTCTTCTCTTTAGTTGATTTTCGAAGAGTCGCCAAAATAAACAGAGTCGATACTTCTTGTATATCTGTGACCGTCATTTTGATTGAATACATGGAATTGTCGAGTGTACAGAATTCAGGATTTAAATTGATACAAAAGTGCTCGAAAAATAAAGTATTGAGATTAGTGACTAATGAAGAGTAATAAAGTTACCTCATAAAATGAAAAAGAAAAATGTTTCAGGAAACTCAAAATGATATTTTCAAAAGCCTTACCTTGCAATAAGGAATATAAACAGTGTAACGCATAATGCTGAGATAGATACAGCACATCCAATCTTACTGATGACATCAAGAGCGAAATTAAATTTGTCTGCTTGGGTTCCAGTTTGACCGGATATATCCTGGATAAACAAAATCATATCAATATCGAAGTTGCTATTAACACAGAAGTGTCCCTAAAATCAGGATTCCGTAAGGCATGTTTCTGCACCTTTTTATTTTTCATGTTCTAAAAACCGTTCAAAATAGAGGCATTTCAAACGTACATTTCTGCCATCTTGTATTTTAGGGAAAAGGGTTGACAAGATTGCGAAATATACAGAAGATGGTGAAATAGCCTATGGGTCCTCGGTGGATCACGTATTAGAACAGCCAGTACAAGCATGTTTATTTAGGGGTTCAATAAGGTTTCGGAGTTGTTTATCTTGAATCGACAACGGTAAGACGGGTTTATTTTGCGAGGGCAGCTTTAGCTGCCCGAGCAAAATAAACCCGTCTTACCGTTGTCGATTCAAGATAAACAACGACGAAGACCTTGTTGAACCCCGTTCAACAACGACCAAACATATTTACATCATTCATATGTGAATAGCGTTTTGGAAAATTGATGAAAACAAGTAAAAAACGTGGTTTAATAGGCTTAATTTGACATAAAAAAATAGCTGCTCTTTAAAAAACAGAACAAAATGTTTACGTTTTATTATAATTAGGCCCTTATTTGGACATCGTCCGTTCCCTGTAAATAGGCGAGGGAACTTCTGAATGGGATGGGTTACAAAAGGTAAACATTAGAGAAGACAAATTATTGCGCAAGTAATTGAGAAATTTAAAATATTTTGTAAATAGCATTTTATTCACGCACCACTTTCAACTTCAGAGAAAAATTAAATCAAGAATACGTTTAATTTTTATAACACATTTTGATACATGTTTATAGAATATTTGTATCAAATCAAAACACACCCCTCCATTTCAATAGTGGTACGATCCAAATAGATCTGAGGGATGTCATTTCACCGCGCGATGATACAAAATGGCGATTCTCTTGTGCTGGGTAGCGACCGTTCCGGCTAAAACTGTGGCTTTAGGAATGATCCGTGACATATGGCCCTCGCCAAAAATATTTTCCTCAGGGATATAGCTACATTTTGGTATATAAAGCTGTTTGCTAACTTTAAGGATCGCATGGCGAAATGCATTTATACGCCGAAAAAGCGGGCGAAAAAATGAACACAATTTGCGAACATTTGTTGTTTGTTTACAATTTTGCATCATGCATGGTTTCCAAATAAGGTTCGCCATCCTATTAATTTGCATATGAAGAGTGGGTTTATCTCAAATCAACAACGCTTTGTTACTGTACTTAAGGTATGGGGGAGTTGTTGAAGTTCTAATCATAGACAACAAACAGAGAATAGTTTAAATTACCAGTAGCACGGCAAAATTCGTCAAATGGTTGCATTGACAAGTGACTCGTCCATCCTCTGCATTCACCATTTCACATCCGTCTTCTGACCAATCCCCATTACCCCCATTTAGATTGAAATCCCAATAGACGCATGTAGAGGCGTGGTTTAATCGATTCACTTTCACCTATATGAACATAAACCGGTTATTAATTCAATCATAATTTAAACATGTTACTGTTTCAATTTAAGATCAATTCTGAACACTTTATTGAGCAAAATAGCAAAATAAGTTAGAATTTCTTTGAATTATGCTAACGAAACCTCAATTTTATTCAATGGAATATAACAAACGAACCTTTGAAGGCAGTATACGATATACCACGGGCCGTTTGAATCTTCCGATGGCGCCACGAACGACAGCGGAAATGATGATACCGGATATTTTTGAAATAGGTCTCGATAAACGTGGTGATCGGAACAATGTATCATCTCTGTATACAACAAAAGTCACAGTAATATCTATGGAGAAATAGAAAAGAAAACGAACTTATCATTAAGATAGTTACGCTGATGATGGTGTTGTTTATACTACCAACAAGGTACTTAGTATTTAAAAAATATATTGCGTACACGGTTAGATGATCTCATATTATTCTATACCTCTATATTATCCCATCTTTCGGTAAAACTTGAAATTGTAACCAAATATTTTCCAACTATACATGTAGCAATCATATATTATTTATTTTCACATGACTTATTCCTCTCATATCGAAAAGTAATATAGTGTACGTAAAATCGGTCATATTTTTTCAAACAAATGTAAGTTGGGATACCCAAATTAATTAAGTTTTTAATATTTTATTCACAGAAAATCGTGCCAGATGTATCTATTTTAAACATTTAAAACTGCTAGATAATGATTTAGGTTTGGTTTCCAACCGTCAATGGAATATTGAATCACACCTTATGATTACATACCACTCTGGTTTTCCATATTACTGAATACATCAGGAGGTAACTCAATAGATGACGACACATCTTCTGTCGCCGGTCTATTATCCGTTGTAAACCGCCTGATGTTACTTGTTGTAAAGATATCATCAGTGTTATTGATAATAGTTGCAAATCCTAAGCCACTAGAAACCTCCGTATGATTGATTCTCACAGCTTCTACCGCAATGTTTGGTTGGACAGATTGAAAGTTTCCTTCATTTTCAAGAGTTGTAGCTATTTGTTTCTCCAATGCCTTAACTATTCTTGATGTAGAATAATTAGAGGACGTGCTGTTTTCGTAAATTGATCCATTTGAAATGCTCAATACGTTGTTCACAATTTGTACTACGGCTTCGGTAACCTTATATATATATATAATGATATGAAATGATATTTCAATAATAAAATATGCTAATATTTCAAGGAGCATCAAACATAATAATTATGATACTGAATTTCACGACATTCTTACTTCGGAAATATTAGAAAAAATTCAATAATCATGATGAGTAATGAACTATAAAAACCAGACAATATTCGATTATGTTGAGTTTTGCAAACAACCGACGTAGATCTTTACTGAATAGTAAACCACAGAGTTATAGACATCAAAGGGAAGGATGGTTTAAACACAATAGAGGTTATTGTGGATCGGCTGCCATCTTTGTTGGAAATCATAAACTGTGCTTAAGAATTTGAGAAAGAAGATGCACCTGTTTATGATATGCATTTAAACATGAAAAAGAAAAAAAGAAAAAAATATTGGGTAAGGATGCAATCTTTTGGAACGGTATTGTTGCTACTCCGTGTTTCACGCTTGTGCGATCATCAGACAACTTGTTGCTATTCCGTGGATGCCGGGAAAACATTGGTTATTGTGGAGCTTGGATTCCTTTGGGAAGTGATTGTAGATGAGTTTCTGCCGATGTTGGTGGATACGCTTTAGCTGTATGGTGGGTTGAACACAATGGTATGGCGCTGCCGATGTCGCGTCTTCTTAGGTTGCTTTTTTGTATACTGTGTTTTAAATACATACAGTCCTAAAAACTAACTTACCAGGTAAATAAATAAGCTCATAGCTCTAAAAAAATTCAATATTTGTATAAATTAACATTACATATTTGACGATTATCACAACCAATCTATTTAGTAGAACATGTAAAATAACATAAGATATTAATACATTATCCCATGATTAGTATCATCATGATCATGTCAGAGTATACTACTCCAGAGTACAGTATCTCATGATTAGATTTATTCCGTATTGGCGCCCTCAACGGAATAAAGCGCAATAACACTGACAAAATAGTTTAAGAATGTAGGATATCCCATATTAATTGTGGTACCATCCTTGTTTTTATCTCCCCGCCCATCAAACCCCTGAGTGTTTTGACATACACTTGTTCATGAATATCATTTCAGCGGTGTCAAAATATAAACACTTTCCATGAGATTGTTTTCATCGAAAAACTTCCACGCCGGGTGGTACCAACGTGCCCAGTCGTGGTATTTTGGGGGTATATGGTAGGGTTAGGGTTATATTGATAAAACTTAGAAAATGTTTGAAGTTTACATGTTCTACTGCACAGATTGGATGCACCATCACGCATTTACCTCTAGAGATGATGACCCGGCATTGGCAATATTTGTAACCGCTTGGCCAACTGACTCTATGTCTAGTTCACGGGAAAGTGAATCAACTTGAGATGTTATATTCGCTAATGCCTCTGAAACTTCTACAACATTTTCCTGTGTGATGGGGATCTGGAAATAAAGAAGATCCCTTGTCAATGCAGATGTATAGGATTCTATTTTATTCTTGAACTAATGTCACTTTCATTGACATTTATGTTTCTCATAATATGTATGTGTTCCGAGATGTAATGAACCAAATGACTGGTCTATCAAAGCTCTTTGTAAAGTCACCAGTTTGATTTCTTATCATTCAGTTCATTAACCTTGTTAGTGCCTGTTGGGCTTTTGTTTACATTTGCTCATTATATACACAAAAGCAAAACATAAAACATAAAACATAAAGTGACATTATGTGATGGTTATGATTGAAGTATGGTACGAATACATATTTCACTAATTTCCCGTCTGTTGAATGTCAGCCTTTTTAATATGTTTGCTTTTATTATCAAACTCACACTCAAATCCATTCAAATTCAATGTCATTCAATCATAAATGGACGAACTTAAAATCGATCCAATGTCAATGTGACGTAAAATATGAATGTGAAATAATCATGATAATAGCATAATTAGCACTTTTATGTCAAATAAGTACCTGTGCCACGTTCCCTTCGTCGATATCTTCTTGTCTTCCGCAGTCTCGTATTTGCGGTTCTGACCACACAGGTCCGAGATCATTATCTAGTAAACACGTCCGAGTTGCGATCCCATAGTTCCCTGATTATAATTGGTGATACAAAATTAAGCGTGTGACCAGAAACCTTTCAAAAAATCAGTTTTTTTGATAAAACGTGGACTGAGAATCCAAAATGTGCAGATGTAAGGCTGTCTACTCTAAACACATTTGTAGTAACTAAAGAACTTTTCATGCGCGGAGAGTAACGGATTAGTGTAGTTTATCATTTATTTAGAATATAATGTTTCTGGTTAACTTGTGAGGTATCTATTAATTGATAGATTATTAATTCTCAATAATTTCACAATTAAGCTATACCTACTTCGTTCCGAGTCTACAGGGCATCTTTGTTCAGATTCGACGGTGATTCCCACATCAATTTGCTGCCATGATAGGATTCCCACGCTGGTATCTTCTTGATCCGGTGGACACTGAGCTACACAGGTGCATGTTGGTAAAATCATTACTGGGTATATTCAATGTGTATTCTCTATTTCTAGTATAATATGATATATATTTCTCCTTGATGCTGAAAGGAGGTTAAATTCTATTCAAGCCCTCATAAATCAGTCTATCTTGCAACAAAAAACCCCAAAAGATTACATATAGAAACACTCAATCATCATGATCATTGCAATCCCGGTGTTGATAGTCAGCATAGCGATTCTCAATTGACAGCAGAATGGCAACGATTTTCCGATGGTTGGGCTCTCATTATGATAGTCTATACTGTAGAAACAGTGAAATCCTTCATTTTATCATCATTGCAATATGTGTATCAGTGGGTAAATGACGCAATAGTGAAAAGATGCCATCTTTTTTCCCAATACATGTTAGTACAAATTACAAATATTTCTAACCTTTATAGAAAAACATGTTTATTACAAACTGTGTGTCAATCACATTTACCGATTTGTCTTTCATTATTGTTTTGTATATTCAGCCAGCCACGCGGCACAGTGAATCGCAATTGACACAACACACATTCTATTTTTACATGTGAATATCTTGCCAGCAAATCTTGCATTTTTTTAATTTAAATTTTGAACACAGCACGCATTTTATAGCACGCGTAAGTATAAATTGATAATGTTTCGGCAACGAAAGCCCCACGAAAGAACGGCATAGATCATTAAATTCCAAGTGTGTCATAAGTGAAGCACACGTTTGACATTTGGAATGATGGACATTGACAATGTTTAAAATAGTTTAAAATTAAAACTTGGTTTCTAAAACAATTAAAGACGGCTACTTTTCACTTTCACATTTTGTGACTTACTCTGTAACCTACCTTTTACATTGACTTGAAAATAACACGTTGCAAAGTTCCCACTTGAATCAACCGCCCGGTATCTAACAATAGTAGTGCCTATCGTAAAATAACTCCCACTGTGATAGTTAGAAAAAGTTTTCCGAATTTCTCCATCCGAGTTATCAACCACGCGTGGTTGAGACCAACTAACAGGTATAGAAATGCCTCCAGTTACGATGTAGGTCGAATTTGCTGGGCAATCGATCTTTGGTGGCTCTATATCTAGTAAAAAAATCCAGAAACTTCATTGTTCGCAGCAAGTATGTACAGTTCGTGATCTTATTATTCACAGGGTGTACAAACTGCAATTTCTTTCGTTAACACGTTTTAAAGTGTAATCCTAATCAAGCATTAGGAATCCACTCCATTAATATATCGCGTTTACAAGCATTTGCATTCACGATCAGTAATGGTATATAATGTGTGCGATCTTTAAGTAAAATATTTATATATATAGGGATACTGAAAGTTCCGAGAAATGAAGTTTACTGTAACATATTCATTGGGAACCAATCACAATTCAGTATTCACGTCTACTAAATGATAAGGAAAAATGTATCATACTAAAAGAGGTCAAAACTAATAGTACCCTAACAGACTGATGGTAGTTTTGGGAATGAAAGAATCAGGGGGAAACGGGTTAAATAAAAGGAGAAATTACGGATATGACGTCGTCGATAATCGAGTTTGCTTATCCGAGTGCAGCTTTATAATACTTCAATGAATGCGTAAAGGGCAACATTTAGGAAACGTGGCCTCTCAGCATAGAGTTGCTGTAGCGATGTATAGTAAATAGGAACGTACGGTTCAACCATATTCAACCAACAAAGGTTGTTGAAAAAGAATACGTACAGTTTCAGAGAAATATGGCATTTCAATTTAAACGACTACCAGTTAATACTACTTTTGATGAACCTGGATAAGATGGAGTTTGTGGTTTAGAGGTAATCACAACTTCTCTTATCTATCAATCTTATAAGAGATTTACCTTCGACATAAACTAGAAATGAACACATGCTGTTGACAGTGATATTCATAAACGAATATGTCACAGTGGTTGCACCAACCGGAAAGAAGTCACGTGGTTTATGAGTAGACGTTATACTGGTGTAATTCATCAGTATTTCTCTCCAATCTACAACTGCTCCATCTTCTCCGGGATCATTAGAAACCATTATGTCATTTGGGCAAGTATTGCTAGCTGTAATAGAGTTTAAAAAGAGCAAAGTGATATTATGTGTTATCATATCACGCTTATGTCATATGAATTTTCTTGATAAAATCACATTGAGATACTACAACGAGTTCTGAAATTACGTAGCATTTATTGTAGTTTGGGCCCTGGGCCCTTCACGTTCGATCTCTAGGGCCGATACTACCAAACGGCACACTACGGACCTTGGAGTATCGTTGTACCCAAATATAGGCCATCTGGCTGTCCATGGGATACTGTAATTCTTCGGCTAGAGGTGGTTTTAATAAGGAAAAGGAGATATCTAAAGCGAATAAGGAGAATATCTCTACCAGGTTTCACCCAGACATAAAACATACTTATCTGGCATTGGCTTCCTGTAAATCCTGGCTGACAACTGCACAAGTTTGGTGATACACATATCCCACCATGAAGACATGAAGGATCACATGTAGCTTAAAAGAAATAATAAATAGGGGGTAACAACCATTTAGCTTGACAATAACAAGTTCTTTAGCCTTCAATCAATTTACAGGGCGTATCAAAATAGTGCCCAATGTGAAACATGATTTTTATTGGCCATGAAAAATACCAATATATACACTCTCAGAACAACCATGTTGGTTAAAATTTTAACCAACGGGAGGTTACCAGGTGAACCACACAATTGGTTGGTTAAAACTGTAACCAACAGCTGTTGGTTAAACTTTAACCTGTGGTTGGTTACACATTTTAATCATTTGTTGGTTAATATGTTTTGACCAACAGTGGTTGGTTAAACTTTAACCTGTGGTTGGTTACAATTTTTAATCATTTGTTGGTTAAAATGTTTTAATCAACAGTAGTTGGTTAAAAAATGTTGGTTAAACTTTTATTTTTTTTGCTAAACTTTAACCCATACAACATTACAATATTGATGTTTCATTGGCCCGATATTGGCTTTCAATATTGGCGCCAACCCGCGGCCAGGACCAACAAGGGACAGGACAAGGCACAAGATCCTAGCTACGAGGCCGGGAAGCGATAACTTAAACAGCGGCCGCAATTTTTAGACCACATGAGAATTTGTATATGAAATCAATCGTGTTATTTTCCGCCCCTGGTATAATGTGCCCATTATTGGAACAATATTGGTTGCCAACATAATGCCAATTGAAGAGCGCCAATGTAAAACCAATATTGGTCCAATATTAACTGGCAACATGATGCCAATTGAAGAGCGCCAATGTAAATACCAGGGGCGGGAAATAACACGATTGATTTCATATACAAATTCTGGCGTGGTCTAAATAATATGCGCAAAATATTTTCCTCGCCAATGAAATTCTTTGGCGGGAATCTTGTTATGACCTATTGTTGGTTAAAATTATGATGCCATAACCAACGTTGAATAAACTAAAAATTAATTATATTTTTACTCTTTAACCAACGCAGTATTAAAAGTAATTTTTAACCAACGCTTCATTTTTAACCAATGTTGTATACTTTTTAACCAACATTCTTTTAACCCATGGTTATTTAATACCTGTTCTGAGAGTGTAGGACGTGAAATACCGTAGTAAATAAATATGTTCAGCAATTTTTATTGCATCATAAGAACTTTTTGCGATACATTTTGAATGATTTAACATATGAAAAGGACCTAAATAAAGTAAATTATCATTTAATATGGCACGAAAATTGTTGCCTGTTACATGATATTACAATACAATAATCACAACATATTTGGAAATTTATTTGGTAATTCAAGTCAAAAAATTACCGTTGTAGTCATTTGCATGTGATCTAGTAATGAAAAATGGTAAACCTGTGCATTAAAGATATTGAGATACATTAGAAACCTATGTGTTGTTATAACCATCACGCATTCATGAAACATCTTTTATTACCAGATCACCTGCATACAAACCGAATCATTGATTTTGTTACTTGAATTTCAAAAGAAATATTTTGAATTGATATAAATTATATAAATATTTATAAATAAATCTCTCTAATTTTAAAAGATATATTTTGAATTGATATAAATTATATAAATATTTATAAATAAATCTCTCTAATTTTAGTTCATATTCCAGGCAACACTTCTTTTGCCATATTTAGTTACCAATGTGATTTGTCCCAGTATTGGACGATACTGGTACATAATTGTGATCCAGTATCACCCGATACTGGAACAATTTATATATGTGCCAGTATCGTCCTATCACGATACTGGAACACTGACTTTGTACATGTATCGAACGATACTGGGTGTTCTAGCATGGAACCTAAAGTACACTTTTTTCGCAACCTTGTTACTGAATCGATCATATCTCATGAGTTATGGGTCAAATATGATATGCTAAAATATATTTGTGGACTATAATAGGGCTTAGGGGAGACGTCAAAACTCGACCGCCCGTTGACTGCCGGTTACGGGCGGTTCCGCCCGGTTCTTTCAGGTCAAATGTTTTACTGGTATATGAATATTCGCGCATGCAACACTGAACAACCGCCGGTTGACTAAATGCTGTAATCTGACCAATTTACACTATCAATCTGTTACTTTGCGGTCATAATAGCTCTCTCTATAATCGTTCTATAAAAAAACAACATTCATAGACTTTCGGTATTGATTTTAAAAAGTTAATTGAGCTATAAACAGATTGAAAAAGCCAACCCCAGCGAAAATCAATAGCTGTATTGTACTGGTGTCAACTGAGACTTTTAAGTCTTAAAAGAGCCCATTACTTCAAGATGTTATTGCTCACGTGTGTGACGAGGCACTTTCAACCGGTCGTGATCACCAGAGTGTTACTATTTGACCTCATTATGTGTGTATATTATAACAGACGACACGTTTTGTGAGAACCGAACGGAACCGGCCGTAACCGGCGGTTGCCGGGCGGTCGAGTTTTGACGTGATCCCTTACCAACAGTATGTTAAAAATATATATTAAAAAAACCACATGAGATGTATTTTTAATTATTTATGTCCTGCGCAGGACACTTATGACACGGCCTGTATGAACAAGTTTAATCATAAATACTTAAATTATCACGATTATGTATATGATTTCAGAGCTATTTATCTCAACGTTTCATACTCAGGTTTGGTGTGCCCTTATATGACTGTGACAAAATAGTGTTTACAATTAAAATCAGATGGACATGAGCAAGTGTTTGATCTGGTACAAGTTCCACCATGTGAACATTATGGAGTACATATTGCTGGTAAGGGATAACAGTTTGATATGGAACACTGTAAATATAATGGATATAACTATGCTATCTATAATGACTTAGACAGGTAGATTTCGATACATTACTATTTCGGCTTGTTGTTTAAACTTACGCGTCTGGCATCGGTAACCAATATATCCAGATGAACATGAGCAAGTGTTTGATCTGGTACAAGTTCCACTATTCGAACATGATGGCGTACAGATTGCTGGAAAGTGATAACAGTTTGATATGAAAAACGGTAAATGGGCCGTATTATCGTACTAAACGCGCGTTTAGCCTAAAAGCGTCGCTAACTAAACTCGCGTTTAAGTTAAACACAAGTCTATCTTTAAGACGGGACGTTTAACAAAATACAGTTTTAAACTATACAAATATCGTCCCCAGGGAACTCGTAGGGTATTTTCTTGCAAATAATATGATACACAGTGGCCAAGATAAGACACCGTAGTTACAAATCAAATGCATCAAATGCACGTGTATTTTGCATAGCAATACCTGGCCTATCCGTCGGCTCGCAGTGGTTGCCGGTCATGTGGGTATTTATTTTTTAACCATTATTTTTTTTCATGCAAATATCGGATGAAAAGCACATCGATCAATCAATGAATGTATACGTCGATAACACGTTTCTTACAACTGCAACCGCTGTAGCTTGTTATGCAGGATCCTATTGGTTTTTTTAATTATTATTTATGCTTTCTTTATTGAGAGTAATATGCTTCAGTGACTTGCACTGCTTTCCAAGCAGGCCCTCATTTCGATACATCATAAGTACATACAAATAACAAATGTTACAGTGTTTAAATATAATACAAATTATAATACAAATTATGATACAATGGAAATATAGGATTTGAATTGACCGAGTGACAAATTTTCTAAATCAATACGAATAGATGGTGATAAATTGTTCCACAGATGGCTAGATCTGAAAAGAAAAGTGCGCATACCAGAATTTGAGTTGATTTTAGGAATGATTAAAGTATTACTTGAATGATTCCTGGTAGTATGATTGTGATAGTTATGTACAAATTCAAAGTTGGATGATAAATAGGTTGGACTTATATCTTTTAAACATTTGAATAAGATAATAAGTATTTGAATTTTCCACCTATCACTTAGTTTTTTCCAATGAAGTAAGTTCATCATATCATTTATTGGTGTTCTGATATCAGCAGATAATATTGTTCTGGCTAAACGGTTGTGTAAGACTTGAAGTCTTGCTTGATATGTATTTGTAATCGGCAAACACGGGTTCAATTCCCATCTTTTGCATGTCTTATTTTATGTCATTTTTTAAAATTGTGAAGTAATGTATAATTATGTAGTGATATTAATGCCTAAATATTATGTACCTTTACTCATTTATCAGGCTTTTTGATTGATATTTCTATTTCTTTATTGTTTACATATTCCAATTGGTATTCATTATATATAATTTTCACTGTAAGCCTATATAAAATTTAGATCAAGACTAGTGTACTGTAAAGCTATTGGTTAAATCAGATTATTAATATCTTAAATGCTTTCTTGTTAATTATAACTTTGATTTTGTCTGATAATTTGATCTCCCTGTGTATTTTCTTGACAGGAGTAAACAAAAATAAATAATGAATTATATTGAAGACAATACGCTAGTTGT
The DNA here is from genome assembly GCA_035610835.1 of Ophiura sarsii. Classification (NCBI taxonomy): domain Eukaryota; kingdom Metazoa; phylum Echinodermata; class Ophiuroidea; order Amphilepidida; family Ophiuridae; genus Ophiura; species Ophiura sarsii. The sequence continues at coordinate 11,860,654 of CM069452.1, read as the reverse complement.
TCTCAGCTAGTTAAAAAAATAGGCTTCCCGTTATGTCCAGGAAGCCGTTGGCAAAAAGTAATAAGTACCAAAGGAAATATCTTTACCTATCTAAATCTGTATATGGTCATGTGTTATAAGCTTGCCTCCTTTTGCGTTACACACGGATTTGGGCTTTTGCGACATGATTTTAACTTTACACATTAATATTTGCTTGTATACCACCCTGAGGTAGTAAAAGTATATATTTTCTGAAGGGAAATTGCATGAGAAAACCGAATATGCCATTGAAATTATAGTACGACCAAGGACTAAAATGGTATGATGCACAATGTTCGGGAAAATATCAGAGTTTTTAATTTTAATTTTGAGATCCATATATTTTTTAGACCTACCCCCATCATTATTTACTTTACATATTTGAATTCCTCATGCAATTACCCATCAGATGATATATAATTGTCAAAGGTTACTACGTCGATAAGGTATTTTTACCGGCTAGTGAATATCTCCAATTTTTATTTTATATATTTTTAGAATTTTCAGAAATATTTGTTATGGATGTACCCATCCCTGATCTAAACTGTATTTCTGAATTCCTCAAGTTACAAGCTTGCCAAAAATGTATACCTTTGCTATCATAGGTTGAAAACTTTTTCTGTTATAGTCATTTTTATAAATCCGGTAAATTGAGGCTGATTATGTTGACTGTGTAGCGAATAGGAAGAAAGCTGATGATCATGGTCTTATCCATAATTAATTAGTTGTTACAAATAGTTGCCAAGTCTGTTAAACCACATACTTAAAGACTACTAAATATCCTTTGAAATGGGACCAAAATGGTGTTTGTAACATTAGTGGATGACTAGTTATTGTAAAAAGAACAAAGCATGGGATTATCCCTATTGAGTTTGTACAGGCGGCACCCCTTCCTGTGCCACCCCTTCCGGCACCACCCCTGGTTCCCAAACTTCAAACAGCTTCATCTCCCCTTCGGTATTAGATATACCAATGCAATTTTGCAGGCAGATAGCATGTTATTAGGGCTTTAAAATGATACCACATTTGTTGAGATAGCTTTTGTGGTTTTAAACATATTTAGGAATATGACAGCATGAAACTAAAAAGTGTAACAGCATCACCCTATTGGGAGGCGAGTTCATAGTGCGTGACCATATACATGTATGCATTCATTTACTCATCCAGACAATCATACTAATGCCTACACCGTTTTAATTTTAATGTACAAAACCCAACGATAGCTATTTGGTCAAGGAATTTATAAATGAATGAGTTGATTAACTAATTAATGTATTAACTAATTATTTGTCCTTATATTAAGGGCCATCATTTAAAAATCTGTATTCGTTTAAAACCATGGTATCACGATAGGAAATTCACGACATACACTGATGCAGAAGCTTAGGTCAACGCTTAAATTAAACTACCCCCGTACCCATCACTGCCCATGTTTAAAGTTATACACTTTTAGCGAGTTAGACGCGTGTTTTAAGTTAAACAAATTTACGAGCATTGCGTTTAGTTAAACGATGTGTTTAAAGTTAAAGGTAGACGCGCGTATTCTCGTACATGTACGTAGTTCAACCGTGTTGAACTACGTACGAGAATACGGCCCAATGGGTACGTTGTTGGATAAATATATAAACTTACGTGTCTGGCATCGGTTACCGGTATATTCAGATGGACATAAGCAAGTGTTCGGTCTAGTACAACTTCCACTATTCGAACATGATGGAGTACATATTGCTGGAAAGTGATAACAGTTTAATATGAAACACGGTAAACATAATGGGTATAACTATGATATTAACAAGTTGGTAAAATTATGATATTTAATAATAATTAGTATAATTATAATATTCAGACAGGCAGATTTCAATCCATTGCTATTTTGGTTAATTGCTTAAACTTACGCGTCTGGCATCGGTTACCCGTATATCCAGATGAACATGAGCAAATGTTTGGTCTGGTACAAGCTCCACCATTGGAACACGATGGCGAACAAATTGCTGAAAAGTGACAACAGGTTGATACGAAGCGTCGTAAATTTAATGGATTTGACTATGATACGGTATTCAGAAAGGTAGAATATGACACATTACTATATTGGCTATCTATTTGGCTTAGTACACAAACTTACGTGTCTGGCATCGGTTACCGTATATCTAGATGAACATGAGCAAGTGTTTGGTCTGGTACAAGTTCCCCCATTCGAACATGATGGCGAACAAATTGCTGAAAAGTGATAACAGGTTGATACGAAGCGTTGTAAATTTAACGGATTTGACTATGATACGGTATTCTGACAGGTAGAATTCGACACATTACTATACAGGCTGTCCCAAAATGATTAGTACCCATCAATGCCCCAAGTTCAATACATTTTTTCATTACATTTGCTATACTGTATCCTTTCATTAGAGTTTTAGATCATGAATACAGGACTTATTTAATGAAGTTACACTCCATTGTGTAAGACATGGTGATTTCACCTTTTTGGCAAAGTGCAAAAAAATGTGTTTTAAACAGCTTGTTTGAAAGAAACTAATGCATTCTGTTAGGGAAGACATCAAAACTCGACCGCCCGTTGACCGCCGGTTACGGTCGGTTCCGCCCGGTTCTTTCAGGTCAAATGTTTTACTGGTATATGAATATTCACGCATGCAACACTGAACAACCGCTGGTTGACTTAATGCTGTAACCGGACCAATTTACACTATCAATCTGTTACTTTGTGGTCATAATAGCTCTATAATCGTTCTATATATTAAAAAAACCATTCATAGACTTTCGGTTTTGATTTTAAAAAGTTAATTGAGCTATAAACAGATTGAACAAGCCAACCCCAGCGAAAATCAATAGCTGTATTGTACTGGTTGACAACTGACACTTGAGAACCCATTACTTCAAGACTTTATTGCTCACGCGTGTGACGAGGCACTATCAACCGGTCGTGTTCACCAGAGTGTAACTATTTGACCTCATTATGTGTGTATATTATAACAGACGACACGTTTTGTGAGAACCGGGCGGAACCGGCCGTAACCGGCGGTCAACGGGCGGTCGAGTTTTGACGTGATCCCTAAGAGGGTTGGTGGTCGAGGTGTGTTACTTATCTTCGAGTTTAAGTAACACACGTGATCGAGGAGGTAAGAACGAGGATGGATCAATCTTAAACTGTAAATTGAATATGACGTGATCCCTTAATCTCTTGTCTGCTAATATCTTAGGTTCCTTTCTATTTTTAACTGCAGTTGTATCATATTGTTGTTCAAACCATTAATACTTCTTCATTTTGATTCAATTTGAAGAGTAAAAATGGATCGTCACGCATGAGCGATCCCAACATTTGTTTCTATAATGTCCCTCAAGTTTTGAGGCTAAACTTGAGGGAAATATAAACAGGTAAAGACGTAACCATGGGTAATTAGCAGTGGCTTCTTTTTCATATTGGGGATGCAATTTCCTACAAACTTGGTAAAAATGATATAGTCCCTTAGTGTTGAACCTCACGAAATCCATTCTCCAATGTGAAATTGAAATCTAAGCCACTGGTGATTCACCAAATACCACTTCATTTAGAAGTCCCTAAACACTTGTCAAATAAAACAATGCATAGGGTCATTCAAGTGTGACAAACTTCTTTTACCCGTTAAATCGAATTAATGAGAAGAATTATTAATGATTTGAACACCCATAACTAATAACAGTTACAACAGAAAGACACACACGATTATATCAAACAAGCTGTAAAAGCACACACATTTTTTTAGCACTTTGCCAAAAAGGTGAAATCACCATGTTTTACATAATGGAGTGTTTTGAGTTTGATAAATCCGATATTCATGATCTAAAATTCTAATGAAATAGTACAGTATGACAATGATGATGAAAAAACAACAGACCTAATCCCATCAATTTTGATGATGACAACATTTATTGAACTTTGGGCATCGATGGGTACTAATCATTTTGGGACAGCCTGTATTCGCTATCTATCTATTTGGCTTAGTACACAAACTTACGTGTCTGGCATCGGTTTCCCGTATATCCAGATGGACATGAGCAAGTGTTTGGTCTGGCACAAGTTCCACCATTTGAGCATATTGGCGAACAAATTGCTTGAAAATGATGAAAAAATATATATAAAACACGGTAAAAATAATAGGGGAAAGTGTACTTCAGAGTCCCAGATACTAGTATACCAGTACCGTTCGATACTGGAACATTACAGTTGCCAGTATCCTTTGATATTGGTACAATTTTAGCGATACTGGAACTTTTTTAGTAAAAAGTGTACTTAAGCTCTCAGATTCTGGATTGTACTAGTATCGTTCTTTACTGGTACAACGTCAGTATTCCAGTATCGTTCGATACTAGGACATTATATAATGTACCAAAATCGTTTGATACTGGAACTAAGTTATATACCAGTTATTGTTCAATGCTGGGACAAATTAAACTGGTAGTACCGTGTACCAGTGTCGCCCGATTCTGGAACATATATAAAAACGTTCAAGTATCGCTCGATACTCGAACACAATACCGATACTGGAAGAGTAAAATCTTACCAGTATCGAGCGATACTGGCAATTTGTATGTTCCAGTATTGAACGATACTGGTACACCAGTATCTGGGACCTAAAGTACACCTTTTCCCTTTTTTATTTTCCAGTATCGGGCGATACTGGTACACACGCTACCAGTGTGACTTGTCCCAGTATTGGACGATAATGGTACATAATTGTGTTCTAGTATCGCCCGATACTTGAACATGTTATATGAGCCAGGATCGTCCGATTCTGGAACACTGACTTTGTACCAGTATCGAACGATACTAGTAACGTCCAGAATCTGGGACCCATAATGGATTAGTAACTATGACGATTATAATTTATATTGAGGCAGGGATGTCCCGTATATCCATTACTATTTGTATTACGTATTGACATACTAGCATGCAAAATAACGCGAGATATATTGAAGGTATTAAATATCCTTTTATAAATTGTATGCTAATGATATAACAATTTTCTTAAGAAACGAAGATCAAATTAACAAAGTCATAGCCGTCTTGGTCAAGTTCAAGGTTATATCAGGCCTCTTGCTCAATAAAACATAAAACAGGTAATATCAATTTGGTCAATTAGCCTTAGAAAAGACACGTTTTGTGAATTGAAGTGGAGTGTTATCCAAACAATATAGTTAAATCGTATATCCAGATGAACATGAACAAGTGACTGTTGTAAGTTCCGCCATTTGAACACGAGGAAGATCAGAATGCTGGAAAGTTGTAATAGTTTGATACGAAACATGGTAAATATAATGGATATAATTATGATATTTAGACAGGAAGATTTTAACACATTACTATGTTGGTTAATTACATAAACTTACGTGTCTGGCATCGGTTACCCGTAAATCCAGATGGGCATGAGCAAATGTTTGGTCTGATACAAGTTCCACTATTAGAACACGATGGAGAACAGATTGCTGAAAAGTAATATAAATTATGAAACACGGTAAACATAATGGATTGAACAAGAAATATAAATAATTTAACCCTCCACTCCTATTTGTCAAAAATGATCAATCACATTATCTCTTCTCCAAACCAGTGCAATCATCCCCGTACAAATGATAAATAGGCTCTAAAGCCTCAAGGTCCACATGGAAAACTGGTAGTGCAGAATGAAATTCTTTACGGCAAAATGCGTTAGGCAAGCCAGATGCCGAATAATTTGAAAACACTGATAAACTGTGTTTTACAATTTTATAAACTCTGTTCATCGGTGATCAACAGTGTTTTTTTTCAATAAACTATGTTTTTCCATCGAAAAAAACTCTGTTTAGTTTATCGACGAACATTGTTTTTCAAGTTGATAAACTTTGTTTATGGGCGATAAACACAGTTTTCCGATGAACTCTGTTTGAGATAAATACACATTACGCGATAAAATCAGTCCGAAAAAAACGGTTTATCGATAAACTCTATTTTTCTCTGTTTTCTGTTTTCTGTTTTTCTCTGTTTTCTGTCTTTCTCTGTTTCTCTAAAGTTTTTAATTCTGTTTTTCAACGGATTAAACCGAGTTTATCGGCGAAAAAGAGTTGTTCAAAACCGTATTTATTAACCCCAAAAATTATGTTTTTCGATCGATAAACACAGTTTATAAACACAGATTATCGAGAAATCTTTGTTTCGATCAACTCAGTTGATCGACAAATTCGGTAAACTCTGATTATCGATCAACTCTGTTTTTAAACAGATAAACCCTGTTTTTGGCGATAAACACCTTTTTTCCTTCTCGAAAAGCATCGTGTTTTCGATAAACTCAGTTTATCGATAAACTATCAGCTGAAAAACAGGGTTTACCGGTGTTAAACATTGTTTTTCGACGTAAAGCACCTATTAACACCTATTAAACACGTATTTTCTGAAATCAAAGTACCTAAATGGGGTTTTCCTAACCAATTTAAGTAGCATGAGTACTTAAACATCAAAAGATGCCTAGAGGAATATGGGCAACTGGTCCTATGGGGCAAGTGGTCCGAAATGAAGGATTTTGTAATCGTATGGGCATACTGGGTTCTTTTGAGCAGTACGACTTATGTTGAAACTTGACATATATCATTACCTTCTACATTCCAAAACATTTGCAACTTTAGGGCTATTACACATGTGATATTCTCCAGATCTTTGAAGCCACCTCCTTGAGTGACTGATTGAAAATTCACAGATAGTATGGGCAATATATGAAGATGGGTTTAGATCATGTTTAATGTACTTTATATTATTGATAGATATGCAACAGTAAATATACATGCAGTACAATCGTCTTAAGATGCTAAGTGCATATTGCATTTGATGGGTGCTATATTGTCACATTATCACAGGTATTCATTTGGTAGAGTTATTAGTTTATGAATTTGCAAATAACAAAGTACACCATTTCTTATTTTATGATCGATATCGCTCGATACTGGAACACAATGTTGTGTTCCAGTATCGACCGATACTAGAACAGTAAAATCGTACCATTATCGATCCATACTGGCAACATACTTTTTCCCAAAACAGAACATAAGCCACCTAGTTTTCAACCTTAACTAATATAATTACGCCTTTTTTGGTTGATTTGTTTGGGTTTTGTATTTATTTTAATTTTATTTTTGATATATTTTGGGAGGGGGGGGGGGAGTTGGGTTGGTCACGTATTTTATCGTTGGCTGCCTAAACCTAGGTATTTGTCATTGTTACTTCCTCCATCAACCTTAATCTTACCTGTCTGACATCGGGTGCCCGTATAGCCCGATACACAACTACAGGTATTTGGCCCGCAGCAAGTACCTCCATTCAAACATGATGATGAACATACAGCTGTAAAATATAATATTTAAATGCTGTATTGTCACTATTATGATTTACCATTGAGATACCCGTGCTTCGCACGGACTCCCGCTAGTACGTATAGCCCACACAATGAAACAACACAGTAGTGTTGAAAAAAATGTACATCAAAGACAATACGTTATTGACGTGCGAAAATTGTCAGTTTTTAGCCTTCCCGTGGCTTATATACTATACTTCATTAACACCCTATCCCATTGCAGCATCAATGATAATGACTATTATTTTGAATCAACTGTGATAAGTTCGGAGAGTGGTTGGTAATATTCAAACTTAATCAAAGTCAAGGAATTGTTTACATGACGACAGGTGTAAAAGACAGAAAGCAGAAATAACACCTGTACACCTTATGGTAAGTCATTTTACAGGGTCAATGAATACCACTCCTGAGACTGATCTGTTTTCACCAATCTGAATTCACTGGGATTGTCACTGGCTGGGGGGGGGGGGGGGGGGGGGGGTGGGGGGTCTAATGGGGAAATGTGACTGTTTTGGGAAACGTAAACATGATATCGAAAATGTAAATTTTCTATTGGTAGCCAATCGTTTTCTCTTTTCATAATCGTAAACTTTTCGAAACGTCTAATTGTGTGTGAAGTTATGTAAACAAAAGTAATATAATTTTAGGGGGGAACTTACTTTTGTTGACCCCTTTATAATAGCCACGGGAGGGGTTAACCCTCGTATTCCCAAGGGAGGGGTTTGCCGATTGCGCTTAAACGCAAAAGACAGTGATCTAGGGCATCTAGGTGATCGCGTTTACATACCTTGCGCTCATGTTGACTAAAGAATTTTGAAGGTACCACCTTACCCGGGAGTAGGGTAAGCCGTCAAAGTCCGAGGGTAGGGGGTTGTTGCAACATTCCGTTTTTTTAAATCACCACTTTGAAATTCTGATATAAACACCATGGAAACTATAATGATGATAAATTATGTGTTAAAACACTAAGGGGGTTGGTGGTCGAGGTGTGTTACTTATCTTCGAGTTTAAGTAACACACGTGATCGAGGAGGTAAGAACGAGGATGGATCAATCTTAAACTGTAAATTGAATATGATACTAGCTTTAGAGCGCCCTTACCTTAACGGAATAAACCGCAATATTATTGCGGTTTATTTAGGGGTTCAATAAGGTTTCGGAGTTGTTTATCTTGAATCGACAACGGTAAGACGGGTTTATTTTGCGAGGGCAGCTTTAGCTGCCCGAGCAAAATAAACCCGTCTTACCGTTGTCGATTCAAGATAAACAACGACGAAGACCTTGTTGAACCCCGTTCAACAACGACCAAACATATTTACATCATTCAAATGTGAATATTGTTGTGGATAATCAATGAAAACAAGTACAAAACTTGTTTTAATAGGCTTAATTTGACATTAAAAAAATAGCTGCTCTTTAAAAATCGAGGAAAAAAAAGTTTACGTTTATTATAATTAGGCCCTTATTTGGACATCGTCCGTTCCCCGTAAATGGGCGATGTAACTTCAGAATGGGCTGGGTTACAAAAGGTAAACATGAGAGAAGACAAATTATTTCGCAAGTAATTGTGAAATTAAAAATATTTTGTAAATAGCATTTTATTCACACACCACCTTTAACATTCACAGAAAAATTAAATCAAGAATGCGTTTAATTTACACAACACATTTCGATACATGTTTATGGAATATTTGTATAAAATCAAAACACACCCCTCCGTTTCAATAGTGGTACGGTCCTGTAGATCAAAGCGAACACATTTCGCCGCGATGATGCAAAAATTGCGATTCTCTTGCGCTCAGGTAGCGACGGTTCGGCTAAAATTGTGGCTTTAGAAGTGAACCTTTACATATGGCCCTCGCCAAAAATATTTTCCTCAGGGGTATAGCTACATTTCGGTATATAAAGCTATTTGCTAACTTTAAGGATTGCATGGCGAAATGCATTTATACGCCGAAAAAAATGGAACAAATTTTGCGAACATTTTTGTTTGTTTACAATTTTGCGGTTTCCAAATAAGGTTCGCTATCCTAGTAATTTGCATATGAACAGTGAGTTTATCTCTAATCAACAACGCTTTGTTACTGTACTTAAGGTATGGGGGAGTTGTTGAATCCGTGTTAAAGCGGGATCAGATATATGCAACCTAAGGTTGTTAAATTGAATTTATTTTCAAACTGAGGTTGTTTCATTGAATTTTTTTCTCAACCACAGGTTTATTTATTGCAGTATTTTGTTTTAGGGGGGTGGGGGGATTATGCTTCTTTTTTGGGGTGACGGAAATGGGTGGGTCCTAACTATTTAACTCAAAACAGTACCTGTAAAGCTAAACTATCGCCGAATGCATGACTCCTCCGAAAGGGATTACAATAATTCAGCAGCTTTTTGTTAAATTTTACTTACGTAAGCATCTGCTACCACTGGCTCTCCAACCTGTGCAGCATGCGCTATCTGTCCGATACCTTGTTCTGTATCTTTGGCGATAGCTCGTGCGGGTCACCGTCCTATAGGTAGAAATTACATTTGTTTTGTTTAAATTTTTGTTTGTTTAACAGTCCCTCAGCGCAAGGATCGAACCCGGCGTTGAAGGCGGACACCTAACTGATTGAGCTAACGGGAGCTAAAAGCTCGGAAAAGTTATTTTTTCGAGCCCATTTGATAGTTCGCCGGATCGTGCCACGAGATAGATCCGTGAAGCACGCGCGCATGGACCGGAAGCATAAGTGTGTCATTTCCGCCTTAACCCCAGATAAGGGACCTAAACTCCTTATCTTGGGTTTAGGGACGTAAACCCCAGATAAGGCGCCTTATCCCTAGTTAACGCTCATTATCTGGGGTTAAGGCGCGTTATCTGGGGTTTACGTCCCTAAACCCCAGATAAGGATCGTAAACCCCAGATAAGGCGCCTTATCCGGGGTTTACGATCCTTATCTGGGGTTAAGGGACGTACACCCCAGATAAGGCGCCTTATCCTTAGATACATGGGGTGACCTTTAATGACCCTACATGACCTTCGACCCATCTTGGCAAAACTTTAGGGCCCTCTCTCTCATATGAAAAGTCAGACTTCAATCTCAACTAAACTTGGTGACAATAATATTTGGGTAAGGGGATATGGAATCTTCAGATTGACCTTTAATGACCCCTATGTGACCTTTGACCCCATTAAGGTGAATCTCCCAGCCAGGGGGATTCGCAAGTCGTGACTTGCAGTATTTGTTCAGCATGTTACCGAAAACAAACATTTATTTTTGTTTGCCTAATATTAAGATGAGTAAGGGGCCATATCCAAACTCTCAAGTGATTTTATAGCTTTTTTATACCGATTTTACCCCGGTATTAAAACGGTATTTTTTTCTATTGTTAAAAGCATCGGAAAAAGATCGGTGATTAACTAGAGCACTGGTCAGCTTAATAACACAACCTTCCTCGCGCTTTCATCTGTCTGCTTCACTAATTGAGCCATCGAGAGTACAATAGTTCTATTGTTAACGCCAGATAAGTAGAGGCGGCTCTAGCTAATCACCGATCTTTTTCCGATGCTTTTAACAATAGAAAAAAATACCGTTTTAATACCGGGGTAAAATCGGTATAAAAACGCTATAAAATCACTCAAGAGTTTGGATATGGCCCCTAAGACGAGTAGTGATTTTAATGAAGGGGGACGGGAATGATTGAAGCCACATTTTAAGTTCTGACTACGAGTACTGTGTTTTTTGCGACATTTTCCATTTTCTTTGCAAGATTTAAAAGCGGCCGGGGATTATAGTTTGTTGGTTATATATATTCCGGCATTTCATTTCGAATTAATCATCCCTTATAAACTTTATGGCTTGGTCAAGCTGCCACGTACATTGACATCAAGGGTGAAACGCTTTCTTGTGTTGGGTAAATAATACTAAAAAAATCAATTTCCTTCTCCAGATCATGGTTTCACTTTATCTGTCAGTTTTGTTATAATTATATACTTGAAATTCCACGGTTTTAAAAAGTCGCGAAATCAGTAGAAAATAATTATGTGCTTATTTATCTCAATCCTCTAAAAATAATGGAGGATACCTTGTGAAATATAAGTGGGAGGTGATCACTAATTAATGTGTATGACTTACTGTTTTTAAAAAAGCTCTTAAAACCCATTTGTATAGTAATTAGTTTTGTTTTGTTGAGTATGCTTATTTTTGTTTTGTCATAAAGCGCTACGATCTCGATGTAGCAGCGCTATATAAATACAAATAATGTAATAACTGTTGAGGGGCTCTCAGTGTTTCTGACGCCACGGTTTTGCCCCTCGATTTGGTCTACTTTTAACCCCTGCATCGTGGGCAAAATAACCGGGTGCCGCGCCGGTTTGGAAAAGCCAAATCATAATAATATCATAACTAGGGCACTTATCAACAGGACACATTATCACAAGAAAAAAGAATGGTACGTGAGCCCTCCCTTGTTAGGGAATTTGTATTAGAAGTATGGCGGACGCTGCACACCGTACTGCACATTCTTTGTATTTCCTGGGTGTTACCAGACGACGATGGCCACGCGATTTCATCGTTCCAATATGGCAACGGGAGTGCGACATTTTGAAATATTTTTAACAGTCATCGCCCGTTTAACGATGAAAATAATTTTAAAAATAGCATTTACAATGGAGTTGGTTAGCCAACTCCAACGGTTTGGGATTGGAACAAATTCTTCTAATTCTTCTAAACCGAAGTACCCCCTCTACAATGTGTCAGTCATACTTCAAAAAGACTAATATATAATACCTATACTTAGTGCATCGACCCCAGCCGAAAACTTTACATGATTCTTCATATCGCTGGGAGTAACTGCTAGAATAGGATGCTTGATACGACTGGCTGAATGAAACACTTGAGGAGCATACTCTAAACAGGGATAGAAATATTTGGATTATGTTAATAACCCAACATTTTAACGGTAGCGAATTTTGTTCCCGGTATATTGGGAGATCTCAGTGGCGTAGAAGTGGGCGAGATGAGCGAGTCGCTCACCCATAGATAATTTGGAAAGAATGGAGGGGGGGGAGTTAGGAAAAGAAAAAGAAGAAAGAGAGGGAATAGATAGGGAAGGAAAAGGGAAAAGGTTAGAGAGGGAAAACGGGAAAGAGATGAAAAGAAAGTGGAACGGGGAAATGAGGGACGGAGAGAGAGAGAGGATGGAAGGAAAGGGGAAAGAAAGGGGAAATAGAACATTGAGCAATTGGCATTATTTTGCGTGTTCGTGTTTTCTCACCCGTTAGATGTGCTGCATGCTCCAGCAATCACTTCCACAAATCCAAGAACTGTTATCAAGAGATACCACCACATGCTGCCGGCCATACGAGTGGTAAAGCTAGCCTGAAATCAGAATAAACTGTCATGTTTGGCAATCAATATGCTGTGCTCCAGAGTAGGGTGCCAGAGTAGTACTTTGAATCACTCATCGTGAAACATTATGGGGATTGCCTCCTAAAAAATGACGCGTTGGAAAGCCAAATGTCTAGCATTTCATAAATATATGCAAATAAGAACATCATTTAAGTGTACTTCATTTTGTTATTTGTCAGTGCTGTAATTATTGAACTATTAATCAAATGCATACAAAAGTATATATTTTTGGAAAGGAAATGGATCAGAGAATCCAAATTTGGCGTCAATTTTGACCAACAATTTTGAATTTTTGAGAAAATCACAAAATTCACTTTTTTGACCCGATTTTTTTGGAACAAGCTAAAAAATATTTTTGAGTAAAAAATGCCCACAATTGCTTTATTCTAATGTTATGTCACTAATCTAGGGACGATTCTCTCAATTTTCGCCAAAAAAAGGAAGATTTTACTTAATTTTGTTAGTCTGTCCCAAAAAAAAATTGGTCAAAAAGTGTCTGGTCAAAATTGATGCCAAAAATGGATTCTCTGACCCAAATCCCATCCAAGAATGTATACTTTTATAAGCATTTGATTAATAGTTCAATAATTACAGCACTCACAAAATTCCAAAAAAACTTCCTTAAGTCCCCCTTAACGCATGTATCTTAATGCATGCCATAAACTTGTCTCTCAAATTTCCCGCCATTGTAACATTTAATTCCATAACCAGTGTCCTGAGATCACGGTATTCATAGTGCTGAAATGTAATGATAAAAATGACCTACGACATTTTCTGTGAGAAAAGAGTAAGTAAGTATCATAAGTTTATTTTACTGACACGTGTCACGCGTCACGGTTCAGAGATTTTCAATGGTTGCCGGTATTTATTGAATGCCCCTCGTATTTATGTTTAGTAATGCTTCTAGTTCTCTTAAAGTTTCGCTATAGCAATATTTTCTGACTAGTTCCGGCCAAATAAATGTCTTTATTGATGCAACTTATTTCAGAAGTCCAAATGGCAGTATAAATGGATTTCAACCTGCTTACACCATGTGTACACTGTCTCCTATGTATATCACAGAAGGTATCTTAAACTAGAATGCAATATTGCTATAGGTATAGGCTATCCTTTCTGGATCTTTGGCCTTGAGTTGAAGTTTGCTTTAGGCCTACATGGTTTTATTTCGCAAGTTATCGGCTCTCTCGCTTTTGGACGCATGTTTTAACACATTGTATAATTCTCCATGAACCCGGTGTAGTTAACGTGTGGGTGTATCATAACATTGAATGAAGATCAATTGTTCAATGTATTCAACACATAACACGGTTGAATACCAAATTAATATTAAACGATACAAGCGTTTGTGGATTTGGCACATATATTACACATAAGGAAGTACTTCAAAACAAATTTTATAGTTAATGATTGAGTTCGTTGTGTAGCTTTTGTTCATAATATTTCACCTTGAACAATTTTTATTCTGAATCTGTTCTATTAATAAACTAATGTTTCTTGCAACATTTGTTTATTTCATTTTAATATGAAATGAAATATAATATGTGCCTTACCTAAATCCATGTACGGAACGGAATTTAATTGGAAAAATCTGGTAAATCAAGATTCTTATAGCCAATGCAATTTTATACTGTGTATTCTGTGCACTTAAGATTAGTTTCAATGTAAACACGTAATTATATAAAATTGATTTAAACATCGAGGTGTTTAAACGTTAAACATTTAACTTTAAGCACGAATTTGTCCCCGATTTCTAAACACTGTTTGCAGTATAGACCTAAGCATAAACCAATGTTCAACAATTTGGAACCTAAATTGCGAGTGGTTAAAACAACCAACATTTCCAATGAACAAACAGCAACTAAATTTCGAAATAAACAGCTATGCATAACATTATTTGCTAACGCCAGTTAGTCGGTGGCACGGGGATCTGATATTTTCTGAAACGGGGGCGTCAAATTGATATCTCATCTCCTCAAAGTAGGCTACAATAATCCCAGTGAAGGTTTATGAAACAAAGTGTATTCAATAGCAGAAAAATAAAAAATAAAGTAATACAAATTCCCTTTAAAAGGGATAACCCATGCCCAAGATGATTCCATTTATAAAGATAAAAAATAAAATAAATGGAAGGCACCGATTTTAATCATTTCATTTTTTTAAAGATGAAATTGCTCTTTAGGTTGGTCAAATATTGGAGGATAAATACCAATAACTTATTTTCACAGTGTCAAAGGTTATAGGCCTAAAGGATGCATTGGCCTACATTATATTTAGCTTGATTTCCAGATTATACCCAATTCTGACCCTGCTTTGGATGTTTAATTCCACGTCTACAACTGAAACCACGCTATTTAAGATTAAAGTGTATCCCAGGCATGCCTGGTCAAAGACAAGTCTAAAGAATTATTGAACCCAAATGATAACAATCAATACTGTGAAAGAGTGCTTTCTCAATAACTTTGCTGATAATACTAATAGTGAAATAAACCAGTTTCTCCATAATTGAATCGTGTCTAACTTAAAGCGTGTCTAACTTAAACTTAAATCGTGTTTAACAAAACACGATTTCAAACTCTGCAAATCTCGTTCCCAGAGTGGTCCTTCGTAGATTGTGTAGAGGTATTTAATTCATTGTGGCCCTAGTATACAAAGGCAGTGCATCAAACGATCATCATGCTGAGCCACGGGGAGGCAAACCGTGCGCCCTATCGCGTCATGCGGTGTACAACGCCGCGAGAAACTATCGGCGCACTGTGGCGTGACTGGTGCGCGAATAGCCCATGTATATTCAACGCACACTTTTGGAACTGTATTTTGTCCAGTCTTCACATTTGAGCACCCTCGCAGGGGCCGTGTGTAAAATAGGGAAGACATGAAGGGGCACAGAGGAATACAATAGATATCGACCGAATGCCTTAAATACACGGTACTTTTAAAGACTACAGCGTCCGCACGTCAGCTTGCACTGGGCACGGTTGAGTGATCATTCAAGGCATACAGTTGGTGCGCGTGTTTAGTTAAACACGCATTAAACTACCCCCGTACCCATGTTTAAAGTTAGACACATTTCGGCGAGTTAGACGCGTGTTTAAGTAAAACAAATGTACGAGAATTGCGTTTAGTTAAACGCTGTGTCTAAAGTCAAAGTTATACGCGTGTTTAGCTTAAAACCGATGTTAGATAATCAAACAATTTGATAACAAAAATGGCTAAACAGTTTAATAAAATCAACTTGCTTGTTACTTTCAAATCACCTGCATCGAAAGCTTGTAATATACATTGATAATATATTAAAGACTAACATTTTACTCTGTTATAGACGTAGCCTTACCTGTGTTTGTGTTGTGTCATTGATGCGCCCAACATATTATGAACAGTTTTGATTCTGAGTCAGATTTGGCTTTCGTTAGGACAAAAGGCATCTATTGAAAACCTACACGGAAACGATGTTCTAGTTATGGAGCGTTCATAAATACTTAAAAGCGGTTGAGGGGGGGGGGGGGGGGGGGGGGGGGGGCTGGCAATTTTTGTTGAGGGGAAACAAAAGAGTTTAAAAGCTCCAAAGGGGGGTGGGGGTCAAAAGAGTTTAGATAATAAAAACTTAAAATAGGGGGGGGGGGTTCAAAACAGTTTTAACACTTAATAATTTGCCAACTTTTCTGTCTGTGACCCAGGCTTAACTATGCACATTATTTACCAATAATTCAGTCAAATTTAAAACAATATTGTGTCAGCATACAAATAGAGAGGGATCCTCATCAGTACGGGTATGGTGCCGGGCAGGGATATGTCAGCAATCAGCCCTACTAATTCACAGTGTGGGAACGAGCGAGTCTGAACTAAGGGACACGTGTGCAGGGATTCTCTATCATTGATGTACGTCCATCTCCAAGTGCAGGCCAACGAGGGTCCAATCTGAGTCCAGGTCCATTGGACTGACCGAGTCATGCGTCCAAGTCCAGGTAAAAAAGCAGTGGCGTGACTAAAGTGGTGGAGGGATGGAAGGGGAGCCACGTTCCCACCTATGAATTTCATGCGGGGGAATTGCACCAATTCAGTGACGTTAAATATTTTTACTTACATCCAAATTCAAAACGTCAGTCGGGGGAATCGAAACCAAATGTAGTATAAAAGATATATTTTCGCGCGCTACGTGCCCATATGTCCAGGAATATCATACGAAGCCCATTTCGAAACAACAAAAAAAATCATGTAAGTTTCATGTAAATAGCAAATAAAGAAAAAGAAATGTCGCGCTACACGTGCACGTGCTCGTGTAAAATGGTGTAACGTAATTCGGTGGAATGGAGACCCTGCCCCGCCCCCACCATAGAAATCCTACACATGCCACTGGTAAAAAGATTAAGTGTGAGTCCTCACTCTCCCCAGATCATTCACCCTATGCCCTCCAAGCTGTGTGCATGCGTACAATAGTATGTACCGGTACATATTTCTGATAACAAAACACACCATAGGTTTTAAAGAAAATGTAAAATAGTAAAACTATAAGTATGTTTCTTTACCTTGACAACAGGTCTGAGAAATGTTCAGTAAAAAGGGGGAATCAAACAGTGTCTTAAGAAACAGGGGAGGGGGTAGGCCAAAAACATTTTAGGCACAGCGAGAGGGGGTATCAAAACAGGGGTTGATGTACCAAAAATAAAATGTTCCAGGCCACCCCCCCCCCCCGCCCCCCCCCCCCCCCCCCCCACCACCACCAAAGTAGGCTATTTATGGACGGTCCCTCAGCTTTAGATAATAACTATCGAAATGAAATCAATCATTATGTCACATGGCATTCAAGTCATTAAAAAAACCATGTTAAATGAAAAGTCAGTGTCAGATTGCCAATAGTGTTGGCAAAGACTTTTGACGTATTAAACTTTCATTTAGGTCATTGAATTGTTAACTGAACCAAAACTGTAATTGCGCATAACTTGTATTTGATGTTTTTAAAGTAATTTTCATTGATCAATAACTTTGATTTGGAATGTGATATAACATCAATTTTAGTACTAAATTGTTACTGAACATACACACATTGTATGTCATGATAACTAAATGTTCATATTTTCCTCATTGTGCCTCATTTACTTGTGTCTCTAATAAACAAGATTCATTATCATTAAGATCATTTCACTTCCAATTTCTCAATATCTGAATGTGGCAACAGTATTTTGTGACATTAACTTCCCACTAAATCATCAATAGTCTATAATTGGAACACCTGTAACTGTTATAACTTCCCACTTGCTGATTTATTGTAAATGGATAATGTTAGTGTTTCTACTGTAAGTGCTTTATATACTTTTTGCTTAATGTATTGTCAATAACATCCACATTTTTATCTCCTACACATATTATTTTTATATTGGTTTTGCGCAGCAAACCAATATACTGTTATCCTCATTTTCTTTCTTTCTTCCAACGCATGCTACTTCTCCTACAGTTTACATGTCACAATCGCCACAATTGGTCAAATGGTTCCTTATGACCATGTGCATATAGGGTCTCCTGCGATTAAAATTCACATGTCATATGGGGTCACTAGGGGTCATTGAACTTTACACGCATAAAAGTTAAGACATTGTCCGATTTGGACCAAACTTTGACATCTTGTTTGATTTGATAAGCCAAGAAAATAAGTCAATCATTTGAGTTAGGTCAAAGGTCAACAAGGGGTCACTAGAGGTCAAAACGTGAATATCCTTAAAAACGCTACTTCTCCCACAGTTTACATGTTACAATCACCATACTTGGTCAAATGATTCCTTATGACCATGTGCATATAGGGTCTCCTGCGATTACAATTCACATGTCATATGGGGTCACTAGGGGTCATTGAACTTCACAGGCATAAAAGTTAAGACATTGTCCAATTTAGACTAAACTTTGACATCTTGTTTCATTTGATGAGCCAAGAAAATAAGTCAATCATTTGAATTAGGTCAAAGGTCAACAAGGGGTCACTAGAGGTCAAAACGTGAATATCCTTTAAAACGCTACTTCTCCCACAGTTTACATGTTACAATCACCATACTTGGTCAAATGATTCCTTATGACCATGTTCATATAGGGTCTCCTGCTATTAAAATTCACATGTCATATGGGGTCACTAGGGGTCATTGAACTTTAAACGCATAAAAGTTAAGACATTGTCCGATTTGGACCAAACTTTAACATCTTGTTTGGTTTGATGAGCCAAGAAAATAAGTCAATCATTTGAATTAGGTCAAAGGTCAACAAGGGGTCACTAGAGGTCAAAACGTGAATATCCTTAAAAACGCTACTTCTCCTACAGTTTACATGTTACAATCACCATACTTGGTCAAATGATTCCTTATGACCATGTGCATAATAGGGTCTCCTGCTATTAAAATTCACATGTCATATGGGGTCAATAGGGGTTATTGAACAGTCCGATGGCTGATAACAATAATTAGAAACATCTTCATACAGTGATAGACAATCAAAACATCAGTTTGGTGGCTAATAAACAATGTAAGTCCATGATCAATGTACATCTGGTGACTAACTAACAATCACTACATCCACGGACAGTCTGACGATTATGAACAACAACTGCAACTACCGTATACAGTCTCGTGGCTAATAAACACTCATTACACCTATCTACAGTGTAGAGGTTAATAAATAAATAGTCAGGAACAACTGGATTTATTTTAAAATTGTATACAATAACACGTTTGTAATCTAAGTCTTTTTATGTTCTATGATTGGTCACGCATTGTATTTTATGTAAGTTATTAACAAGTTTAATTGAAAATAAAACAATTTCTTAATTAAAAAATGTTTCTAGGGTCACTAAGGGTCATCGACCTATTGTAATTAATTAACAAAACCAATATTCGTGCTTCTCGAAGCACAACTCCTGTCTAGTTGATACTGTAACGGGTCCCTTTAAGCCAAGTAGTATTATAGAGGGCAGTGTTTAGGTATGACAGTGTGGGGACGAGCTGCGATAAGTCAAAGAAGACACGCTCGCTATATCTTTGTTGTTGTTTTTGGAAGGATTCTTCCATGAGGCTGATAAATGATTGAGTATGATTATAATGACCACAATAACAATAAATAAAAGGCATAGTGAAGATAACAAATCACGACCAATGAGCCATGATTACTGCTGTACACAACTGGTATTTATTAACTTAAGTCGTAATCCATAGGAACGACGAGGAAAGTGTGTTACAATACAGCAGCACAACTTCTCGTCAAACAGCCGTCTTTACAGCATTCCCATCAATTTAATCGATACTCTAAAAACATAATTATGTTAATGTGCGCACAGATTTTTTTGAGTAAACTTAATGGATTTAGTCGTTTCAGCGTACAGCCAAACAATTCCAATACATTTATTCATGCTGTAATGAATCCTGAAAATTAGTATTGAGCCTATTAATGTCGTGCATTAAATGTAATAAGTGAATGTATTTTGTGAAAGCCACGTGAATGGAGTATGAGGAATGCGCAGCTCCAGTTTCCAGCACGTGTTTACTCCTACGCACAGGTGGCGTCGTGAAAATCTAACAATGAATCGTATTGCGTGTTATGTAAACCAGTGACAGTTAACTGTCACTGTGTAAACAAACATTCCCACTCGTATAAAATATTAAGGGCCTCAAAAAGTTGCACATTTGGTATCAAAATAATTCTACAAGTGTTCTCTATCCAAAGATATTTTCAGATTTATGGTGCGAATTATGTTACCGGAGATCTAGAGCTATGAAATGGTTTCGAAACTTTTGGGACACCCTGTATGTATTACAAATTATGTTCATTTAATAAAATCATACATACTTACAAATCCTTGTGTCTTGCCAATTTGTAAATATTCCTTCTATAACAAACATCAGTTTTATGTTCAGCCTGGCTATTGAATCTACAAACATTTTAGTACCTGTCAACAGAATCCTAATGCAGGCATCAATGTTTCAAACTTAAACTTGCCCTTCTCGAGCTTTCCATAAAGACAAGCTACACCAACATTAAAGGGCCGTATTCTCGTACTAAACACGGTTTTAGCTTAACACCGTATTTAATTAAACGCGTGTCTAACTTAAACGTGAGTTTATCCTTTAAACGACGTGTTTAACAAAACACGATTTTAAACTCCGCAAATCTCGTTCCAAGAGTAGTCCTGTGTTGATTGTATACAGGTATTTAATTCATTGTGGCCTAAATGAAGTACAATAAATATCGACCGAATGCCTTAAATACACAGTACTTTTAAAGACTACGCGATCCGCACGTCAGCTTCCACCGGGCACGGATGAGTGATCATTCAAGGCATACAGTTGGTGTGCGAGTTTAGTTAAACACGCATTAAACTACCCAGATACCATTGTTTAAAGTTAGACACATTTCGGCGAGTTAGACGCGTGTTTAAGTAAAACAAATGTACGAGAATTGCGTTTAGTTAAACGCTGTGTCTAAAGTCAAATTTAGACGCGTGTTTAGCTTAAAATCGTGTTTAACTACGTACGAGAATACGGCCCTAAATCTCCACTACAATGTTTTCGCTAAACAATCACTTCAATTCACTATATTACAATAATATATTAGAGAAGTTGCAATACAAATCAAAATTCACCATGAATCCCACTGTCAAACCCATGAATAGTTCGAGATTCACCATTTCAAAAACATAACTTTTAACAAGTGCAATGTAAGAACAACACTCTTTCATGCAAACAATATCATCAAAACACTCCCTTATAGCTGACATGTTAGCAAAAACGTACATCTCCAACTTTTGTTAATCCATTTTACGGCAAAAAGAGCAAAATAATTCATTGGTAGATTAAAATGCGACCCCGTGATGCCTGAACAACGAATCAAAATAAAGCCGGTGGTGCTCGCATTAAAGGTCGCACACGCGGAGTGCATTAGACACTTTCAACGCACCCCGCGTATTTTACTTTCCTGCTTTCTGATTAGTTCGACACTAATAGTAGGCATAGCACACATAACATTCAAATGATTGAGACATGTACAAAATTGGATTCAAATGAAAGATTGCAATGAAAGATTTATTTTCCAAAAAGAATTATGACAATCGGTCAATGCATTCTTGTGGTACGGTGTTTTGAGATACTCGGAAAATGGCCGAAAACCTGCCAAAAACAGTAACAATGCCCACAAATATAATTTATCAGGATTTAGATAGCTCAATTTGTTAATAATGTAACATTCAAAACACCATTTACACATATTTCTTTAACAATTGAATATCTATATACCATGTTAAATTAAAAAAATATGGTAAAATTATATTTCATTAAGCTAAAATAACCTAGTGAAATTGGTCATTTTGACCAGTTTTACTGACTGCAATCAAAAAAGTGACTAAGTCCAGCTAATTAATATGCGTAAATGTTATAAATCCAGATGTGAATGGTGTATTGCAATCAAACTTGGTATTATGGCTAATTGTACGATACCTAATCTTTTAAACTATAATTTAGTTTCATAAGCTCATTAAATATGCAAATTAGCTAATTATCTATTCAAGTAATTGATATGCTAATGAGCAATGTCCGACAATTTTTTTCCCATCATAAGAGTGATCGGTAATAGATATATACCATGTATACCCAATTTGATTGACAAATATTGATGGATTTAGAAATTAAACAAGCTTTTCCATTTCTTAAATACCCATATTCAAATTCTCAGCCTTTTCCTCACAGGAGGCACTCAAAGGATGCAAAAACTGAGCATATCACTAAATTGATTGAAGTGTTTAGTACAATATCTCAGGTTAGGTTTATTTAAATCGGCCCAATATATTCAAGTTCAGAGCCAATTTCAAAAATTGGTAAAAACAGTCATAACTAAAAAACCTGATGATAAGTATTTATACCTGGATCAAGGTTATATAGTCTAAGGTCATGACTACCATATATGGCAAGCTCACTGCCCTACAATGAGTGCCTCTCGTGAGGATAATTAATTTTATATAGGGATGTTTTTCAAAGTGGAGCTGCATACATTATATGAAAAGATTGTTTTGCATAAGAGCTTACAGACCACTCCTACATGTTACTCATTTTGCATGATTAATTAATCCAAATATTGTATGGCTGTCTTCATAACTTGGATTAGTGCATCCATGCACGCCAATTGAGGCAACAATACAAAACCACATTCCACATCCTGAATAGCCATCCATTCAATAATGCAAAATGAGTAACAGGTAGAAGTGGATGTAGGGCTTTATGCAACACAGCTTTTCCTATGTTGTTGTTCACTGGTGTAATGCTCCCAGTGGCAGACTATGTGTGTGTGCATTGTGCTATGCCTACTAATAGAGTGTATGAATTTGTTGTATACCACAAAATCATGTAAGTTGGTGTTTCAAGTATCTTGTACCATTGTGTGACACTACCATTATGCATCTTGTTTCTGAGGAGTGTCTGTTCTCAGGCCCCCAAGAATCAGTACTGTAAAGCGCAATGTAAAATCAAATATTGATTTTGTTTTTGTTTGTTTATTAACTTGTGTATTATTTTTATACTTAAAGGTAACCGAAGCCGTAGTTAAAGTTGTTGACAACTTACTGAGCATCACAAATGGATCTATTCACTTAAACAGTTACAGTTATTTATCGCTTTTTCAAAAATAAGGACTATCATGACCAGATGACATTACAAACATATTTTGGGCGAGGGGCACCTTCAAATATTGCACCAAAAATCACAATTTGAATGACAAACACAAGCACCCGATGGAAACAAGTAGTTTAATGGTATATACATTTATAACACATCTCTTAACACGAATACTTCCGTGGCGTGGATACCTTCGCTTGTGAACCGCAGAACCCACGCACGGCACGATATGCTATCATTTTTTTTGTTCTTCTACCCTTCCACTCACATTAATGTGGACACTTTGGCTTTATCAGTTTTTAATTAATAAAAACAATAATAAGTTTATTTATATATTTATTTAGTCATTATTTAAAATCCTTGGACAATTAGTACATTATGGGCAAAATATGACCCAAAGTCGGTGCGATTAGTGTTTGAATGGGCAAAAGGAGTTGATCTAAATTTTGACTAAAAGTAGTCACCAAATTGCATGAATAGAGTTTCAAAAATATAAAATCTTTCAGCTTATACGGGGGTCACATTCCACTTCAAATAGACACCCATACTGTGCATGCAAGCGCAATTGGTCCGTCTGCATCAGCGAATCACCCTCTTCAATGTTTACAACACATTTACGCTACTGCTAGAATCGACTTGTGGCATAACACGTTATGCCCCAACTTACTCTTGGGTCCGGTCAGGTATAAGATTTAGCGTAAATTACCCGCCAGCTACTAGCCTAGTAGATTACCCCGATTTGGTGCTCTCCAAATTTTGGGTTACGCTTCAGCTACTAGTGAGGTAGCGTTATTCTTCAGCTACTCGTCATTGGCATGATTGGTGCACTCGGCCGCATGTAAAATAGTAACAAATAGTAATTTCATCAGCTATACTTAATTAATAATTAATTAATAATTAGTACATTGTATAATGGATATCAGTGTGAATTTTGTTGAATGTTCCAATCACCAGTCAGCTGTAGAACGGAGTCCCGTTTCAATTGAGGGCGCTCTAAAACGACGGATGTACGTAACCAAGGTAACGCACACCCGTCAATTTACGCAATTATTGAATTTTCGCCTTTTACCCCCAATTATCTGCATAAAAAGTAACTATCCGTCGAGTTGAGGGCAGCATAAGGATAAGGTACCAGAACTCCTTGCGACATCCAGTTCGATGATTTAGTTTAACCTTTGATCCCATCATCACAAGACACATGCTAAAATGATGTCTTTTTTGACCGGTTTGCTGCGATGAGACCACTATTTTCTAGACGAGATTACACCATTTTATAGAATTTTTCGACTAAGTGTGATAATTTTTACATTAAATATAAGCCCTATAGTATGCAGAAGTGATGCCTTGGTAACGGTTATCTCTGTGATAAGAGAGTTATTTCGTTGTTCAAAATCGGCAAAATCAGCTTTTTATGAATTCTGAAAATGACTGTGAGGCCGTTCTCTTGGAAACGCCGTCCCGTTCCCAAGCCCGCCCTCTATTGAAAAGTGTTTTTTGTTCGTATTCCGTCGGGCGACGGACTTCCGTCACTTGATGAATCACCGTGTAAAAAATTACGGCAGTGCGTCACTAAATAGAGCGCCCTCAATTGAAACGGAGCCCCGTTCTACAGCTGACTGATCACGACGTCTTTCGAGACAACCTTGTTCAATAATATCAGGCTCCATCATATCCGCCGTCGTTTGTTGGGCTATCTCTAGATTCAAGCAGCCTGTGGTATACCGAATACTGTCCAATTAACATGTACTGTCATGTACTTTATTTTGTTCATTATAATTCCACTGAAGAAAGTTGAGGTTTCGTTGGAATAAATCCAGTAAATAACTTGTAGCATTGATCTTCAATAGTTCAATTAAGTGTTATTCAATAGCATGCTTATGTTTACAAGTGAATATGCTAAACCATACATCAACGTGTGTCTATTGGGATTTCAATCTAAATGGTGGGAACGGAGATTGGTCGGAAGACGGTTGCGAAATGGTGACTACGAACAATGGACGAGTCACGTGCCATTGCAACCATTTGACGAATTTTGCCGTGTTACTGGTTACAGATAGACCCCAGTTGAGGTCGCGACCCAGAGGTTGGGAACCACTGATCTAATAGAATAGGTAGACATTTGTATTGCCCCATTGGGATATAGAAGTGGCGAGGTGGCGCAGAGGCCGTCTAGAGCGCTCATACATACTAGTGTGCTGTAGTTCACTTGGTGGATAGTTTCAATTCTGGTGTTTGTTGATTTTAAATGTGAATTGCGGCGATTGCCATACAACCTTGTCCTCATGCCTCCTTCAGACCATACAGATTGAAGTAGGCATGTTTTAATAGCGCACCGTGGTTCGAAAGTCACGTAGAAATGGTGGCCCGTGTATCGGAAGAGCTATACCTGAGCACGTTAAAATGTCACAGACTCCTTCGTAAAGAGTAGGGGATCATCCCGAGTCTGTAATTTTGTACGCTCATAATTATGTATTCCTAGGTTCCAGGGATACGCAGTGCGAACGTTGACCTAAATGACATTGGGGAGCTGTTAAAAAGATTGTTATTACAATCTAAGTGCTGATACTGTGTGCGCCTAGCCCATAGCCACGTATATGAAGCGAAATGATTCTGACGATTTCCTATTGACAGCGAAATATTGGCAATACATGTAGCACTTTGAGAACTTGTTGTAAGGCAAGTTATAAGTACATATAAGTATTATAAATAAGTATTATGTATTATTAGTGTTATTATTATTATTATTATTATTAATTTTATAGAGCTGATTCTCATCAATCTTTTCGAGGAATCTTAATCCCTATCTAATTGACAATTTGCTCCTTGCCCAGCTTGACGGGCAATTTAGTTTAACAATGAAAAATGTTGGCGCGCTACGCCTGCATCTGTCCAGGAATATCATTCTACAATCCCGTTTAAAACAAAAATGTACTTTAATCAGGGTCAGATTTGTGTAAATATGTTTGTTTAAATTCGCGCTCTCGTTCGTGTGACATCATTCGGTGGAAAAGAGAGCCTAGCTGCGCTATTTTTTCGTTACCTTAGGGTCAAGCTGTTGTTCACACGGGAAAAAATATCCTTGCCCCCCCCCCCCCCCCCCCCCCCCCCCCCCCCCCCCCCACGACAAGTGACCCAGATGCGGCCACTGCTTCAACACATGCTGGATCATATTAACAGTAATACAAAATCTCCTTTCGCGTTTCAGAGATGGCTCGATTGTGTCTTTATGCCGAATAAACTTGTTGTAATTCGGGTAAATGGTTATTGTAAAAATAAAGGTTTAGAAAAACGTTCCTAAAGCTATCTTGTTAAGCTTAAATAATAAATAATCAGTGAAACTAATACGCGCGTAACGCGCAAAAAATGTCTATATTAACAATAAAAAGGTCCAGGAAACGTTTCTGAAGCCATCTTGTTCAAATTGAATAACAAAATATTTAAAATAAATGGCTATTGTAAAAAGAAAGGTTAAAAAAACCGTTCCTGAAACCAACCATTTTGTTAAGCTTGAATAATAAAACATTCCAACTAATTCGCGCGTAGCGCGCAAAAAATTGTATTGTTACACTGAAATGGTCCTGAAAACGTTCCTAAATAATCTTGTTAAGCTTGAATAATAAAACATTGAAAATAATTTGTGCAAAAACTGGCTATTTTAACACTAAAATGGTCCTGAAAACGTTCATAAAACCATTTTGTTTAAGCTTGAATAATAATAAAAAAATGAAACCAATTGGCTCGAAACGCGCAAAAATGTCTAGTTTACTAACTAATGGTCCAGAAAACCTTCTTGTAACATGTTGCAACGTGGTTATAAGCTGGTATAAACATTGAAACGAATTCGCGCGAAGCGCCAAAAAAATGGCCATTTTAATACTAAAAAGCTCCAGAAAAACGTTACTGAGCGTACAAACTGTCAAACTAAATTGTCCAGAAAAACGTTCCTTCAGCCAATCTTTTTAAGACTTGAATAAAGAAACATTGAATCTTACTCGCAATTTTTTCTTCTTTTTTTCGTTAAAATGATCCAGAAAACGTTCCTGAACCCATGTTGTTAAGCTTGAATAGTTAAACATTGAAACTAATTCGCGCAAAAAATGACTTCTTTTGGGAGCGGGGGGGGGGGGGGGGAACTTCGTCCCCACCGTGACAATGATGGGGGGGGGCACTTCCCGCTTGCACTGTCTATGCTACCCTACCCTTCCTCCTTATCTTCCTTTTTATTTTTTACTCTTTTGCAAATGAGGGAGGGGACTGTCCCTCTGGTTACGCCCCTGGTGATTCAGAGGGCCGAGCTGTTGGGTTTTAACTTGCCTGGATGACCTAAAACTCTCCTTGCTATCATTATTACTTCGTTATAAAGCACTCACATGGTTCAGAGACGTACAGATAAAGTGAGGAAACACTAATAAATCTAAAAGCTCCCGCCTCTCCTTTTCCCTCCCCCTTCCCTCCTCTCACGGGGGGGGGGGGGGGGGGGGGGGGCAATTTCTTTGGTAGGGCTATGCCACCCAGGGTCTCAACTAGGGGGGCTACTGAACTGAGTGGAATTTATGACAAAAAATAGGGTCTTAGGAACTGATTTTTTTCTTCAAAATGTAGGTCTTGAGAACTGGCCTATAGTTTAATTTTGATTAGCAAGAACGCAAATTTGCGCATTTTTTTGGCTTAAGAACGCAAAATTTTCGAAGAATTGGGGCTTTGGAACGCAAAATGTCGCGATTTTTGAATTTCCAATCAAATTGGGGTCTTAGAACTGACAGGCTTAAGGGGGGGGGGGGGGGGGGCGGTAAGAGCAATGGCCCAATTTTTTAATGATTTCCTCAAATTATATTTATATAAACTTCTTATTATTATTGATTATTAGTTAAATCTTTTTTATGCTTATTTTATTTTTCACGCATACTTAAATAATTCTTGCTTCCCCACTCTCACACTTGTCTCTTTCTTGCCATTCCACTACACACTGACGATGAACTAAGTTCGAAAGCTTTGTTTTATTTGTTGACCTGTTTATAATTTACTGATTTACTCATCCTCCTATTGCACTCCTTTTATAAAAGATCCAGGTCACACATTTTACATGTTACTGTTTACAGTTTATCCGCTGTCTTCACCTTCTTCTTATTATGTGTTTAAATATCACATAGGCCTAAACATTACAAATGTTAAAGGGTTTCGTTCAATTTTATGGATGAGGTGTCTAACTACGGGAAAGAAATTTTCTCAGATAGTAAGTATTCATTTTGAATTGGGTAATAAATATAACATAATTATAAGCACCTGGTCAGGAACTGTCTGTGTTAGTTTACAACATATTGAAGGTATACATGCAACATAGTAGGGCATAATGGAAATATTATTTAACACCGGCGTAGAAGGAGACAGTCCTTTGGAGCCATAGTTGAATTATTAACCGGGAGTCTTATACAGAAAATAAATAATTAGACAAATCAAGAAAGTTAAGTGTGGATTCGTCAATAACTTGTAGTATTGGTGTTATTATTTCATAACATTATTTGTAATATGGGTGAAGTAGATCTATATCAAAGTACCCACCGTGAATCCATGGTCCTATGATCGTTTCGCAGGTAGTTGTTGCGATTTATAGCTGATGATTTCATTCCAACAAGAAGCCAATCCTCATAACGGCCGATGCCATAATGGTCCCACGTGTAACTAGCGATCAGTCAAAGTAAACACGGTAGAATTGAAAATATCAGGAGACTTTTTTGCTGAAATTAGTTTAATTTGGGCAGGAATGGGAGATTTCCCTTCATGCTCCCTGGTGCTGCTACTACGAAGTGAGTAAATGTAAGTAATCTAAATGATGATTTGTGAAACGGAGGACTCTAAATAGTTCACTGCTAGAATATTCTTAAGACAAAAAAAGGACAAATTTGTAAAGTAATTATGAAAAGTTTAATTCAAGATGGCGCTGATAAATTTGCACACTGTAAATTGGGAAATGTGATGACACGTGATATAAAAGCTTTGAAGCAAAAATTAACTTGAACGATTTCGTAAATTAACTCAGTTTGCGTATTATGTTTAATTAGCATCAAATGAAAGCAGATTTTAACACCGGTGTCGACATAAGTGAAAAACCTGGATTATTCAATCGAAAAACCAAGATTTTCATAATAATTCGAAAAACCTGGATTATCGATCGATAATCTTATTTTATCGACACCCTTTGTGCAATAAGTTGAAAATCTTGCGTTTTCAAAGTGAAAAACATTTTTTTTAAAATAAGTTGTAAAACAAGTTTTTTGATTGTTGGTTGAAAAACATGGATCTTTCCAAGATTTTCGAATTATTGGATATGGCGCCTGTCATATACGTGACATTTGCTGCTTCCGGCATCTGTGTACGTTTTTTTTATTACCACATATATTACCACATATATTCATTTTTAAATCATTTTATTTTCAATTTAATTTACACTCTAAAGTTTCATTTGAAATGTGGACTTTATTCCCATATGTTACCGTCTTTAATACATCCAATCCTGTCTCGTTTTGTCTTGTAAGAACTCCGAGTAGAAGTGATTGATTAGCTATTCAAAAACAGCCCTTTTGGAAGCCATACATTTGATAGCTATAGATCAATCTTTTACTTAGTAAATGTTTGTTTGAGTGTCACCATGGTAAGGCGCTATTACTTACACCTGGCCTTTGGGATCTTTACACAAATTTTGACTTCCACATTGCTCACTGTACAGTATGGCCTCCGATAATTGCGAAAGCATTTGATTTATAAAGAAATATAGGCCTACACAACGACACACAAATTCATGCAACGTTTCCTCTTTTATTTATCATGTTAATCAAATTCAATTTAGCAGTTGATTGTCGTATTGAAATGCCATGGAATAGCAGTTATTTTTCTCGAAAGTCTACATACATGGTGTATTACCCTTGATTTCTATTTTTCTCACCAGCCTGGAGCAAAAATAACTATAATAGTGTTATTATATGATGGTTCCAATACAGGTATAGGATTTGTTTACAAAGATTTTAACCAATTAAGGTGCTGTGTGTAAAGAACATTTGGTAACATTTAAAAAAGGTGTACCAATGCGAATAAGTTACAGCATCTGTAAATGTCGTATCCTATCTGAACCAAAACCTTGCAATACTTTGAAAGTCCAGTAGCCATATGTATTCTCTAAGCTTAACAATGCTGTAAGTAAATTCGTAAGGAACACAATATAGCGCTATATAATAATACTATCATGTTCATATATGTAAATCAAAAGCAGAATTAGTTTCCCTATGTTGATTAGGAAATAGTGGTGACATATCAATACACTGACGCTCACACTCACGTCAAATGGCAGCTAACGAATGTCCTTCTTCACTTCTGCATTGTGAACTCCTAATACCACATCACCGGTTCGAACCACATCACAGGAGGTACCAATATTCGTTATATTATGGGCGCAGGTCACACAGGTGATACAACTGATTCAACCCTACACTCTACTCTACCGATATAGGAATTCAATGAAGTGTTGGCTAGAGCAATACATGGACATCACAAGTTGTCAAATTTAAATGAAATAGCACAAACTGTAATGTTCTGATGTAATTTATATTATTGTTAAGATCTGAGTGTGAGAGTATCGAAAAATAAACACAAAATAACTCGGAACTCTTACAACGAAGAGAGAGTGCAAATGTGGCGTGAATAGCAGACATATAAGGTGGCGAAAATCGGGAATAGTTGAAGGTTTTTTAATGCAAATTTCGATATATTTCTTCATCGAATGGTTTGTAATCACGGGTATAATTAACATATTGGTTAAATATTATTTCTATATGAAGCCCAATTACGTTCATCATGCTATGACCTTCAATAATGAGGTAAACTGGGTAAATAACTTCCATACATATCATATATACAGGGTGAGTCAAAAAAAAGTGTACCCTAATTGAAAAAATCAACAACAAAAATTTTGACCACAAAATCAAGGCAAACAAAGCTTTAAATGATTGCGCCATTTCTTTGCTACCATCTGGGAAAAAAATCACGCTATTTGATGATACCTTTAAGTAAATATGACTATTTCTGTACAGGAGCTGTATTTTCACCTAAAACACGGTTTTTAATTTCAAGCTTAACGAGCTTAATAATGTTTACTAGGATTGATGTAAAGCATTACACATCTTGTTTATTAAAAGAATTAAGTTGACAATACACTTGTTCAAATTTGTCTCCTAATAGATTAAAACAATAGACAGCTTTAAGGCCTATTTATGACACAATTACCACACTTTAATCATTTCATAACAAAGGAATTGATCCTTTCGCTGTCGGTATTGTAATCTTTTATTGGTCGTATCTTATGAAATATAATGGTCAAGATCTGGAAAGCGTGTTCGGACGTTAAATTGGTCACTTTTATTCAAACCAGCGTAAAATAAGTTTCCCTCAACCAATCTAAACCAGATAAAATTCATATTAAAGCTAATTGATTTGTCTTTATACCGTAGTATATTGTTTTGAAAACAAACGAATACTTTTTCTAAAATAAATCGCTGAAGTTGAGTACACTTTTTTTTGACTCACCCTGTATATAAATGTTCTAATAATATTGCTTTTACGAGGCGCGCTGCTTTAATGTAAATATACTTTACTTTACTATAGAGATGAATAAAACACATGCATTGTTTGTAACTGCCATGAAAAAATTGTTTCTTATAAAGCGTATGTAATTTACCTCCTTTTCTGAAAACCGAAAGAAATCACCTGAAAGTAAAATGTGACAAGTTTTGTAAGCCGGAGCATTTTACCTCATGCAATTATGATTACACACAGAAGCGTATCTCCCAGGGGTCAGCGGTGCGGTGGGGTGGGGTGGGGTTGGGTGGGGTAAGAGTGCCAACCTGACCGGGAAGAACAGCTCAAACTACCGGGCTAAAAGGTGATGCTTTTATTTTTGTGAATACTGTGGGTGGCGGGGTGGCAATTTGAGTCATTTTTTTTTAGCTCTGTTGATTAGTTATTGAGTTCGAATGTTCGCGCCAGTATGGGGATGCCACGTCACGAGCGTATAGCGTTTGTTATGATGCGTATACATGTTGATATCGGTAAAAAACCGGGCACCGGAAAAATTAAGATACTTTCAAATCGTCTACATGAAGTGACTTGATATTGCAAAGCATGTGCACAAATGTATAGAAGTGATTTTGAGGCGTTATAATTATTAGTTAAATATTGTACAGTGTGATTCAAAAATAAATTGACCGCAATTGATTAATATTTTCAAAAATACTAAACTAAATTGGCACACCAATGCAGCATGTTATTCCACTCACCTGAAAATATGAATCCATAAAATCGTTCTTACAATTAAAGTTACGATTGTTTTAATGAAATAAGATTCGTTCAAATTTAAAAGTGATTTAGACTTGGGAGTTTCAAAATAGAGTTGAATAGTATGAATAAAATAAATGGAAAGACGTATAAGGAGTTGTGTTTTTTCCAAAAGAAGCAATCTGTCGACAGCTTAATGACAACAAATGCAACAGAAAACATTCAAAACTGGCAGAAAAATTGATTTACAGTAACTTGTATTCCTCATTATAGAAAACACAAACACTGACGAAGAGTAAAAGTAGTGAATAAGTATTTCGTGGTTAATGTTCAAATTCAGAGATTTATTTTGTCTTCCAAATTAGTGGAGGAATATGCTCTTTTAATACGTGCTTCAAGGGTGTGTCAATTTTGTTTGATCTTTACCAGTGAAATTCCTCCTCTCATTATCGTCGTCAATACTATCTACACAAATATGTAGCTGATCTGGATATAGGTCCTTACAAAATTAAAATAAAACCCTTCATGTTATAAACTTTTAATTGTCTGAGTATTTATCAACTAGAGCTAATTCTGAAGGTAAGGTCTATAAGACCATTTCAAATTGAGATTGGAAAACATCGGAAAAATGGTCACGTGGACTAGGTGCGTAGTGCGATCTTCGCAACGGTTGATCGCATTCATAACATTAATTGTCCGCCTAGTTGTTTACGAGCGTACACTCATGAGAAGTAAAACTAGTAGCGAGACTATTTTGTTTTTATCAACAATAGCGTCGATACCGGCAACTTCAAAATGTATCAAGCGGAAGGTTAAGTATGAAGCTATTACCCCGAATCTCTTTTATCTGACCGTTGTTGTTACTAAAACATCGCAACATACAACTTTATGAGGAAGACAATTAGACCAACACCAGCGCAATCCACACGGGTTATTACAGACATGGAGTAAAAACACGTTTGTTTTTCTGTGGATGACTCGCTAGTCATCCACTTATGCCAAGACACACTCGGCTAATCGGAAACATTCGGAACCGATGGTATATTGTCGGATTTGAAATGGTCTATAGTTGCAATCAATTGAGATATAAGGGTTTATTTACATGTCAAATTTCGCTATCTTCGTAGATGTTTTCATCTTGATTTTCTATCTTCATTTCAGGCACATCATCGTACACATCTTCATTCACATCCCAATTTACTGAGCTATACTCGTGAACATTTCCACCTTTGTCTTGCATTGCCGAATCCGGATTCTCATCGTTGTCATGTCCCAGTGAGGTGTCACCTATGTCATCGTTTGATTTCTCGGTGGTAGCTGGCGTAACAACATATCCCGAGTTGCGATGAGGAGGTTTGAGTTCAGTTGATGAGTTGTTCTTCTTTGTAGCCACTGAGCCTTTAGAAGCAGTCGATCCAGTGTTAAAACTTGTCGCAATCGTTTTTCGTACATCATCTTGCCGCACACAGAAGAGAATGAACACCATGAAACCTTGCAGGGAGTTGCAGATGCAGAAGAGAATCTGAAAGACGCTTTTAGCTTCGTCAATTGCCAAGAATCCAAACACCCAGCAGAGACCCATCAGAAGTGATATCGCGAAAGCATTCTGCATTCGTTGGTATATTTGTTCCAGCTTGGTCTTATCCGTAACGCTTCCACCAAGACGTGCCTTAAACAGACGACGCATTACCAAAACAAATGTCACCATGTTATGTAAGATCACAATGGCAACTGGAAGGATGAGTCCGTAGTAGAAGACATTACCCGGAGACAGAAAACAGCTGTTATGAGATTAAAACATAAAAATAAACTAGTTTATCTATTGGCGATAATGAAATCGTTATAAAAAGTCAGAATAGTTAAAACGCAGAATGAATGCTTTTTGATTCACAAATAAACGCTTGACGAAAGGCTGTGGTTCACTATCATGAGATTTTAAAGAAAATAGATGAATTCAGTAGTTAAGTAATTTACTTACTATTCATTGATGTTGTAATCATCTCTTTGTAATCCAAACGTTACGGCAATACATATGGTTGGTAAACCTGAAAATTGTAAATAAAAAAATTAATATATGAATCATTTAGCTCAGCATCAAAGCGCGCAACTAGTCCACATGATTATAATTTGGTATTTCCCTAGAGAGGTCCATATTTTGTTTAAAATGTCATGCCGGTATGATTTTAGGTCGAGGTACTTTATTGAAAAGCAGAATATCTTCGAACATACCCCAGACAAAGCAAGATGCTTTTAGAAGAAAGTGAGATCCAGGTGTCCCGTCAAAAGCGTTTACCAACATAATGTACATGTGTCGCGCTTCAATTCCCATCCAAAATACCGTGGTCAGGAGAAAGTAATGCAATAGCGCCCCCACTATTTGGCATCCAATTTCGTTTCCAGTTTTAGCGGCGTCAATCCCGACAAGGAATATCAAGTACAAAGCAAGCATTGAAGTGCAGAAGTTAATCAACAGCTTACGAGATAAAGTCAAACGTAATCGCCTGTATGTGGGGGAGTTAAAAAAAAAAAGTTACTCATATCAATTTACCTACATAATGAATTTACTTGTTTATGTTTATATTATGATTATGGATTAATTTCTGAATTTTTTTTCCTAAGCTTCTTGGATTAGAAGATGTTCGAGGATAGGACTGAAATGAAGAACTATTGATAATATAATCGCCGCTCTTCACTATCTGACTCATTAGCTCTGTTGGTTGAGCGTTGGTCTAGCAATCAATAGGTCTCAGGTTCTAATCCTGGGTTGCCAGGGAACATTTTTCTCTGACTATCATTAATATACAGGGTGAGTCAAAAAAAACTGCAATAGTGGAAAGAATCCATTTTCTATTCAAAAACCATGTTGAATTTTGAAACATTTTAAACGTGGCAAGAATGACATATTTGTTCCTAACTTTGTGTGAAAAAATGAAGTCGATCGCATTTTTCGTTTGTCTTTGGTGACCCTCTTTGCCGCACACTCCAGTTAACGTGTTTGTCCACGAACACAGTAATTTTCAATTGAAATTGCACACATTGCATTTTCTTATTTGAATATCCCGCCAACAAAAAATTGGAAAGGTTCAGTTTGTCATCCAAATTTAGAACATTATAAGCAATTCATAGCATGGGTGAGGTAAATTGATTATGTTAACTCACATGTTAACAAGAAAGGATGCATTAAATTCTAATTACATCACAAATGTACTCAAGTTTCCTAATTTGAACGGGAGACACATTTTGCGATCTTATGCATGTTTTGGGTATCTCGTGGACAAACGTGTGAAATTGCTGCACGGGTAAAAAGGTTCACCAAAGGCAAACGGAAAATGATATTGACTTCATTTGTTCACACAAAGTTAGTAACAAGTAGGGTATAACGTTTAAACATTTTCAAACTTAGTTTTAAAAAAAGATGGCTTTTTTCCACTGTTGCAGGGTTTTTTGACTCACCCTGTATAATTGTGTGGAGTTAAACGAAATAATTCACTCAGTTGCAACAATGTTTAATCAGTAACTCAATATTATGAATTTCGAGTCACACCCGCCCGCGTTATACTTTGCAGTAAAAAAGTTATTCATAAATGTTGCAAATATGCTCTGCTGGCATCGTGATATATTTATTTCTTCTCTTTAGTTGATTTTTGAAGTGTTGTCATATGTCGGAAAATAGAGTCGATACTCCTTATAGTTCTTTGACCGTCATTTTGATTGAATAAATGGCATTGTCCAGTGTGCAGAATTCCGGATTTAAATTGATACAAAGTGCTCGAAAAATGAAGTATTGAGATTAGTGACTAATGAATAGTAATAAAGTTACCTCATAAAATGAAAAAGAAAAAATGTTACAGGAAACTCAAAATGATATTATCAAAAGTATTACCTTACAATCAGGAATATAAACAGTGTAATGCACAACGCTACGATAGATACAGCACATCCAATCTTACTGATGACGTCAAGAGCGAAATCAAACTTGTCTGCTGGGGTTTCAGTTTGACCGGATATATCCTTGATAAACAAAATAACATCAATATCAACTTTGCAATTAATAAAAGTGTCCCTAAAATCAGGATTCCGTAAGGCATGTTTCTTCACTTTTTTATATTTTCACATGTTTTAACACCGTTAACAACTGATCTTTAACCTTAACCCTACCATATAGCCCAATATACCACGACTGGGCACGTTGGTACCACCCGGCGTGGAAGTTTTTCGATGAAAAAATGGACCCACTCCATATAGTTTGCGCAATACACTGCGCAAACTTTGCTTGGAAGCCGTGGTGTAGTGGGGAATTGGAAGCTCCACGTGCTGGAGGGGGGGGGGTGGGGGGGGGGGGGAGTCGGGGGGATATTTTGGTCGATTTTCCACGTTGAAGAAAAAATTCTGAAAAAAGTGGGGGTGGTAGAGTTAGGGTTAAGAAGTATTTGTTTGAATTTATTTTTTTCTTCAAAATATTTCTAAATTTTGTTAATATAACACTAATTAACCCTACAATATACCACAATATACCACGACTGGGCACGTTGGTACCACCCGGCGTGGAAGTTTTTCGATGAAAAAATGGACCCACTCCGTATAGTTTGCGCAATACACTGCGCAAACTGTGCTTGGAAGCCGTGGTGTAGTGGGGAATTGGAAGCTCCACGTGCTGGAGGTCCCTGGATCAAATCCCGGGGGGATCGGGGGATATTTGGTCGATTTTCCACGTTGAAGAAAAAAATCTGAAAAAAGTGGGGGGTAGAGTTAGGGTTAAAGGGAAAAAATAGAAAATAGAGGCATTTCAGATGTTCACTTCTGCCTCGTATTTTTTCAGGGGAAAACGGTTGATAAGATTGAGCAATTTATAGAAGATGGTGAAATAACCTAAGGGTCCTCGGGGGATGACGTATAAGAACAGACAGTACAAGTATTTGTATGTTCTAATCATAGACAACACATAGAGACTACAGTCATCACAATAAGTAACTGACCAAGTAATAAATGTGCTAATAAGAATATGACTCCTACATACACATATTAAATTAAAAAGTTGTTGGAAAATTTCCCCTCTTAAATTTAAGATATTACACGCTAAGTATGGTTGATTTTTGATGAAGTGAGAATCCCAAATGTAATGTCAAATATGATTTTCATTTTCGCATTTTGTTTTTTTACACGCGGACTTAAACCGGCAAATTATTGATTTCTGGTAGTGGTAGTGCTAATTCATCCGTCGATGACCAGGTTGTTGGATAGTCGGCCGGCCGTATTGTTACGGTTAATCAATACGGTATACACGCTTTACCTGTCATACTCCCCGCGTGTTGAAAGAAAATGTGAAAATGAAAATCAGACTTGATCTAATGCCGCTGTCACATTAGCCGTGTGGGCTCACCGTCGCCACCGTGTCAACAAATTGTTGCGGACGGCCGCGGCACACGGTGAGGACACACGGTGGGCCGTTTCCCGTCCGTCGAATACGTTCAGAGGACTTTGCCGGCCATCCGCGCCCGGCAGGAGTTTTGAGCATGCTCAAAACTTCTGCCGGGTGAGTAAAAGCGGCGGCGAACGGTGAGAGCCCGGTATGAGGACGGCGCACCCGTTTCGCGCCCGTTTTCAGGGTTGTGGACGCGTCGACCATCTCATCAATAGGTGGCGAACAGGCGCATGCCGCCTGATTAATGAAAAAAATACAGAGGGCGGTTTGATGGTCGAGGCGGTTCGTCCGGTACCCAGGCTTTCCGGCCGGTGAGGACCCGGTGAGGAGGTGGTATGCACCCGGTGAGGACACGGTGATAACGGTAAGCTAGAACTGTATGAGGACGGTGAACCCGGTACCAGGTCGGTCAGGACCCGGTATAGAACGGCATGGACCCGGTGACAAAGAAAAAATCAATGCGGCCGTTGACATTTTTTGCTGATTGTTCACCGTGTTGGACTCTGTTTTTCTATTAGACGGTAAGGGGCCGCCCAGCTCACACGGATACATAGTGACAGCACCTTTACATTTGGAATTGTCATTTGCTCAATAATCAGTCATTCCTAGCGAGCAATATTTCAAATTAAAGAAGAGAAATCTCTCAACAACTTTATAATTTAATATTTTTATATAGAAGTTCTACTTTTTCAGCTATCAGCACATTTATTAACGGGTCAGTTACCTATAATGACTATAGTTCAAATTACCAATAGCACGGCGAAATTCGTCAAATGATTGCATTGACAAGTGACTCGTCCATCGTCTGCATTCACCATTTCACATCCGTCTTCTGACCAATCCCCATTACCCCCATTTAGATTGAAATCCCAATAGACGCATGTAGAGGCGTGGTTAACTCGATTCACTTTCACCTTTATGAACATAAACAGGTTATAAATTCAAACATAATCTTAACATGTTACCATGGTTACTGTTTCAATTCAAGATCAGCTCTGAACAATTTATTGAGCAAAATAGCAAAATAAGTTAAGATTTCTTTGAATTATGCTAACGAAACCTCAATTTAATTCAATGGAAAATATCAAACGAACCTTTGAAGGCAGTATACGATATACCACGGGCCGTTTGAATATTCCGATGGCGCCACGAACGACGGCAGAAATGATCATACCGGATATTTTTGAACTAGGTCCTGAAAAACATGGTGATCGGAACAATGTATCATCTCTGTATACAACAAAGGTCACAGTGATATCTATGGAGAAATAGAAAATACAATGTACGTATCATTAAGATAATTACGCTGATGATGGTGCTGTTTATACTACGAACAAGGTATGTCAAATAATATCCTGATTTTGAACGTACACGGTTAGATGATCTCATATCCTTCTATAGTAGTTGTTACATTTTGAAACCTATATTATCCCATCTTTCCGTAAACTTGAAATTATAACAAAATATTTTCCAAGTAGATATACATGTAGCAATTATATATGTATTACTTATTTTCTCATGACTTATTCCCCTCATATCGTAAAGTAATATATTTTACGTAAAATCAATCTTATTTTTTCAAACAAATGAAAGTTTGGATACCAAAATAAATTAAAGTTTTTAATATTTTATTCACAGAAAATTGTGCCCGAAGTATCTATTTCAAACAGTTAAAACGGCTAGATAAGGATTTAGGTTTGGTTTTAAATCGTCAATGAAATATTGAATCAAACCTTATGATTTATACGTACCACTCTGGTTTTCCATATTACTGAAAACATCAGGAGGTAACTCAATAGATGACGACACATCTTCTGTGGCCGGTCTGTTATCCGTTGTAAACCGCCTGATGTTACTTGTAGTAAAGATATCATCAGTGTTATTGATAATAGTTGCAAATCCTAATCCACTAGAAACCTCCGTATGATTGATTCTCACAGCATCTATAGCAATGTTGGGTTGGACAGATTGAAAGTTTCCTTCATTTTCAAGTGTTGTAGCTATTTGTCTCTCCAATGCCTTAACTATTCTTGATGTTGAATAATTAGAGGACGTACAGTTTTCGTGAATTGATCCATTTGAAATGTTCAATACGTTGTCCACAACTTTTACTACGGCTTCGGTAACCTTTTATACATATAATGATATGATATGATATTTCAATAATACAAAATGCTAATATTACAAGGAACATAGAAACATCATACTTGCAACATCAAACATAATAATTATGATCCTGAATTTCACGACATTCTTACTTCGTAAATATTAGAAAATTCAATAATCATGATGAGTAATGAACTATAAACCAGCTATTCAATTATTTTGAGTTTTGCGATACTGGTAGAGCAACCGACGTAGATTTTTACTGAGTAGTGATTGATCCAAGGCTAATATAACCGCCACTGAACGTTAGAAGGCGACGGATATCTCCGTCAGATCTTGCCCTTTCCGGGTGGAAGTTTGACCCTGATCGATGCCTACATTACGGTTGAGTGGAAGCGGTAGCTTTAGACCTGATGCAACTCGGCACCTCTTTGGTGATTCATTCAAACAACCGAGATCAAGAAGAAGCTGCACTGTTGCCTAAAGTTTGTCCTTTGAAACGGTAGTGGATTAACCACAGAGTCATAGTCATCAAAGGGAAGGATGGTTTAAACACAATAGAGGTTATTGTGGATCGGCTGCCATCTTGTCGGAAATCATAAACTGTGATTAAGATTTTCAGAAAGAAGACACATGCATAAAAACAAAATAAAGCTAAATATAATATTGGGTAAAGATGCAATCTTTTGGAACGGTAAGTTGCTACTCCGTGTTTCAAGCTTGTGCGATCATCAGACAACTTGTTGCTATTCTATGGATGCCGGGAAAACACTGGTTATTGTGGAGCTCGGATTCCTTTGGGAAGTGCTTAGTAGATGAGTTTCTGCCGATGTTGGTGGTTACGCTTTAGCTGTATGGTGGGTTGAACACAATGGTATTGCGCTGCCGATGTCGCGTCTTCTTAGGTTTTTGTTGTTGTTGTATACTATGTTTTAATTACATACAGTCCTAAAAAAATAACTTACCAGGTTATAAATAAGCTCATAGCTCTAAAAATATGGTTCCAATATCCGACTAATCATATGTTGGTATGTGATGCGTAACCCTTCTCATCTGCCATGTCTTCGGATGTGGTGTTTGTATATAATTAATATTGGTTAATGCACATGATTTGCCACTTCATTTGGGGGCATCAGGGGGCGAGCCTTCTGAAAGGCGGGGAGGGGCACATTCCACCTGCCCCTCTCTGGTTACGCCCATGTATCGTCAAACATTTCATACGGTATTTCACATGTCCAGATTTTTCATGACGAACCTTTACAGGTTCTGTTGACACTGAAACACGCCCTTTGTTCATTATATTTTAACGTAACACATTTTGAGGATATATTCTTTCAGAATGAAATGACGTAGCTATATTTCCCGTGAATATTACGTGAAGCATCTTATCATTATTTTCACTATTTGTACAAATTAACATTACATATTTGACGATTATCAAGCATTTACCTCTAGAGATGATGACCCGGCATTAGCTATATTTGTAACCGCTTGGCCAACTGACCCTAAGTTTAGATCACGTAAAAGTGAATCAACTTGAGACGTTATATTCGCTAATGCCTCTGAAACTTCTACAACATTTTCCTGTGTGATGGGGATCTGGAAATTAAAGAAGATCCCATGTCAATAACAGGTACATGGATGTAATGTATATTATGTATGGTATTTTGTCTTATTCTTTAATGTCACCTCTCATTGGCATTTATAACCCCTGCACATTTGTGTTTCTTGTTTTCTGAGTTGCAATCATCCAATTGGTTGGCTTATCAGATCTCTTTGTAGAATCACCGGTTTGAGTTCTAATCACTCAGTTTATAAACCGTGTTAATATCTGTTGGGATATTGTTCCCATTTCCTCTTTATACACGCAAAACAAACATAAAGTGACATTATGTGATGGTCATAATTATATAGAACACAATGTTATTTTCACCAACTATCTGCCTGTTGAATGTCGGCCATTTTGAAAGGTTTAAAAATGATTACACTAACAAATCTCAGATCCATTCAAATTCAATGTCATTCAATTATAAATGGACGACAAATGAATGAACTTAAAAACCGATCCAATGTCAATGTGACGTAAAATATGAATGTAAAATAATAGCATAATAAGCACTTTTATGTCAAATAAGTACCTGTGCCACGTCCCCTTCGTCGATATCTTCTTGTCTTCCGCAGTCTCGTATGTGTGGTTCTGACCACACAGGTCCAAGATCATCATCTAGTGAACACGTCCGGTTTGCGATCCCATAATTCCCTGATTATAATTGGTGATACGAAATTAAGAGTGTGACTAGAAACCTTTCAAAAAATCAGGGGTATTTAATAAAACGTGGACTGAAATTCCGAAATGTGCAGATGTAAGGCTGTCTACTCTAAACAAATTGTATTAACCACGGTAGCACGGCAAAGAACTTTTCATGCGCAGAGAGTAACAGTTTATTATTTATTTAGAATATAATGTTTCTGGTTAATTTGAGAGGTATCTATTAATTGATAGGTTATTAATTCTCAATAATTTCACAAGCTATACCTACTTCGTTCCGAGTCTACAGGGCATCTTTGCTCAGACTCGACAGTGATTCCCACATCAATTTGTTGCCATGATAGTATTCCCACGCTGGTATCTTCTTGATCCGGTGAACACTGAGCTACACAAGTGCATGTTGGTAAAATCATTATTGGCTATATTAAATGTTATTAGTTTCTCATTATGTATTCTCCATTACTAGTATAATATGATATATATTTCTCCTTGATGCTGAAAGGAGGTTAAATTCTATTCAAGCCCTCATAAATTAGTCTATCTACCAAAAAACACAAACTATTGAATATAGAAACACTCAATCATCATGATCATTGTAATCCCGGTGTTGATAATTAACATAGCGATTCTCGGATTGACAGCAGAATGGCAACGATTTTCCGATTGTTTGGCTCTCATTATGGTAGTCCTAAGGTTTTATTGTATCACTCGGTAAATAACGCAAAAGATACCATCTTGTTTACAAATTACAAATGTTTCTAACCTTTAAAGAAAAACCTGTGTGTCAATCACACTTACCGATTGTCTTTGATGACTTTTTTGTCCAGCATGCCACGCGGCACAGTGAATCGCAATTGACACTACACACATTCAATTCTTACATGTGAATATCTTGCCAGCAAATCTTGCATTTTGTAAATTTAAATTTAGAACACAGCACGCATTTTATAGCACGTGTAAGTATAAATTGATGTTTCGGCAACGAAAGCACGGCATGGATTATTAAATTCCAAGTGTGTCATAAGTGAAGCACACATTTAACATTTGGAATGATGGACATTAAAAATGTTTAATAGTTTAAAATTAAAACTTGGTTTCTAAAACAATTAAAGACGGCTCCTTTCCACTTTCACATTTTGTGACTTACTCTGTATTTTAATTGACTGTAACCTACCTCTTACATTGACTTGAAAATCACACGTTGCAATGTTCCCACTTGAATCAACCGCCCAGTATGTAACAATAGTAGAGCCTATCGTAAAATAACTCCCATTGTAATAGTTAGAAGTATTCCGAATTTCTCCATCCGAGTTATCAACCACGCGTGGGTGAGCCCAACTAACAGGTATAGAAATACCACCAGTTACGATGTAGGTCAAATTTGCTGGGCAATCGATCTTTGGTGGCTCTATATCTAGTGGGACGAAAAAAAATCAAGAAACTACATTATTCGCAGCAAGTTTGTACTGTTTGTGATCTTATCATTTAGTGGGTGTAAAAACGGCAATTTCTTTGGTTAATACTTTTGAAAGTGAAGGCCTAATCAAGCATACGGTATAATCCACACCGTTAATTTATCGCGTTTACAAGCATTTGCGTTTATGATCAGTATAATGTGTTTGATCTTGAAGAAAAATATTTGTAAAGGGTATCCCTGTAAGAAGTT
The DNA here is from genome assembly GCA_035610835.1 of Ophiura sarsii. NCBI lineage: Eukaryota > Metazoa > Echinodermata > Ophiuroidea > Amphilepidida > Ophiuridae > Ophiura > Ophiura sarsii. The sequence continues at coordinate 11,816,468 of CM069452.1, read as the reverse complement.
TACAATTCAGCATTCATGTCTCCTGAATAATAAGGGGAAATGTATGGTTTCGTGTCATACTAACTGAGGCATGAGGCCAACACTAATATACCTAATATATTGGGAATGACAGTATTATATCAGGGGTAAACGGATCTAATAAAGGGAGAAATTGCGTGTATAACGTCGTCGATAATCGAGTCTGCTTATCCGAGTGCTTATTAGCCTTACATGAATGCGTATATTAAAGGGAAAGATTTAGGAAGCGTGGGCTCTCAGCATGGAGTTGCTGTAGTGATGTTTGGTAAATAGGAACGTACGGTTCAACCATTCAACCAAGTATAGATACAGTTTCAGAGAAATATGGCATTTCAATTTTTGATGAACTTGGATAATATGGAGTTTGTGGTTTAGAGGTCACGACCTCACAACTCCTCTATGTATCAATCTTATACGAGATTTACCTTCGACATAAACATGAAATGAACACATACTGTTGACAGTGATATTCATAAACGAATATATCACAGTGGTTGCACCAACCGAAAAGAAGTCACGTGGTTTATGTGTAGATGTAACACTGGTGTGATTCATCAGTATTTCTCTCCAATCTACAACTGCGCCAGCTTCTCCGGGATCATTAGAAACCATTATGTCATTTGGGCAAGTATTGCTAGCTGTAATAGAGTTTAAAAAGAGCAAAGTGATATATGTGTTAGGATATCATGCATATGTTATGTATTTTCACATTGAGATATTACAACGAGTTCTGAAATTACGTAGCATTTATTATATTTTGGGCCATGGGCCCTTCACGTTCGATCTCTGGGGCCGGTACTACCAAACGGCACATCTGCGGACCTTGGAATATCGGTGTACCCAAATATAGGCCCTCTGGCTATTCCTTGACCCTCTATCGTCCATGGGCTACTGCAGTTCTTCGGCTAGAAAAGGTTTTATGAAGCGTCTTGAAAAGGAGGAGCTAAACTTAAGTGAATAAGGAGAACTGGAGAATATCTCTACCAGGTTTCACCCAGGCATAGATGAAAACATACTTATCTGGCATTGGCTTCCTGTAAATCCTGGCTGACAACTGCACAAGTTTGGTGATACACATATCCCACCATGAAGACATGAAGGATCACATGTAGCTTAAAATAAATAATAAATAGGGGATAGCAACCATTTAGCTTGACAATAAAGAGTACTTTGGCCTTCAATCAATTTACAGGGCATGTCAAACAAAGTGTCCAATGTGAAACATGATTTTTATTGGCCATGAAAAATAATAGTATTGGACGTGAACATTTAGTAATAATTATGTTCAGTAATCTTTAATGCATCATAAGAACATTTTGCGATCTAATTTGGAGCTCCCGTTATTAAATTATGGCAAAGTCTTACTGAGGAATGTCAAATTCTACTTTGGCCACTTTTCACGTGCAGGAGAACGTCATATCTTTTAGTAATTAATTGAACATAATCAATAAAATCAATAATGACAAATGTACTAAATGTTGATGTTAGTTCAGAGAAAAAAAGCATGTATTCACATCCATATTATGTGAATATTGGAGGTATTTTTAACAATACATCCTACAAATCACCATTCATGCAGGTGAATCTCGAATTACAGTTCTGTAAGGCCTAAAAAAGGGGGTTAGATTGCCCTTTCCCGACCGACCGTAAATCAAATTACAAATTCGACACCTAAATGACCTCAATTGACCCCTCATGTGACCCATATCATGTCCATGTGTAACCTCTATCTTGGTTTCCAAAATAATCCAGAAAGTTTCATTCATTCTAAACAACAAACATACTTTGTTTTTTGAATGATTTAACATATGAAAAATACCTAAATTCAGAAAATACATGATATAACATTAGAATAATCACAACATATTTAGAAATTCAAGTCAGAAAAATTACTGTTGTAGTTCATATGAATGTGATCTAGTAATGAAAAAGGTAAGCCTGTGTATTAAAGATATTGAAATAAATTCAAAACCTATGTGTTGTTATAGACATCACGCATACATGAAACATCTTTCAGTTTCATAACCAGATCACCTACATACAAACCGAAGCAGTATTTTATTTACTTGAAAGAAAAAAAATGAATTGATATAAATTATACAAATATTTAGAAATCTTTCTAATGTTATCTCATATTCCATGCAACACTTCGATAGCCACATTTAGTTAACAAAATGTAAATAATGTACTGAATTGAGATGTTGTTGCTTTAAATGATTGTTTTTTTTAACAGAACACGGTCCTAAAAATCATACCCTCGATCAGAATAAATGAAATAATTTAGTAATAGGATCGTAATTTATGAGTTAACATTGCTATGGAGTGAGTCATAGGGTATTATGTGGGTTATTTGAAGTGCAAGGTTTGTTTTGGACTTACATTCTTATTTATTTTTTAATTTCGGGAACCCGGTCAGGTACCCAATTTGGACCCTTGATTGTCCAAATCCGTCTCAAGTTTTCAATATTAAGTGTTTATCAAAAGAAAGTCATACACTTTGTTTAGGTCCTTTAAAGTAACTTTCGATTATGTTTTTACCTAACAGGCTAGATAGACCATTTGGATGAATCTTTTTGGCATATCTTGATACCAAACATAACACCTAACAACAAAGATAAAGCATGATTAGCACCATTTATAGAAAATTAGTCACTTTTCAAGAGTCACATTTTCAATACACTACGCGGGGAAAAAACAC
>CM069452.1:11808752-11811252 GCA_035610835.1 Ophiura sarsii | reverse complement strand
AAGAAGAAGAAGAAGAAGAAGAAGAAGAAGAAGAAGAAGAAGAAGAAGAAGAAGAAGAAGAAGAAGAAGAAAAAATAATGATATTTAATAATAAAGGGTATACAGGGTGAATCCAAAAAATGTGCACTATTTGAAACGGCCATTGACCTAGATGCGTACATTGAACCATACATTTTTGTTGTCTGTTTAAAGCGTTTTTAATCTAGTTTAACCTCCCCAAAAATGAAAGTAATCGACTAAATAATAAGCAAACTGTGACATGTTTTGTAAATTGTCCGCATATTTCGCCATTCCAATGGGATTTACACAGTTAAGACATGAATATTATCATACTGCAGCATGATGTTACACGCAAGGCATTGCTGTGTCTGTAGTTTATTACAGGTTCCTGGTATATTAAATGAGCCAAAGGTGGTAAAACATTGTAGAAATAAATAATTGCTTCACAAACTAAAAATATTACACAAATAAAATGTTTTGAAGACACTTCGTTTCTTATAATTGCACTGAAAAGTCATTCACATTTGCCTTTAGTTCACAAATTATACGGTATGAGTTAAGGTGTTTTTTTAGACATAAAATTAAAATATTAGCTTCCTTGCAATTTAAAATAGAAATCATTGTTTGCTGATATTAATTTGTTTCTAGAATGAAGCCTTCCTTCGACATGGTCACCATTTTGCTGAAGACATGTGTGTGCCCTGTCGAACATGTGCGAATAGCTCGTCTATAACCATTTCCCTGTTTCGGTGTGCCTGTCACTTCGGCTCTGACACGTGCCTCCACTTCATGAACGCTTCTTGGTCTGTAACAGGTGATGCTTGTATTCAGATTTGCCTTTTCATTTGACAACTCGGTATCGGACTATTAATTACTTATCATAGAGTGAATGAATGATTTTCAGGAACATTTTGACAATTAAGTTGATAATAATGACCATTTTAGCAAAACAATTTAATGTGTGTAAATCCCATTGGAATGGCGAAAAACGCGGTCATTTTACAATTTGCCACAATTTGCTTTCTTTTCGGTCGATTCTTTCATTTTTGGGGAGAATAACTAGAATAACAACGCTTTATACAGACATCAATAATTCTATGGTTCAACGCGTGCATCAAGGTCAAATGGCCGTTTCAAATCGTGCACAATCTTTTTGATTCACCCGGTATTTATGATATTTATAGACAGGCAGATCTCAAGCCATTGCTATGTTGGATCAATGTATAAACTTACGTGTTTGGCATCGGTTACCCGTATATCCAGATAGACATGAGCAAGTTTTTGATCTGGTACAAGTTCCACCATTCGAACATGATGGCGAACAAATTGCTGGAAAGTGATAACAGTTTATTATGAAAAACGATAAATATAATTGGAAGAAGAAGAAGAAGAAAATAATGATATTAATAAATAATGGGTATGATTATGATATTTATAGACAGGCAGATTTCAATCCATTGCTATGTTGGCTTATTACATAAACTTACGTGTCTGGCATCGGTTACCCGTATATCCAGATGGACATGAGCAAGTGTTTGATCTGGTACAAGTGCCACCATTCGAACATGATGGCGAACAAATAGCTGGAAAGTGATTACAGTTTATATGAAAAACGGTAAATATAATTGGAAGAAGAAGAAAATAATTATATTTAATAATAATGGGTATAATTATGATATTCATAGACAGGCCGATATCAATTGATTGCTATGTTGGCTAATTGTATAAACTTACGTGTCTGGCATCCGTACCCGTATATCCAGATGGACATGAGCAAGTTTTTGATCTGGTACAAGTTCCCCCATTCGAACATGATGGCGAACAAATTGCTGGAAATTGATAACAGTTTAATATTTTTCAAAAATGGTTAATATAATTGAAGAAGAAGAAAAAATAATGATATTTAATAATACATGGGTATAATTATGATATTTATACATAGGCAGATTTCAATCCATTGATATGTTGGCTAATTATATAAACTCATATTAAGGAAGACAAATTTCTCAATAACTTTATATTTAATATTTTTAGGTAGGATATATATTTTAAGAGTTAGAAGCCCATTTATACCTGTATAGTTACTTTTTTTGATGACTGTACTGGGTATATTATGATATTTATAGACAGACAGATTTAAATCCATTGATATGTTGGCTAATTATAAAAACTTACGTGTCTGGCATCGGTTACCCGTATATCCAGATGGACATGAGCAAGTGTTTGATCTGGTACACGTTCCACCATTCGAACATGATGGCCTACAAATTGCTGGAAAGTGTAACAGTTTAATATAAAAAAAACGGTAAATATAATTGGAAGAAGAAGAAAAAGAAGAAGAAAATAATGATATTTAATAGTAATGGTGAAAATTATGATATTCATAGACAGGCCGATTTCAATCCATTGCTATGTTGGCTAATTATATAAACTTACGTGTTTGGCATCGGTTACCGTGTATCCAGATGGACATGAGCAAGTGTTTGGTCTGGTACAAGTT
>CM069452.1:11673646-11808652 GCA_035610835.1 Ophiura sarsii | reverse complement strand
CATTGTGTAAGTCATTTAGAGCCTATATCGTTTTAAATCTCATAATGTTGCAAAGATTAAGGTCTTACAGACGACGCCAGGTTCAGAGAAATGTAATGTTTCTAAGAAATGCTAAATATTGACAATATTAAAGTATTAAATTCGACAATTCTAATTGATTTAAGGAGTATGAGTAACAATATGACATTTATGAAGTACACTTACGTATTAATATGTATTGTCAAGTTTTAATGTGGAACACAAATGGATTATCATCAGTGGCGGCGCCAAAAATCAATTTAGTTAAAATTAGACAAAGTTTGACCATTTTAGCATAAATGGCAATTTGTTTGCGCGCGCGCATTTTCTTACCAAATAAGGTTTAAAACTAGACCAAATTTGATTTTCATACCAAATTAGTTAGAATTAGACCGAATTTGGCAATGTTAGCGTAAAATGCCAAAAGAAATTCTAATTGCACCCTAAAAAGAAATCTTGTCCCGCTTATCCCCCCCCCCCCCCCCCCCCCCCCCTCCCCCAACAAAAAATTATGATGCTGGCGATACCACTGATTATCATTATTAACATCTGTCTACTAATATATTGGATTTTGTCTCAAATATAATCTAAATTTCTTCTTAATTTAATTAAAATGTGTTGGTCTATCTTTTATTTCCCCATGGATTTATATGTTCCTATTATTTAATAACCCTAACACTGAACACGGAAATGTTGAAAAAACTATCCGGGAGGGAAATGGGCGTCATTTAGCGGGGGAAAACCGGACTTGTCGGCGACGGGATTCGAACCCGTGTTCTCCAACATGGAATACGGTGTCTTAGTCCACTCGACCAGGGTTCATGCGCCCGTATTTAACAATTCCGTGCGCATTTATCACCTGCTGTGTGAGAGCCCGGTGAAATATACCATGGAATTACTGGTAACATGTGCTGCCAGCATGGCTTTCAATTTTCATGGGGCTGTGAGGGTTAAAGCATGTCCCTGATCGTCTATCCCACACAAGGCGATCAATAATCAGTTTCAAATGTTTATATAGTTATGGCCATGTGTTTTGAACTGGCCACCCTTACCGTTGCATGTCCAGATTTTTACATTTTACACCATCTGGGATTCGAATTAGCTTATGGCAATATATAATCAATCATATCCCGGGATCATATCTCAGCCAAACAGTTATAGAAATACCTGATTTATTCACACAATGTAGCTAGATAAATAGGCTTTCACAGGACATCTCAACTATAATAGCTCTACCATATTTAGTTGTTGAGTTTATAATAGAGAGAGATGGATGATTCGTCACCAAAAATGCAACATGGCCTTATATGCAACATGGCATTATGTCATAAAAGTTTCAAATGAATTGTCTTTCTACCAAATATAATAAAGTTTATGAGAGCGCATGTGCATCGTGAAATCTTTTGTTTACTGAGCAGGAAATTGATTGGGTATCTGATCGGCGTCCTTCTGCCATCGACCGTGTGCAGAGCCAATCAGCGATCGCGATTTTGGTCCGCGAAAATTTCCTTTGTCCAAGATGTGGGTGGTGCATGGCTCACATCTGCTAGCTAAATTCAGTGGACAGTGGTTCATAATTGTTGTTAGCTTCGATACGAGAGGTCGAGTTTAAAATCAAGTAAATGGTTACAAATTGTATAAATGTATTCATATACCATACTACCGGTTTTGTACTTTGATGAATAATTATGTTTGAAACATAATGTTGTTATTAATAAACCTCTTGTCTCGTTATTAAGCTAACGAACAGTCCTACACCAATTTGTATATTGTTTGTTTTCCTGCTATATATAAGTAACATGTATAAGACAAAACATTGGGAATGCGTTTAAGATTTTATTTTAAATGGGTAATTCCAGCAAAATTGAGGATCAAAAACAGTTATAAAACAGCTCTTGGTTGAATAAAAATGAAAAAAGGCTTGTTGTATGAATGCACCCAGTACCTTGATGTAACACGTTTATTTATGTCATAAACATGATTAGTATTTTGGTAATGATTTGTCGAAAATGCAGACTTATCCAATTCTTCAAACATTAAATATGATGAAAAAAATCATAATATACGGGCACGTCAAAATGAATTGAAACAGTTCTGTGGGTCAATAAAACACAATGTAGGTCATTCATGACATAGCCTAAATATCATTAGTTTAAAAGGAAACATTCTTAGAAAGCGCTTAGTGAGGTTTTCATTACTTGCCGCCATATTGCCCAAATCATTGGGACATTCAATAACTTATTGCCAGAGTACATACAAATAAAATGACCATAAAACTGTAATGTGTATAGCAGCAAGAGAATTGTAATGGTAGTCATATCCAGACTAAGTAATATTGAAATGCTACTTTATTTTAACGTGTTGGGTCTAATGGAGCGTTATTAATGCTTAAAAAGGGGCGATATGGTCTATTCTTTAATGTGATGGATAGCGAGAACACGGCATAGTCATTATTTTAGTTCAGTGACTTTACCGGACATAATGTATGTTGCCTTTTTAACGTGTGGATCTCACTCAACGAATCATTAAATACTCTTCTACCGTACTCGCATTGTGCAGGAAAATGTAAAACAAGTATCATTGTTCCATTTACGGGTCTTTCATTTTTTTCGTTAGGGGGAGTGGACCCAAATATCCGTTTGGGGTCATAGTTTTTCCACGTAAAGTAGGGGGCAATCCGCATGACATTACTACCATTGTGATCATAATAGGGGGGGTCAAAACAAAACCCGCCATTTTCATTGTTACGGTACATTTATATTGCTGCATCATGTCTTGTTTAATTATCATAATTATATTAGCCTCTCGAAATAACCGCCAATATCTTGTCCCGTAATTCAACTCACTACCACGAACAACCCTGAAAAAGAGACTACACAATCAATCAAGATATCCTCGACGATTGATACTTTCACAGCATTGACAACGAAGGACCAGTATTTTACCAGTTATTACGAAAAGACTCAGTCATGTTTGAAGGATAAAACCGCAGTTATATTACTTTCTACAGGGTGTCCCAAAAAAATGTTAACACTCCGGGCATATAAGATATCTTAAAAAAGACAGAAGCACACGGGTCTAATCTTGATGTATTATGAAAGCTGAGTAAATAAGCTTTCATTTGCATTTTATTGCGTTCCAATTGGTTATTTAGAACCGGAGATATGCTTCAGCAAACATGAGGAAGCAAAATCGGCTTGGTCCAATCCTCTCAGTATGAAAGTAAAGCTTTTAAAATGCACGAAGCAAGAAGCAACATGACTAAGTCACACAGAAACATCAGTTAATCTCTTCTTTGTTCTTTTCAACGCATTCTTTCGATTCTTTTCAAGCTTAAAAGACATAAATAAATATATTCCACATAAATTATATAGGTATTTTGATTTATGGTTAATTTCAGTGCAATACTAGTTTTATTTCAGTGCAATATTAGTTAATTTAATGTATTTAATTGGATGGACCATTTCAACAAAGAACATGAATGTTTCAATTTCAATTTTAAAGACTGCTTTACTGACAGCTACCCATTGCACATGGAAAAAGAGTGGAATATATTTATTTATGTCTTTTAAGCTTGAAAAGAATCGAAAGAATGCGTTGAAAAGAACAAAGAAGAGATTAACTGATGTGTGTGTGTGACTTAATCATGTTGCTTCTTGCTTCGTGCATTTTAAAAGCTTTACTTTAATACTGTGAGGATTGGACCAAGCCGATTTTGCTTCCTCATGTTTGCTGAAGCATATCTCCGGTTCTAAATAACCAATTGGAACGCAATAAAATGCAAATAAAAGCTTATTTACTCAGCTTTCATAATACATCAAGATTAGACCCGTGTGTTCCTGTCCTTTTAAGATATCTTATGTGCCCGGAGTGTTAACATTTTTTTGGGACACCCTGTATATAGGCCTACATACTAATATTTACACAACTGTCATAGGATGATTTACAATTATTACATATTCAACATGCAAAGTACATTAATATTAACAAGTAGGTTAATACTTCATTCATATGATAGCTGCGAAGTTACATTAACCCTATATAGAAGTGTAGCAGTGGGGATGGACCGAAGAACAGGGGGAGGGGTTAAAATTAAATGAAAGGACCACACAAATAATATCCGCTGCCCTCGGGAAATGAACCCGGGTCGTCAGGGTGACAGTCGAGTCACCCAAACACCACACCACGATACTGGGAGGGCTTGCCAGGCTAAATATTCGTAGACCCGGGGTTTAGTGCACCATGGGATAGAACTTGTGTGCGCGCGCGCTCCTAAGTGCTGTTGGCCGTGTGTGGTTCTGTATGGTGTATTAGGGTTAGGGTTAATTTAGGGTTAATTTAGGGTTAACTTTTTCTTTATTCATTATTCATTATTTTTACGATATAAGATATCAGACGTATTGTTATACCCCGCTGCACCCTATCAAAGAATGAAATTGAGTCAATTTAGATATATGTAAGTTACAGAAAGGCTATTCTGGTCAAAATGAATAAACATTTCACTTCATCACACAAAATGCATGAATTCCGACGTTTTTATTGCAAAACGGTATTTTTCCCCCGAAATTTCTTCATAGTATGAACATGAATAATTAATAATTGGCAGACGCGTGCCCAGAAACCTTCAAACCCGGGGTATGAACCAATACCGTGGGGCAAGGAATTAGTATTCAGGCGTGCATCACAGTTCCATGGTTTGTGTTTAAAGTACTAATGGGATGGGCGCTGTGTGGTAAAGTAGAATTCAGTCTAAAACTGACGCTCTTTTCCCTTACCCTGCGCGATCGTCGATCAAGAAGAGTCGCACATCGCTGATGATATTGGGCAAAAGTTTCATAAGTAAAATAGACAATCTTTTCATGTTAGAAATATTTTTTAAATGTACACACTGCTACCAGATGGCCGGAAATAATGGCGATAAGTGTGATAGTTGCAAGTAATAGTGCTGACACTTTGTTAGGAATGATAGGGAGCAAGGAATGATGAAAGCGAGAAAATGTCAATATACTATTTAACCATGCAAATATGTATCTACATACCGCTGGGTCTTACCGGGATTGGAAAAAAGGTCCCAGGTGAAATTATCTGCGCATCTAGAACATGATGAGTATTGGATGCAAAAAGATGCGCTTGAATAATTGTCGATTCAAAGTGACCCTCCAGTTTTACTAATGATGGCTGACGTTTGAGTTTAGGGAATTATGTTAGTGCCACTAGACGAATTCTTAAACTGCTAGTGTGAGAGAATTAAGTCATAGATGACCTAGGATTTTGACCAAATGCTAGTGTGTGCCTTGCCAAGGCTTTAATAACCTAGGATGTGACAAACTGCTAGAATTAAAAAGTTATTAATGACCTAGGATTTAACTCAAACTACTGATAGTGTGAGAGAATTAACAATTCATTCATGACCTACGATTTCAAATACTGCTAGTGTGAGAGAATTACTAAGTCATTAATGACCTATAATTTGACAACCTTCTAGTCAACTAGTGTGAGAAAATTACCAAGTCATTAATGACCTAGGATTTGACAAACTGCTAATGAGTGAGAATTATTAAGTCAAGTGACCTAGGATTTGACAACCTGCTTGTGTGAGAGACTTACCAAGTCAATAATGACCTAGGATTTAACAAAATGCTAGTGTGAGAATTACCAAGGCATTAATGACCTAGGATTTGACAAACTGCTAGCGTGAGAGAATTAAAAGTAATTAGTGACCTAGGATTTGACAAACTACTAGTGTGAGAGAATTACCTAGACCTAGGATTTGATAAAGTGCTAGCATGAGAGAATTAGAAGTCATTAGTGACCTAGGATTTGACAAACTGCTAGTGTGAGAGAATTACCAAGTCATTAATTACCTAGAATTTGACAAACTTCTAGTGTGAGAGAATTACCATATCATTAATGACATGATTTGAATCAAACTGCTAGTGTGAGAGAATTACCAAGTCACAATGACCTGGGATTTGACCCAAATGCTAGTGTAAGACATACCAAGTCATATATGACCTAGGATTTGACCAAATGCTAGTGGGAGAGAATTAAAAAGTCATTAATGACCTAGGATTTGACTCAAACTGCTAGTGTGAGAGATTTAACAATTCATGTATGACCTATGATTTGAAATACTGTTAGTGTGAGAGAATTACCAAGTCATTAATGACCTAGGATTTGACAACCTGCTAGTGTGAGAGAATTAAAAAGTTATTAATGACCTAGGATTTGACTCAAACTGCTAGTGTGAGAGAATTACAAATTCATTTATGACCTATGATTTGAAATACTGCTAGTGTGAGAGAATTACCAATTCATTAATGACCTAGGATTTGACAAACTGCTAATGTGTGAGAATAGTGACCTAGGATTTGACAACCTGCTAGTGTAAGAGAATTACCAAGTCATTAATGATGACCTAGAATTTGACAAAATGCTAGTGTGAGAAATACCAAGGCATTAATGACCTAGGATTTGACAAACTTCTAGTGTGAGTGAATTACCAAGTCATTAATTACTAAGTATTTGACAACCTGCTAATGTGAGAGAATTACCAAGTCATTAATGACCTAGAATTTGACCAAATGCTGGTGTAAAGAGCATTACCAAGTAATGAAAGACTTGGCAAATTGCTGATGTAAGATTTGTTTGCCTCCCAGCAAAAGACTATTTAATTCCTCAAATTTCAAAACAGCATATGCAATTATATTTTCATAATTATGTATAATCATATAATATTAATGTTGCAGATTATATATGTTATTTGCATGAAATGCATGAAATTCATGAAATATTAAAACACAAAACCAATCAAACAGTAGAAAAATACAATTTTATAGTTTTACAACGAATAACTTTGGTGGCCTATAATTTAACACAAATAAAAATTCTCAAAAACCCATAGTTTTGCTCATTGCATGCACAGAACGTTTCAGCATTTACATGGAAAAGTGATGCCGTATTTTTGTTGTTGTATTTCTGGCTCTATTAAAGTATAAATTTGCAATTTGGCTATACTAGTAGTATTATATCACATGATGCCATTTTACTTTTTATGTAAAATTAGATTTGTTTCTAGAAATGTTTTATCATATCACATTGGTAAAGTAGATAAAGGATAGTTTCCATTTGTGAGTTAAAAAACAGCATTGATTATTATCTTTTATTTTTCATTTTAAAAAGCTATTTGTAGCTAATGTTGTTTATTACTTCGAACTGAAACCAATGAAGTTTTTGTATCTCCTGTGTTTTGCATAGGTTGGCAGCATGTTTTGCCATTCCAATTTATTTGCCATTTAATTGGACCGTTACATGTCTTAACATTTAAACAATATTTTATAAAATAGTTTACAAATTTATTTTAAGTCCTAAATGCAGGTCATACACCATAGCTTTGAAATGTTCTAATGCTATAGTATCGCCTTTAGCAATGCATGGCCCGGGGGGGGGGGGGGGGGGGGGGAGGGGGGGGGGTGGGGGGGGGGGGGGCACTCATGTATAAAAGATGTAATCATCCATGTGAATCCACTCTCAAAAACTACCCTTAACACCGATTCTCAAAGAAGGAAAAAGTGACCCTTAACAAAAGGATTATAGCTCACAAATCATACTCATAGCAAAGGATATAGGTCCTTAAAGAGAGATGAACATATGAAGTAATTGTGTGATTCAGTTTTGTTTTAAATTTGTATTGTAGACTACTATTTTGGGCTATTTTTAGAATGATGACACGTGACTATTGGCCCAAGCAACCCTTAGCATGGATTTGGGTTGAAAAAGACACCCTTATTCTCTGAAATTGGCGATTTTGATACACTTAGTACGGGCCCGCGCGGGCCTGTGTTGTAGTCGAAAACAGCACCCTTAGTCCGCTTTTTCGTTCACGCTGATGATTACATCATTATACCTGATTGGCCCCAACCCATGGCCAATATCCAATTATATTTGTATGTATATTTACAAAACACATTATAGATGTTTATTAGAATTCTTTGCTTTAACTATACCGCAAACTTGAATGTACTGCTTTAACAATTAAGCAATGTCACATAAAGAAAAACAAATACTTTAAAGCATTTGTTATAACCCAGAAAACACCAGCAATGTCGAAATATATTACAACATTTCATTATAACAAGTAATCAAATAAATGTCTTTACAAACTGTCACTGAAAACCTGACCAAATTAAAATAAAGAAATGATACCATGTTTGATCGGAAGCACATTTGAAAATGTATAAAGCGTTTCTTCTCTTGGTTCATACATATAATACAATTGTAAAAATATACAAATCCCAGTTTTTATCATATATTTTTGTAATTGAGGGCGCTGCCTCCACCACATCTCTTAATGCCCCTTTAATCAATGTCACGTAGAGAAAAAAAATACTGTAAAAGCATTTATTATAAACCAAAAAACACCAGCAACATTACATTATAACAAGTAACCAAATAAATGTCTTTACAATCTGTCACAGAATAAAGAAATGGTACCATGTTTGATCCGAAGCACAATTGAAAATGTATGAAGCGTTTCTTCTCTTGTTCCTTAAAATTTACCAACAAAGGTTCTATACTCTTGATTGGATCTAATCAAGCATCGCAATACTTTCAATAATATACAATTAAGGCAATGTTAGTGCGACGTATGACAAGGAATTAACTGAGGCAAACACCATTAGCAGCAATGGCTGTCAGAGCGCACTAAGGCATGAAATGATAAGTCAATATTCTTGGATTCAATAAAAACAGCTTTCTCTTGGTGTAGAGCATATTGGCACTACTACATGTCACAGGATGGATTAAAAAAGTACAATGTTTATACATTTCTTTGCGTTTATATAATAGTGGCTATTAAGCATTGCTGGGCAAAAAATCTATTACCTAGCTTATTTTGTTTTAGAAATAGAACAGTTTAAAGATATCATGTGCAAAATTGTTTTGTCCGTAGATTACTCAAGTTTCCATTCAAAGGAGTCATATCTGGCCAAAATAATTGATTTATGGCTATTGAAACCTTTATCAACTCTTAATTTTGTCTTATTGGTTATTAAAAAAGACATAACTATGCTTCATGAGTGCTATTTTTCGTCTTTGAATTATGTTCATAAACATTTACTCAAATGGATTAAGATTAGACAGGCTTGTGTAGACAAATCCATTTTGCATATGTTACATCTAACCGTAACACTTTTGGGATGGAAATGTTGAAAAATATCCGGGGGGTGAAAATGGGCGAAATTTAGCGGGGGAAAGCGGACCCGTCGGCCACGGGAGTCAAACCCGGGTCCACCATCATGGGAAGTCAGTGTCTCAGTCCAGTTGCCACGGGTCGCATGCCTGTATTCAACAATTCCGTCCTCATTTATCCCTTTGATAACCTTAGGAAATAAACAGAGGGAGCATGTACTGCCAGCAGTTTGCAATGGGTTCAGGGACTAAAGGTAAAACTTCCATATATCATGAACAAAATAAGCTAGATCTTACGAATTTTGTTTGACATTTTGGGTTAACTATACTTGATGAATGAATAAATGAATGAAAACGTGATTTATTAAGTGCATTTCCAAAAACACGATCAATGCGCTTTACAGGAATTACATATAAAAGATAAACATATTAAAAAATATCAATCAAAATACATTAACATAGGTTAAAAAATAATTAAATATACAATGTTATAATTTACAGATACAATGTAAGCACTAAAAAGCATGAAAAACACACACATTTTGATTTTTTTATTTTTTTTAAAAAGAGTTTGGACTGATATATGAGAAAGCAGTTTCAGTCTTAGTATGTTTGTTGAAAGGTACAACAAGGCGAAAAGTGTCGTTGGAAGATCTCAAACCAGCTCTTGGACAGACATACGGCATCAAAATCTGAGATAAATAGGTAGGCCCTAGATTATAGACACCATTGTACACATGCAGCAAGATCTTGAAGTCGATTCTCTGCTACACAGGCAACAAATATAGCTTCCGCAAGAGTGGTGCAGCACTTGTGCGTCTATCTTAACAAAAGACTAGACGTGTAGCACGATTCTGAAGTTTTTGAAGGCGCTGAACATTAAGTTCAAAATTGAATTTACCTTGAATAAAATCCCATCTAGTGGTGACATTACTCAAATAATATTAACAAACCTGCATTTCATATACCTGATGCACCATTAACACTATAAATGGGTGAAATAATCATTGACAACATTACCGTTATTAACTATGCTTGATCAGTCTTGACATTATTAGGCCAGCCATAAATCAAACTGGAAGTAATTACGACTTGAGTTGATTTTAGTTTGAGGATTGATTAAAGAAACAATGCCAAAGATAAAAGTGGTTTTGAAGGGAACCATACATTTCAAAATAAACCAATAAAATAGACATAAACTACACAACCGGTAGTACTGTCTGTACTCCATGCCACCTGAAAATACAATGTGACATCCATGTGTATACCAGTGATAGATGCAGTAGTTACTGGCAAAAAAACCTTGATTATCTTTGATATGATTGCATGAGATTAAAGTAGTGTATCGTTAGATTTGTGGCAACACAGATAACCTCTTTCCGCTAGTTATTAACTTTCAAAATTTCTTTTTCACACAGTTTGCACATTTCAGCTTGATACAAACTGAACCAAACAAGATTTCGTGTGTAGTCCAGCATGCTTATACACCACTACAGTACATGTACCAACAGGAATTCCCCCCAAAACAAACACGGCAAAACATGTGTTAAAGTAATTAACAACTGCAGATTATCGTCTGACTCCCACCTTCATATATGGTAGAGATAGACATCTTGGCCACAGATATGAAAAGAAGTTTAATCTCAACTAAAATGTGTTAATCAAAAAAGGGTGTTTACGAAAAATAAATGAGGAATGAATTGAAGTCATATCAATTGTACTACTTGCAGAATGATTTTCTTATTAAAGACCCTTGTTTAACAACATTATAAGCCTTCCATCACAATGTAATGTCAATGGGAACCAGGGGACACTGGTGACAGAAATCAGTTGTCATGTGATGAAAGTGAAGCATGCTCGTGTTGTTCAAAAAATCTTCTTTGAAGCTGAACTAAGCTTGTGTCATCCATACAGAACATCTCGTTGGATCCAAACAATGGAACATTCTTTTATGTTGTTGGCGCAATTGTACAAATTATAAAGATTATTATTTATTTCTATTGAAGTGCAACTTATTGTTGTACATTTTATATTTTATCACAAATTTGTGTTATTTGAAAATTATATCCATAAAACGTCCAAATATTATAACACAATGACAAACGATTAATAAGAAACAAATTATCTACAAAACATAACACTTACACAAATATCAGTACAAAGTCTAAAATAGCATACAGTATAAAATATATCTAAATTGGGATAAATATTGTAAATTAAACCCTGAAATAATGTGAAAGAAAGTGGGTATGCAGGAGGACCCTGTTTTTGAGAAAACAAAAAGTATCACTGTTTATTTAGTACAAATAGAATAACGCTATTCTAAAACTTGAGGGTCTAAAAAGCATCTGGATAGAATTTGCTTATAGTTTTGTTGCGTTGACCAGACTTATACGTGTATATGATTGATTGATTGATGCGTTGGCCGGATTTATATCCATGAGTGATTGATTGATTGATTGATTGATTAATCGATCGATTATAAAAAAGTTAAAGATACAAAGATATATAAGGCACTATTACTATTAGTACTGCAGCATTACAACAGTAACAATATAACTTATGAGTACATGTACAACATGTAGCCGTATACCATAATTGCAGTGAATCTTTGTCATATTCAATGTTCAATTCAAACAGTCATACGTAACAGAGCCATTAGCCCAGCACTTAGTCCAATTGTACACGGTAATGTGACAATCCATGATAGAATAATATTGCGGAACAGTTTCCAGTTGACAGCACCTGCTCTCCGTTCTCTAGCCCAGCCAACAGCTACTACTGACCCGACCTAAATAAAAAGAAGACAAATGTAAATAGAGTAAGAACTAGATCGAACAATTACATTTTAGCTATACAAATATCTATGCCTGTGGTAACTTTCAATGGCATGCATTAGCAACACCCGAATCATAACCTTTAAATTAGCAGAGTATTATGAGACAAAAATCAATTGGAGAATCGGATTGAGACCCTTTAAGCTGGCATATTTTTTATCCAACCTTCTCGTGATTATTACTATTTAATAACTTATTATTCATTAAATTGGTAACACTTGCCAGCAATTGAATGATCAATCCTAATTGTGCAATTGTTTGAAACTATAACACAATCTAACAGCTGTAGAGACATAATGAGTATGGAAGGTGTTTTTCCTGATTACTCATGAAATTAGCTTCCTCTGAGATGATGGAAGGTGTGAAAGGTTCATCCGGTTTGTTCATGTATAACTTTTTCAAAGAAAGTCATCCTAAAGTTTGTCTTTGAACACACCAAAAATTGTATCAAGATTCAATGTTAACTTAAATACAAACTATCGACTGAGTACTCCATCAGACTATATGTATATATCAGCAATATGAATAGATGTCAAACTCTAGATTCTCATGAGCTGTTCATTTGAATATACAACATTTCATATTTTCAATTTTGCCAATCTAGATTTTGTTTGAAAAATACAGCTTAGGCATTTTAATTGTGTGGGGTTTTTTTGTGCGTTTGTAAATGCCCACAACTGTGGAGGTGCTTATGTTTACACACCGTCTAAATGTGGAGTTGATGACAACTGGAAAGTTCCCCAATTTAAAATGATTAAATAGCCGTGAAAATGTGGTGTTTGGCCTATAGAGGGGGTATAACATCCTCTATTTTTATTCAGACGACGGTGGCTACGAACGGCCGTTAATTTTGAATTTCCGTTGGTTTCAATGTAACAATGGATTTTGATTATATGACCCCATAAAATTCATCATAGGTTAATTAGAAGAAAAATTTTCCAATCCAAAACCGTTCGGGATGGCTAATCATCCCAATTGTAAATGCTATTTTTTGAATTTAAACCGTTGTTAAGCGGTCGTCCCATTCACTTGATCAGGTAACCTCGTTCGCATATTTTACCCTGAATACTCGTGAATACGCCTATGTCCAGCGTCGTCTGATTTTTATTTTAGAGCCACTCCACAGTATGGCCGTTAGGAACTGATGAATGTGTGTGTGTGAAACTCCCCAGTTGGATACCTCTACACTTGCGAGCATCTACAAGAAGGGGTGTGTTAACCATTGCATCATATATATATATATATGGTCATTTGTTTGATATAATGTTGCAACAAATTTGAGATTACAAAATCAAGGTAAAAAAACCCAGCCTCACTCAACTTTGAAATTAAAGGACATTCTTAAACAGCTAGGATTGTTAAGCAATTCGCATTGGTTCTCAGAGAAATCTGCAATATTTATCTGAGACAACTTAACACGGCGTACATTAACTAGGGTGACCACCCTCGCGCAGTGTGTGGTAACCATAGTTTTGTTCCATATTGCGCAGTATGTCTACCACACTTTTCTTGTGTGCTGATGCGGCGCATTACGCTGACGCATGGCGTACTCACCGCACAGGATTGGATGAAATTTGTGTGGGTTATTCGATACTAACAGGGGTAACAGTTGACAGATGTGGGCAATTAAAGGTACAAATTCGATTAAATTAAGTATGACTGTTTAAGAATGAGAATAAAGGTATTAATTTTAGATCGTACCTGTGTTATATTGTCTGACATAAATGCGTTCGGTAGTATTATTTTTTGCGTACAACAACACCGCAGACTACCACCCGAATTTATGTTTCAAATGAAGAACAAAAAACTGGTGTGTAACTGTGAGACTTTGTTTCTTGTTATATAGTCCAGGAGCAAAAACACATAAATAATGATCGCTTATATTTGATAATTTAGACAACTCTTAGATCCCAAAAAGTAATAGCTGTAATTATCTATGATGAAAGAAACTAGTCACTTTTCTCTTCCTTTGATCGATTTCATATAAGGCCCAAAAAATTAAAACTTTGTCTTGGCAACCTGCGCTCATTGCTTTTAAATGAGATTGAGCACAATTTTTTTTATTTAAAAAAGTTTGTTTCGGCGGTACTCGGCAACTTTTATTATAGATGTGAAATTTGGAGGCAACTTTTATTATAGATGTGAAATTTGGAATCAGTGAAGTATCGCAAAACTCTTCACCCAAAATGCTAGTATTTTACACAGCCGTTCGTAGGTAAACTGTACATGGAAAGGCCATGTACGTAAAGTTCTTCAGGTATTTGAAAAAATCACATAATTATAGGGCAAAGCTAATATTCCTATGTAATTTTTTAAATTTTTTTAAACGCATATGTCATAGCACAGAGCTTTTTAGCCAAAGTATTTAATTTGTTTGGCCTAACCCACATTCAAGAAATATAGCAGCACACTCATAAAATTCTAGACAACGTGCAAATCTGCTGATCTTACCTTACATTGTGTAGAACTGATAGGGATACCTAAATTAGAAGCCACTAGTACAGTGGTAGCCGCACCAAACTCTGCAGAAAAACCACTGTTATAAAGGAAGATTGACAAAATATGTTACTTGTATTGTATTATATGCACACAAGAAAACATGCTGCATCTGTAATGTGATGCCGCTGTCTCGGCAAAAATGAAAATAAAACAAATACTAATATTGAAACTTTGTTCTGTCAATAGTGATTTTGTTTTTCTATTTTAGGGTTTCAATTTTAAGTACAAAATTTCTCTTTAATATGTTAGCAATGTCCTTCAATATTTGTATTATCAATGCTTGAATATCTTCATTCATAAAGTTGTGCAAATGTTATGCAATTGTTCCTATTTGATGCAAGATAGGTGCAAAATTAATTGTTATTAAGGCATTAAAGCCCCAGGCATCTACTCATTTCACCAGTGGCTTAATCCAGCCAATCTGCCAATCTGCCACATTTGAGCAATAGAGGGCGCTGCAATACCAAATGTCTTAAATGCCTTTTTCTCTTGATATCCATGTTCAGTAGACCCGATTCCTTTTCAAAAATATGGTCAAATGTATTTGCAAATATTGTTCGTATAAATCAGTTGATATAACAAAGATAAGCGATAAGAAACGTAAAAATGTAATTTTGACGATGCCCCTTTTTTATCACTTTAACACCATAGATTCTGTATTTTGTAAATAATATCTAGTAAGATTCACAGTCAGTTTGTCTACCATTTGGTAGATGCCTAGGGCTTTAAGGATGTTCCTATGAATCATACACATAGAAATGGCAATCAAAAATAATATAACCTGCACACAGGTATACAATAGTAGATGGATATAGACAAGGGTAGTGGTATATGGGTACAACAATTGCCAATGTAGAAAATGTATGCTAGATAACTTTCTGTACAGTAACAGCTGAACACCATGCATTCTCTGGCGTGATCTATATAGAATCTGTAATTTCACTACTTACCTTGAAGGTGTTAATGTTGTTAAATCTTCTCCAATGGTCTCAATAACTCGTTTTCCAAGCACACACAATCCTATAGACATGCCAACACTACCATAGAATAGGATCCACAGAGGTGTCTCATCCTTTTGTACTGCATCCCCAGTTGAATATATTAACCATAGAGCTACCAAAGGAGCTATGGCATTGCTGTTGAAATTGAAGGTAGATCACAGCCAGTTAAGAAATGGTAAAAGCCATTATAAACTCCTCATAAAAGTTTGAAATATGTTTTCAATCACCAATTCTTCTAATTTTTTGCAATATATTCATATAGTTAGGGCCTACATTATATAGTGTTTCATATCAATTATTCCTCTTTCCAACGACACCCCATTCATTACAAATGATAGCAATCACTTGTTGAAGGGATTATTAAAGTCATGCACTAAATTGGATGAGTGTGTGGCATGACGTATATCTTACTTTATTGACAGTGGCGGCACCAGCATCCAAATTTGGGGGGGAAGAAAAATCTGGGAGGGGGGAAAGACCAAAATATTGGGAGGTAAAAATGCGCACAAAAATGTTGGCCTTTATTGTTAAATATTACCTGAAATTAGCTTTATTTGTTCAGAATTAGACATTTCAGACCAATTTTAAGCCAATTTTAAGTATTTTTTACATTAAAAATCAACATTTTCGATTATGTGGGGGACAAAATGGGGTTGAGTTAACTGGGGGAGGAGGGGGAAGTGGGCTGAAAAGGCTAGATTGGAGGCATTCCCCCCCCCCCCCTGCCCATCAGTTAGAATTACTTAAGATAGAGGATAATATTTGACACACCCTGTACATGTAGTTGCCTACTAATCATTACCAGCATGTTTGATGAATCGATACACTCTCATCAATCACCAAAGCACTATGTCTGTATCTGTAACCTATATAAAGTACTAAATACATTTACATAATGAACCGGATAGGATGAGAATAATAAAACTCTACTCAGTTATGATGGATCAGTGTACTATTGAATGAGAATTATTACTGGCTTTTTACCTGACATCATTGCCTCCATGTGCAAATGCAGCGAACATGGCCGATAAGATCTGTAGTGGAGCGCAGAGTTTAACAACATGAGGGTGATCCTTCACAACTGGACCAGGACCATTAGGTCCACTTAAAGTTCTTGTAACTTTTACAAGTCCTTTCCCCGCTGCACTCAGGCATCCGTCATTGGTCTTATTATCATCCTCATCTATAATGGCATCAGTTTTGTGATGATCTTCCTGGATTAATTGCTTCTCACTGGCGCTGGGCTCCTGAGATGTATTCAACATATCATCATTGTGTGTTTCCTGTACTTTATCATACTGACCATCACTTTTGTCATCTGAAGAAGACAAAAATATAAATCAGGCTTGTTTCATCATTGGGCTTAACCACTTATGATTGTAAAAGTGGTAATTTTCGTGTGATTACATATTCACCCATTGCTGATTTTCAGCTATTCCTCTTGTTTTCGCAATAGCTGCTTTGAGCGCGAAAACATGAAAATTAATGTACCGTGAAAATGTCCACGTTTACAGTAGGAAAGCCTCATAATTCCCCCATCAATAATATAGGTGTTGTTTGATGTTTCAATTTTCTTTTACGCTGAACCAAATAGCGACAACTTTTTGTGATAGAGATGTTCATGCTCCTCAAAATGAATTTTATGAAAAATCAATCTTTAAATCAAATAGCCTTGTAACATGACACTATAGATGGTTACTAGTCAGAGTATAATATATAACAGTAACATATTGTTTCAAGAGATTTTCTTTTATAGATGTTCATGCTCCTCAAAATAAATTTCATGAAAAATCAATAGTCAAATCAAATAGCCTTGTAACATGACACTAGATGGTTATTAGTCAGAGTATTATATTACAGCTGAGACATATTAATCTCAGATTACAGTAACATATTGTTTCAAGAGATTTACTTTTTTTTCTTTTTTTTAATACTTGTGAAACATAAAGAAAATTCTGAAACATGATAAACTGTTGATGCTATGAAGTTGGTTAAGTGGAAAGTGATCCATCAATTGCATATCGTTAACCTATATTTGAGTATCGTAACTTGTGTATTATTACCTGTAAAAGTATTGTAGGTTCTGTCATCAGGAGTGAGTTCTTCTATGGAGTCCCTTTTCAAATCCTTAACATTTTGCAAAAGTGGTTGTTCATCTAAAAAAAAGAAGAAATATTAACAATTTTGATTAACATTAGTCAAACAAAAAAGATACATTTTCATTTTTTTCACAATAATGTTTTCAAATCAAAACTTCATTAATCCTTAAATGATATGATGAAATACCATTCCTAGGCTTTCGTTCAGTTGAACAATAATAGAGATTTGCATAGTGCTTTAAAAACATATAAATAAAAACAAAGAATTACAATGTGTATCTCATGATTACATACACCATACAACAGTTTCAATCAATGAGTTTTAATACAGTTTTGATCATTATAATCAGACTTTCACTTGAAAGATTTCAATAGTAGCTTATTCCCTAGATACAGCATGGGTGCTATCTTTACTGATCATTTCACAAATCCCATGTGAAGTCCATCCGTCCGTCTCTCCAACTTCAAAAAAAAAGAATTTAACAACTAGTAAATGAAAGCATTATATGCTATTGATGAATTACATGTTAAATCCCCTTTTTTACAAATCCTTACCTTCCGTTGCACTTTTCTTTATATATGGTACGACAACAAACCATACAAACAAGGCTACAAGTAATCCGCCACCAAAACATATCACAAAAGTGCCCCACAAGGGAATCTTATCAAATTTGAGCACTGCAATACAATACCAGAAAAAAGAGTACATTACATTTTAGGCAAATCAACATTTTGATCATGTGTCAGTTTCACATTTATTTTATTTTAATGTATTATCTCAATTCGGCATCCAGAGGGCTTATTTATCATAGTAGTGTTATAGGGCATTACTTTTTCATATAATTCCTGAAATAATTTGTATCAAGGTGGCAAAATTAATAGGTTAACAAATAAATTCACATTCCACCACACACTGACGATGACTTCGGTCAAAAGATTTGTTTCTGTTTCTTTTATTTGACCTGTTTATTACTACTGTATTATTCAAATAAATTATTAGGCTAAATTAAAAATATATCTTGTCTCAAAGCTCTTCAGTTTTTCAAAACCTAATGTGGAATGTGGGTTTTTTTAAGGGTTTTTTTTTTTTTTTAATATAAAATATTGAAATCCTTGTAAAAATGACTTTTTGTATTTAAAATGATGTGATCAATGAAAATCTGAAAAATCGGTGAAATGTTGGGATTTTTTTGTGTTTTTTTTTTTTTTTTGAAAAAAAAAAAAAAAAAAAAAAAAAGATTTTTGTTTTTCTAATGCGCATCAATAAACTAACGCGCGCGGGAGCTTTGAGACAAATGATTTTTTTAAATTTAGCCCTAGTTGGGTATGAGTGTAGTCAAAATATAATCATGACAGGAAAGATGAGCTGTTCTATTTCACAAGCTGGTAATAAGGTGAGTGGGACGGAACATACGAGGGTCATTCAATAAGTTCTACCTCCTCACTCATAACATCGCTAATAAGAATGTCAGCCTCATGACATTTGTCAAAATTATAGCTCTGAATCATAGCTACACATTTATAATAAATGATAATTGATACCTTTTTTACTTTTGTTATGATACGATCAAAGCCATAGAGAGATTTTGGACAACGGACACGGAAAATTACCCGAAAGATAAATACATGTTTTTTCGTTTCTCCTCCCTATTGTATGATTACATATAACAGCCCGATTTAAATACTGAAAATAGAAATCAATGGATGATTTCTGAATATAATACTGTATTATAATGTATAAATCTGATTGTATAGGCAATATTGCCCTTTGAAGCCTGGCAAAAAGTATAATATCAACTTGAATGTATTGCTACGCCTTTAGCATACTGGGATACTGCTATTCATTCACATTTGTGTTGTTACAAGTCAAGCCACAGTGATGCCTCGAATGTTAAATCTTAACATGATAGTCACTTTATGAGTTTTCCTTGTGTGCAACCTTTAGAATAGTCAATCAGGTAGTCAGTGATAGAAGATGATCTCTTCGAGAGACTTGAAATCCCTTCATTTAGTCCAGTATAATGAAGATCTCTTAGTTCTTATGAAAAGCAAATATGACTTTTGCAGCGGTTCTCTAAGGTATGGGTTAACATTAATAGCTGTCCTGGTCTAGTTGTGGCTAATTAGAGAGCATTTTCCCACCAAGAAATCAGTCACTGTTATTGTATATATTCTGTTCAAGAGTTTTTTGTAATTTAGAACGGTTTTGATTGACCGATAGGTACGTTTTGTCTCTTAGAATTGGCCAAATGAATAGCACCGTTATGAGACATTTGGCTGTTTTTTATCCGTGTCCGTCGCACTAAATGGACGTTTGGTTTTCACTGCATCTCAAGAAAAGTACAACCAGTACTCACTCAGACCAATCTACTATGAATTTGTAGCTGAGATTCAAAGCTACAATTGTAGAATATTTCATACGACTGGCTTATATAATAGCAAAGTTATGAGGTAGGAGGTAGAACTTATTGAATGACCCTCGTAGATTACATTTCAACCATTATAAAATTAAAGAGAGTTAATATTTGTTTTCTTTCACACATAAAATAAATTTGATTGCATTGTGTACAGAAGCATAATTAGTTAACAATTACAACCATCATCGTTGCCAAAGTACCAAACAAAATTGACATAAACTCTAAAATCATAATTTCCTCATGAGGTAAAATACACTTTTGTAAAGTCTGATTTTGTGACATGTATACTCATACTTACATTTGGGTCCATTGTAGAAAACAGAGAAACTATTGACAAAAAAGACAATTGCATACCAAAAGGGCAGTGTTTTCAACCCAGGCTCCAAGGGAGACTCCTGTACAGAAAGTAAAATATATAGACACAAATTATAAATGATGCCATTCCAGATCATGTTAACACAGATTGTGATCGCGTAGTCAAAGAAAAAGAAAACATTGCTCTGTGGGCCTGACCGACCCATACCTTTTTACATTTGAGGTTAACATTTTTTGGGGAAAAATACAATTTTTGTTAATTTTTTTTATTTTAAATTTCAATACAAATTTATGATATTTGCTGATATTTCAAGAAAACGTTTAAAAAATCTACGTTCTGCCAGCCAGTGGCATAGCCAGCTTTTTGAAACAGGGAGGGGGCAGACATAGTTGTACCGATGTAAGGCATGATGTACCGACAAAAAAATAGTAAAAAGGTTGCCCATTTATTTTTGCAGTCATCTCGAGAAACTTGATAAGTTGGGGGGGGGGGGGGGGTGGGGGGATGGGTACGATGTGATTGTCTTCAAAACCTGCCAAGAATATCGCATGGTCAAAATCATGAAAGTACCAATGGCATGCGTTGTGTACCGACAGAGTAATTTTAGGGGGGCATCCCCCAGCCCTGGCTACGCCACTGCTGCCCGCATAGAACAGGGGGTTTTCTGTCTTCTTAATGGGTCATCTTATTCTTAACCTTTTCATATCTAGAGTTACATTCACAACACTAACATGTTCTCAAAATTGCACAGATTTACTTAACCAGCTGCTACTCTGCCAAAGTAATATTTTAAGTTAATAGGTGAATAAATGCTGAACGGAGTATGACACTTTGCACACACACACCATGAAGTTGGGGTACCATACCATTTGTAAATCTAATGAAAAATGTGATGTGTTCTACCGCAACCAGACACAATTGGGCAAGATATCAAAATTGAGTTAGTAATTGATTATTGAAGTAGAGATCTTAAGCTTTACAATGGTTTTTTTAATTTTTTAATCGGACTTCCCAAAGCGGAGTTAAATCATTTTCAAGTTCGTCTTTATGAAAACTCCAAACTGAGATATCGTCCTTTAAAGATGTATTTACAATGTACTTTAAAAAAATTCAAAAATTGTTCATATACCATTCAGTCATTCTTTTCATATACAGAGTCATTCTATTTATATATTTCATTTAGACATTGATTGTTGCAAAAAAGAGAAAATGTTGCAAATATGTATGACTGTTGCTATTACTGTTTAGATTCAAAACCATACATGCAGCAATAATATTGCATTTAACTTAACAGTATGAGAATAGAGTCGTTAGGTATTATTCAAAATGGCAACTTTCTTCTACCCTGGTGACTATAATTGTATCCTGGCAAACAAAATGAGCGTAAAGTCGCTGGGGCTGATTTTGAATTATGGCCTGAAATAGTCGATTTTGACAAGGGGAGGTCGAAAGTGAGATATTTTCATTTTCGGAAAGATAAACTATTTATGTATCACATTCCGAAGTATTAAGAAAATATGTTGGGTCTAAATATGTTTTTTAAGTCATTTTATTTTTACATGTTTTGAAATGTCTTGAAATTACCATGTTTACATCGTCATTTCCAAGGGTTTAAAATAGTATCCCTTATGACAAATTTGGTATGGTCTTAAAGGTCAGGGCTTTCCGAAGCTATTAATAGTAGTTTGAACCCTGTATATGCCCAAATTTTCGGCATAAACAATTAATCTTTCGATTAAAGACCTGTGATTGGCATTTTGTACACCAAGTGACGATAAGCTTCACTGACTTTGAAGGCCTTTTTCTCCAATTCAATAATTCAGCCGTGATTAAAGGGGCACTAAAAGATGTGTTGGAGGCTGCGCCCTCAATTATGATAAAAACTGGGATTAGTATATTTTTATAATTGTATTACATGTATGAACTTACACCTATAAGGATTAAGAAAAACCAGCCCTCTATGTACAAGAAAACGGCATTTTACGTCCGACAGTATCCCCCTGCAGTACGCGTGATACATAACGCGAACCATATTTGCATAGAGGGCGTTTTTCAATAAATAGCGATGATATTGTTTTAATCAAGTTTTGCTGTGTTTTTGCTAGTAGAAACAACAGTAATGGCCATTTTTAATGTTCGTCTTGAATTCTGAAGTAAATTTTTAAACATTTAAAATTTTCAACACCACTTAATGTGCCTTTAACTTCACTTTATTATAATTTCACTTTGTAATGGCCTATTATACCAACTTTGGTGTCATTTTAAACCTGAGGACTTCTACTTTTTGAAAATGTGAATAAATCATTCTTTATTTTTGTGACTTTACTCTCATTTTGTGGTGCCAGGTCACATTTGTAACTTTTTGGAGCGAGTTGTTATCAATATCATAATACATACATGTACCCAAAATATTTTCCCCTTGGATATGGTTACATTTCTATGTGGCTATTTGCTATCCTTAAAAATCACATATTGAAATATATTTTGCTGGATATTAACTAATAAATTAAACCCAAAGTATGTGTGTGAGAAGATAGTGAATATGTTAATTACTAGGTTTGAGGCAGATGGCATTATAATTATATTGGCAGTAAAATAATATAACCTGTACATTTTCAAGAGTATTTAACATACCAGCTGTGCATTATATTACTAGTCTGCAATGTGTGAATAGATCATAAATTCCCATACTTGTTTGTTTACATTACATAAGCGAGGCATGTGCCCATCACAACATCTAGTTCTAAATGTCATTCAACTCATGGGTTGTTAACCAGATAAACTTAACTCATATCACATTTCACAGACGCAATTTGAGATCAAATTCAGTGTTTTTAAGAGGGGACGTAAGGATTTTTAAAAAAAATGGTGTGAGTGCTGTAATTATTGAACTATGACTCAAATGTATATAAAAGTATATATTTTTGGAAAGGAAATTAATCAGAGAATCCAAATTTGGCATCAATTTTGACCAAAAATGTTTTTTTTTGTTGAGAAAATCAACAACAAAAATCATTTTTTGACCCAAATTTTTTGAACAAAGCTATAGGGGAGAGTGGGGTTGGTTGGAAGATTTTTCAGAAAAATGACTCTATAACGCAATTAAAATTGATTCAGGATTTAATAACTATATCAGTTCAAGCATACATCTGTGTGTTACAAATACAGCATATAACATTCTAAGACTTGTTTATGTTTATTAAAATAATCCACTTTGAAAAAGTTATCTCAGCTGTTTCAACTAACCCCATGCATGGGGTTAGTTGGAACATGACATGGGGTTAGTTGGAACATGGTGTGTGGTTACTTAAAAACTACACTGTAACTACTTACAACTGTTGTTAAATGATTTTAAAAATCAATTTAAAAATCAATATGGCATGCCCTAATGATCAACAACAATCAACAACACTCAATTAAGGATACACAGTCTTTTAGTTAGTCTTCTTTGGAGTCTGCTTGAGACCTTTTGCAGTCACTGAAGTCTGTAGGTGTCTCAAGGGGGCTACGGTGAGATTAGCTGAAAAGACGATGTAGACTTCAAGGGTTATAAAGTTGTTTACTATTGTTACAAATTGTACGCCTAACTATTTGTTTCCAAAACAATATTTCAGGTTCAGAACCTTAAGGATGTACCACATTTAACATGTTCCAATAAACCCCATGCCCAATGTTTCAACTAAACCCCGAGAGCACATGGCAGATGTTTAAGCTTATTGTGCAAAACATGGCATACAACTGCACACCTATTTAGCCTTATTTTGTAGCTTAGTATAAGAGCCTAACATACCAAAAATATAGCCACATGAATCTACAAACATCATAGAGATAATACAAAATTTCTTAATGTCAAAAAATTTAGTCAAAAGTTGAAAAATCAAACTTACCTTTCTAACTCCAAGAAGACTGAGACCCATGTGCTGTAGGCAATGTGGTATGTGGGGGTTACTTTTGCACACCACCTGATGGCAGTGTTTCTAGAAATTAATTGTTGGTTTTTAGGAAAATCTCAATGTTTCAACTAACCCCGCGTTCCGCAAATGTGTCACCTCATTAAAGGTTTTGGGCCTGTCCACACTTCGCGAGAGGTAGTACACTGTTTCCCGAATAAATCAATATAACTTCAATCCTGAAACAGGCCAAAAAGGAAAACTATATACAGTCATCAAAAAAGTAACTATACAGGTAATACATGGTCTGTTAACTCTAAAATATGTATCCTACTTAAAAATATTAAATATAAAGTTGTTGAAAAATATGTCTTCTTTAATATGAGATATTGCACGCTATGATAGTTTGAATATTGAACAGGTTACAATCCAAAATGTAAGGTAAAGTCACAATTTTATTGTCACATTTTACTTTTCAACACGGGGGAGAGTATGACATGTAGTTCGCGTGTAGAAAAGAATGAAAATCGGTCTTTACCTTACATTTAGGAGTGTCAATTCCTCAATAATCACCAAGTCCTATAGCGTGCAATATATCATATTAAAGAAGATACATTTTTAAACAATTTTATCAATTAATATTTTTAGGTCGGATACATATTTTTAGAGAAGCCCATTTATTACCTGTATAGTGACTTTTTTTTAAGACTGTACACCGTGGATGTATCATGCATGGTAACACGCGCATTTTTAATTTGGCCTACAATATTAAACATGTTGTTAATATACGCTTATCATCAATTTGATTTGATTCGATTCAATGAATCTGTGTCATGGTCTGAATCCTCAAATAATTTGATGATAATTTGGGGAATGACAATATCACTGATGTGATCTTGTTTATGAATTTTCAATTTCCCTGACGTGCCGACACATGTTTCCAGTCTGATGGCAAACTTTTCCCAATGCCTTATCGAATATATTTTGAATGTCATTGATGTTGAAAGTTTTGTATGTGCTTTGCAACATGATGTTTAATTTCAATCACCTAAAACATGATTTTAGTAATCCTACATGATTACATAGGCCAAGGGAATAACATCAACTTGAGTGCCTCTTTCCATAAGTAACACACTGAAATATATATATTTGGCCTAATACTCACCCGTTAAAGTAACCATGAAGTAACATTTTGAGTATTTTTCTGAGCTTTTATCTTTCATAAAGACGTATTGATTATTGGTTACTCTAGCGCAATATTGAAGAAGATTAAACTGGGTATTAACATGCAAATAACAATTTACAACCAGTACATAAATGCAAGAGGTGACACATTTGCTGAAATTGATTATAACAAAAATAATTTTGAGTAAAAGAATGCCAAAATCGCTTGATAATGATGTAAAGACACTAACAATAGGTTTTAGAGTGAATTTAGAGTAACATTTGAACAAATAGATCGTACCGGAGCGGTACAATCTATTTTCAAACCATGATTTTGAAGTAATTAGGAATCATATCGATCTGTAACTTAGAAGATCTTAATGATTTATGGGCATAATTCTGTTATACCCTGCACACCTACATCGGTAGTATGCGTCGTTCTTAAAAATCATGCACTATGAATACCTCTGTGAAGGGTATAACAGAATTACTCCGATTTATGATCAAAAATGCAAATCTCTAAGAAAATCTGCTTTCATAGTAAAAATCAATGATAGAGGGCGCTACTTGGAAACGATCACATAATATGCCTTTAACACTTCAGAGAATTTTTGAAAGGAATACAGGTATACTGAAAAAATCACTTTCTCTGAATACGTCCGCAGCGGAGGGTTTTCACACCATATCTCATTAACCGAAAATAGTATAGGAAAGGAATGTTCAGGTTTTATACCCCCCTACTAGGGATACTTGAAAGCCAGGTGTAAAAAATCAAGCAACTGGTATAGTTTATATTTTGCAAGCCCTCAAAGTGTCTGAAATGTACATCCGCAACTACGGAACTGCCCAACTAAAACAAAAAAAATGTACATAGATATATAAACAATACAATACAAAAAGAACAAA
Source organism: Ophiura sarsii (assembly GCA_035610835.1). Taxonomy (NCBI): domain Eukaryota; kingdom Metazoa; phylum Echinodermata; class Ophiuroidea; order Amphilepidida; family Ophiuridae; genus Ophiura; species Ophiura sarsii. Next base: position 11,782,316 of record CM069452.1, on the reverse strand, counting down.
ACCCCATATATTTCAAACAAATGAAGGTGTTTGTATGTGCCAATTGACTGAGTATACTTGCCACCAGTCAGTTTAGTTATTATACCAGGTGATCATACTGCAACAGTTTAATAGGTAATATATATATATTCCCATATTATTCATTGCATGATGTTTGGCATGTGCCCAACACAACAAAAATACCTTAATTTACATACAATGGTAAGCTGACAACCAGGCCTTCAATAAACTCACCTTTTTAATGGACTTGAAAATTTGGAAAATATAACCTTTCCAATTATTTAACAATTGTGTTGTGAATTTAAGAAGGGACATGTGCATGTGCTAAACACCATTGAGTTTGTAAATAGTATCTTCAATGGTAAGTTTAATGTTTTGTGTGATTGAGTTAAGACCTTCTGGTAGTTAATCACCAAACTGTGTGCATCACACATCCTTTATAATTATATCAAGTTATATAGTCAGCAAATGATAAATATATCTTGATTGAATATATCTTGATCTCTAATAATATCACGCATCATTTTGAATGTGTCTTTGTTGCTTACAGGTATGTCTCAAGGTTACTATTGAATAGATACATTGTAACATGGCCTTGTGATGCATTATCAGCGCTTCGCCCTAAATAAAAAACTGTTTCTACTTCTTTATGGTGGAAAAGGTTATAATGCAATCAAATGGTTTTTTAAAAAACTACATGAGTGTGAAAAACTTCTTTTCTTACAAGACTTTACTGTTTTAATTATAATGTAATACAAACATGAAACAAGCTTTCAGTCTTATAATGAAATTGTTTACCTTTATTATGAATGAATATCGTAGTACAAAAAACGTCCCAACAGAAATCATTCCCGACAACAATGGCGAAGACAACCAAGAGATCACTGAAATAGGGGTAAAATAAATAGCAACTTAATCCAAGTTAATATGTCAGGACAAAGGTATTGATGTAAAGAAAATATGAATATTAAATCAAACTAAAAATTTAATTAAAAAGGGACCCTCCTTTTTCGGGCACGTAATATCCAGTGGTGGCACCAGCCGCAAAATTATAGGGGGGGAATGGGGGAAAGAAAAAAAATGGAAAATGCGCGCAAAGCGTGCAAATATTTTGGCTATAATTATAAAAATTGCCTAAAATCAGCTTAATTTGTTCTGAATTAGACATTTCAGACCAATTTTAAGCTAATTTCAAGTAAATTAACATTTTCGATTGTTTTGGGGACAAAATGGGGCAGGGTTTGAGCTGACCGGGAGGGTAAGTAGGGGAGGGCAAGTGGAGAGAAAAGCTCATGACTGGGGTGCCCCCCTTCCCCTGCTGCTGCCACTGGTATCACTTTAAGCATCCCCTCCTCCAATGTATAACAGATAAATATCTCTTACATAATTGTTTAATCAATGGTATTGAAAAAGTTCTAAAATATCTCTGTTCATACTAAGATTCTCAATTCCTGGTTAATTCCGTGCAGAATTACATGAAGAATAAACCCAATTCCTCAATCAACTCATTAGTATTTTGGCTCTTTAAACATATTGGAGCAATAAATGAGATTCATCCTTCGGGTTCCTGTAACAGTTTGTAATGATTCATTATCTTTTTGTACTCAATCAATTCTTTACACTATTGAACATTGTATTTCTGTATGATTCTGATGGTTGCAATTAAGCAATGATATGATCGAGTCATTAAATTTACGTACCTATATTTTATGATATTTTATGACTGTTTTAATGCCAAAGTGTGTATCAGCATTAATCAATGTTGGGAAGGTAAAACAGACTCGTTATGCTTTAGGTTTGTTTATTAAAGTCAAAAGTTGTTGGCTTTTTAAATATTTTTTAAATATATAACTTTATGCATTTATTTACATATTTTTTTCATTTGATATGGGTATATAGTCTTTGCCTTCACTCCAAATCACAACACTAACCAATTTTAACAATCTCCATGTAATATACTCCTTCAACACCAAACACGACCAAATGAAATCCCAGTGTGGCACCTACAATGCTGTGTGTTGCAGAGACTGGTAGCTTCAAAGCTGTAGCAGCAAACAGCCAGATGGCACAAGCTGTAGCAAATTAAAATGCAACAATATGTGATACAGTAAAAAGTGATAATGAAGTGGTTGTTGAAAATGTGAAATAAGAGAATTTGAAGAAAGAAATGATCATGATTAGAAAAACACCACTACATATTCTGTTATTCATCATGAGGCAGAAGTGATAACTACAATCATATTTTGATATGTACCACATATTTGAAGTCCTAAGTACTTTTCAACCTCCTTTTGGTGTTTTTCTGTTGTTGTAATAATTGAAAAGTAGGTAATGATATTTTAAAGTCACTTTATGGCCAGTAAGTAAGATTTCCCTGCTACCAAACACATTTTAAGCATGGAATGTATAATAATGAAAATCAACAGAGGGTACACGTTGCAACCATCCTCTCCTTCGGAGGATTTATTACACAAAAAAGGGTTATGGCATGGTAATGGTTTCAATGGATTAGCATAGTAAATAAAGGTTTTCACATAAAATTATCAATATACATGTATTTCACATGGTGGATAATCTGAAAGAGTGTGTGTTTACTTACTAGTTGCTTGACATAACATTTGATGAATATAAATGAATATTTTCAGACAGGCAACCTTAAAATTTTCAATTTTGGTCCTTACCTGTATCCTGTAACACCCCCCCCCCCCCCTCCCCCCTTCCCATTGGCATATTGTCATTTCATCCCTATAACCAATTACCATGAAAGTTATCGGAAGTTGACACATTCTAGCCAAACCTAATCACATCCAAACTCACCTGCCAATGCAGCTATCTGCCCAACCATCAGTAACTTCTCCTTCCCCTCGTACAGTTCTACATCAATTATGCCTTTGCGTATCGTATCTGCAACTTTAGAACCAACAAGCACAGCTCCTAGAGTTTCAAAGATGCACCCTACTGCATATGCTTGTGTCAATGTCAAAACTTTTGACCCAACAGATGTCCCCAAGGAATTTGCCGCATCATTGGCGCCAAGGGCAAAGGAGAGGATAAAGGCTATGATGAAACCAACCACTATCATCCATATCACCCCATCTATTGCTGCAGTAACCATGGTGATTGATCAAATGTATTGATGACAAAATTTGACAGCAATGAATCCAATGAATGTTAAACAGATGAATGCTTAGAAGCCACTGATGACACGGCCCCATGCATCTATAACCATCATTTGATCGCTACTGTTTAACTGCATAGAAGAATAGATCACAATAGTGAGATTTAATCTGGGATTGATCACAATATCAACTCCATCAAAACGGCTAGCTTGAAGAGCAGATATATATGTAAAAGGACTTACATCCACTTTTTTTTCAAAAATGAGTTATAACCAGCAATTAGTATTTTGGTTGTAGTTTCTAGCAATGTGGTGGGCAATTTGTTGCATAAGCCTTACATCCCATAGTAATTAAATACAGAAGTCACAAGTTATTATTGCAAAAGGACTTATATGAAAAACTGTTTTGCAAAATGGCTTACATTCATATTTTTTTATACTACAGAATATAATTATAACAAAAAAAATAGAATTGATTGATTTTGAAAAACATACTGTATTTGATTGATACGCTATGTACCTCTTTAATTATAATAAGGTACCAAAAATATTTCAAAGGATCAATCACACTAGTCCAGAATTCTTTCATACTGTATTCCCCAAATCACTATGATGGATCAAAAGGGCTTGCTTCCACTTTTTTTAATGAGGTATAACCGGCATCGCAATATTATAGTCTTTTAGTAGTAATTTCTAGTAATGTGGTTAATTTGTTACACGTCACGCCTGGAAATAGCACCCACTCGCCTGCCCATAGTGGGCCACTTTTGTGTTGGGTAGATGCAAAAGTACCCAACCAACTGGCAGGTAAAATTGTGAGTTACCTCATTACCTGCCTGACTGGCTGATCTTGGGGGAAATCTAAAGTTTCAACCCTGCATAAAATTAAATGGGATTCACATGTGAAAGTTTGAATTTGAGATGACAACTATGTATTGTATTTATAAATAAAAAAACAAATTAAACATCACTTGAGGGCAGAAGAAAGATAAAACTGTGCCTCTGTCATTTCTTCAGACTCTCATGCTACTTCCCTGAGTTTGTTTAGGGAATTCGGCTACTGTAACCTGCTTCCCCAGCGGGCAAAATGATGTTGTATAAACGTTTTATCAACGTTGATAATCAACGTTAAATCGTTGAATTAACATTGTATCGGGAAGTTTGGACCAGCCGTAGATTTCAACGTCATATTTCAACGTTGATTCAATGTTAAATTCTGGTCGTGTAGATGGTATATCAACCAAATTTCAACTACGTAACCAAAATTCAATTCAACATTGAATCAACATTGAAATATGATGTTGAATCAACAGAAATTTAATAGAAAATGTGTTGATTTCCTCATAAAAATGTGCATTGTGAAGCTTTAGTTACACATTTTTATTTCTTGGCAGCCAAGGAAAGGAGGGGCCGGCATTGACTCTTTGATCTTTATATTCTTGCACAATGTATGCATTTATTTAGTGATCAATCACTTTCCTAAAGTAGTGTCTGCTTAAAATCAGTGATAAAATATGCATCAACAACATTCCATGGTGTTATAATTAGTGCATCGACTAATTCAAATAAAATAATAGGTCTTATGAATAAATGGTTCAAATTAGCTCATAATTAAGCCTAATTGAAATAGAACAAATGAGCACCGGGCTATTTTTTGTACCATTGCCATTATGCTATGAGCTAATTTGCACAAATTACTCGGCTATATAAGGCCAAGTATAATATGCAATGCAAATTAGCTTAAGACAGATTTTTGGAAACATGATTTTTACAAGTCCATTCAATATTCAACGTTACTTCAACAAAGCACAAAATGTAGTTGAGAACATGTTGAAATCATGCTGTTCAACAACGCAACCTTGAGTGCCCGCTGGGTCATGTCTCATTAACCCTAAACCCAGTCGGAGGGATTTTGGTGCAGATCGGGGCGGGGACAAATCAAGGGATTTTGAACAAACAAAGAACCACTGTAGTTTGACCCGGATTTTATCTGTGGACCTTCCGCATGCCGAATTGAGCGAACACCTCTAAGAGCTGCCCCGGGCACCAATTTGGTGCCCACAGAATTGGTGCCCGCATAGCCTATCATATGAGCTTGGTCGATGACGTCATTCAAATCAATGTTAAAGCATGCGCTTGGGGAGAGGATTTCGCGTAATACTACTAGTAATTCGTAGTGTTTAGTGGGATTAGCGTTAAGTTTCAAAATGTTTAATTTTCAAAAATATAACCATTGCTCTTAGGCTAATGAAATATGATTCCCAGTTTCCCGTTTCCCTACCGACCCAACTTTTCAGTTTTACCAAAACTTTCATTATTTTGTGCAAAATTACATTTTCTGACAAACTTGAATAAATATCAAAACTTTTAGTGGCTCAAAATACCAGGCATATCTTCCTGTTGATTTTAAGGGATTTTTATGGCAGTGGTGTCATGGTATATGGTTGATAATGAAATTGTTTGCATTACCTACTCAGATTTCAGACGTAATTGACGTTGCAATATTTCAGACAGATTTGTTGACATTTTCAATAACACATCTACATGCTTCCTTAATTGTTTTTCAAAGTGTTAAAGTGTTAATTAAGGTGTAAGATATACAAATCAATAGGTAGTTAACTCCCCTTTCAGATGCAACAATGAAATTGAGTGAAATAATGAATAATGAATAATGAAATAGACACCTACCCACTCTTTTAAAAATATGAAACGGGAAACTGGGAATCATATTTCATTTAGCCTTATCAACAAATACTACTACTATAGTGAGTAATATACTATTTGAAATGTTGGACCCAGTGACACCAAAGTTACAACATTGATTGTGAAAATGATATAATTTGTCAACTAACTATGATCTATACTATGGCTATGCTTACTTTACTGTACTTTATACTTACAGTCTCATGTTATTGTTACTCTTTTTAGACTGCATAGTTATAGTACTGTACTGAACAGTCACTGACTGAGTCACAGCATACATGTATTAAAACACTGTACAAGTTTCGCAAAAGTAACATCAGCTCTCACTAGTCACAGTCAGCAAATCATCAAATAAAAGTGAATAAAGTAGACAAATAGTGGTTTTGAAGCCTCGTATAGAAAGTGATCAACCCCGTGATCAACATAATCCCAGGATCAACACATGACTGTGACAAAACTGGACATTTTTGTGTGTGTGTGATGATGTTTGTTTTGGTTTGCATTTAGTGTTGGGAGATATGCAAAATCGGGCAATTTGTACAGGTGTGTTTTTCGCAGCCGTCACTCAATAGCATGCTATAATAGGTAGCCTATTACTATTAGCATGGGTTTGGGCCAGCTTGGTTTGGGCATGGGTTTGGGAAAAGTTGCAAATTTAGGTCTTTCTAGACATGAGGCCGCGATGTTTTTAGTATATTGTCCATAATTTAGTCATTATTTTAGTGCCAAAAATGGGAGAAATATGGTTAGGGACGCACCATTTGATTTTCAGGGGTGGGGGTAGGAAGTTGGGTTCAGGGGTGAAATTTTTTTTGGCCGCCGTAAGGGGTGAATTTTTTTTTTTGCGCCGCTTTTCGGCGGCGAATTTTTTTTTTTAAGGTATCCATTCATATTGAATTGGGTGGGGGTAGAATTTTTTTTTTTTTTTTACTCATCAGGGGGGTGAATTTTTTTTTGCCCGCACAGAGGGTGAATTTTTTTTCTTCCAAAAACTTCCTACCCCCCCCCCCCCCCTGAAAATCTAATGATGCGTCCCTTATGTCACATCAGAAAACAGCTAACAGGTCGAACGTGGAAAAACGGTGCAGTATTTCGGAAGTTATGAGAATTATGATAATTAAAATAAAACGGCAATATATATATACATTTGTATATCGACAAATTTGATATAGCCCATATTTAAAAGGTGTGCGATTATATGGGATATTTATTATACGGTGGCCCTGAAGGGTCATGACGAGTTAACCAGATGATGACATGACGAGATAAATGACGAGATAATTGCGAGATAATTTACAGATGACGTGATAATTGACGAGATAATTGCGAGATAATTTACAGATGACGTGATAATTGACGAGATGACGAGATAAATTACAGATGACGTGATAATTGACGAGATAATTGCGAGATAATTTACAGATGACGTGATAATTGACGAGATAATTGCGAGATAATTTACAGATGACGTGATAATTGACGAGATGACGAGATAATTTACAGATGACGTGATAGTTGACGAGATAATTGCGAGATAATTTACAGATGACGTGATATCTGACGAGATAATTGCGAGATAATTTACAGATGACGTGATAATTGACTACATAATTGCGAGATAATTTACAGATGACGTGATAATTGTCGAGATGACGAGATAATTTACAGATGACGTGATAATTGACTACATAATTGCGAGATAATTTACAGATGACGTGATAATTGACGAGATAATTGCGACATAATTTACAGATGACGTGATAATTGACGAGATGACGAGATAATTTACAGATGACGTGATAATTGACTACATAATTGCGAGATAATTTACAGATGACGTGATAATTGACTACATAATTGCGAGATAATTTACAGATGACGTGATAATTGACTACATAATTGCGAGATAATTTACAGATGACGTGATAATTGACGAGATAATTGCGACATAATTTACAGATGACGTGATAATTGACGAGATGACGAGATAATTTACAGATGACGTGATAATTGACTACATAATTGCGAGATAATTTACAGATGACGTGATAATTGACTACATAATTGCGAGATAATTTACAGATGACGTGATAATTGTCGAGATGACGAGATAATTTACAGATGACGAGATGATGAGATGACGAGATGACGAGATAATTTACAGATGACGTGATAATTGACGAGATAATTGCGAGATAATTTACAGATGACGTGATAATTGACGAGATGACGAGATAATTTACATATGACGTGATAATTGACGAGATAATTGCGAGATAATTTACAGATGACGAGATGACGAGATGACGAGATGACAAGATAATTTACAGATGACGTGATAATTGACGAGATAATTGCGAGATAATTTACAGATGACGTGATAATTGACGAGATGACGAGATAATTTACAGATGACGTGATAATTGACGAGATAATTGCGAGATAATTTACAGATGACGAGATACGAGATGACGAGATAATTTACAGATGACGTGATAATTGACGAGATAATTGCGAGATAATTTACAGATGACGTGATAATTGACGAGATGACGAGATAATTTACAGATGACGTGATAATTGACGAGATAATTGCGAGATAATTTACAGATGACGTGATAATTGACGATGCCAAGTCTATCAGAATAAGTTGCTATCTATGCTATCTTCAGTAGATAGCAAGTAATCACAGTGAGTTGCTTTATTCAGTAGATAGCAAGTCTATCAGAGTAAGCTGCTATCTCAGTAGACACCAAGTATATCAGAGTAAGTTGCTATCTTCAGTAGATAAGATAGCAAGTCTATCAGATTAAGTTGCTATCTTCAGTAGATAGCAAGTTTATCAGAGTAAATTGCTTTCTTCAGTAGATATCAAGTGTATCAGAGTAAATTGCTATCTTCAATAGATAGCAAGTATTATATATCAGAATAAGTTGCTATCTATGCTATCTTCAGTAGATAGCAAATATATCAGAGTAAATTGCTATCTTCAGTAATAGCAACTTACTCCAGGCGCGGATACAGGGGGGGGGGGGGGGGGCGACGGGCCCGGGCCCCCCCCCCCCCCCCCTACCAAAAAAAAAGGGAAAAAAAGGAAAAAAAAAAAAAAAAGGAAAAAAAAAAAGGAAAAAAGAAAAGAAAAGAAAAAAAGAAAGAGAGGAAGAAGAGGGGGGGGGGGGCACATCACCCCTCAGACTCCCCCTGTTCGAGCTTTTAAACAATCTATACTTAAATTAAGAAAAAATCAGTATACGTCGTATGCTCTACTTCTTTCTTGCATTGATAACAAATATATTGATTGGAAATGAAGAGGTGGCTTTTTGATAAAATGTTGGTCAAAAGTATACACCAGATCGCACCAAATGAGTTCGAAAATTGAAAAAAATTCTACTTCTGAGGGGGGCACTTCCCCCCTCAGACTCCCCCCTGTTCGACCTTTCAAATCATCTATACTTAAATCAAAAATATATCAGTATAATATGCTCAACTTCTTTCGTGCATTGATAAAAAAACAAATTATTTATTAGAAATGAAGAGGTGGCTTTTTGATAAAATGTTGGTCAAAAGTATACACCAGATCGCACCAAATGAGTTCGGAAATTGAAAAATTTTCTACTTCTGAGGGGGGCACATCCCCCCTCAGACACACCCCTGTCCGAGCATAGCTCGGAGGGCGGTGCTGCGCACCGCTTGGATGGTACCGGCACAAATTCATTTTTTTGGGCCCCCCCCTCAAATTTTCCTGGATCAGCCACTGACTTACTCTGATAGACTTGCTATCACTGAAGATAGCAATTTACTCTGATAGATTTGCAATCTACTGAAGATAGCAACTTACTCTAATAGACTTGGTGTCGACTGAAGATAGCAACTTATACTCTAATAGACTTGGTGTCTACTGAAGATAGCAACTTACTCTGATAGACGTGCTATCACTGAAGATAGCAATTTACTCTGATAGATTTGCTATCTACTGAAGATAGCAACTTACTCTAATAGACTTGGTGTCTACTGAAGATAGCAACTTACTCTGATAGACTTGCTATCACTGAAGATAGCAATTTACTTTGATAGATTTGCTATTGCAACTTACTCTATTAGATAGCAATGGTTAATTAAACCTGAGACTAATTAGTATCAGATTAAACATGATGATGGCGAATTATTGAAATACTTTTAAAGCAATAATGGTAGGCTTCGGTATATAATAATATTTATCAGGATGTTCACAATTTTATCGAAATGTCTTTGATAAACATTTGAAATTGACCTTGAAGTATTAATTCATAGGAATGATAAACAACATTCTTTATTATTCGAAGAATCGAATATAATTCCAGTTCAAAGATTTTACGGAATAAAACTGTTATATCTTTCTTTACGATACAATTTGATTAAATCTCAGTTCCCGCCCGACATAGTTTTTGCCGCGTGGCGCCTATTCTTCAAATTTATCTAATTTATTGGATAAATGTTTTCTGTTGTTAGATGCTTCATGTTTTATACTTTCCCGTTTGAATTTCTAAATTTAAGCAGACCACAATTGGTATTTTAAATATAGCTATTTTATTTAGTCCGAAAGCAGGTACACTTGATACCCTCCAACTTGTTGTAGTGCAAAATGATGTGTTTCAGGCGCGCTAAATTGTCCTAGAATATGTTAACGTAAATGTTTGAATTTAACACTTTCCACCTGGCTATTACTATAGTTTTACCATTTACAAAACATTTTTCAAAAACATTTCCCAATTATTCAAAGTCTTATCTCAAAAATTACAGAACCAATACTACTAGGCATGTTAAATTATAGCATTTACTAATCTCATAAGGTGACTATTGGGTCAAATATAAATTGCCAACACTTGGGGGATGTCAATGTTATTACCTTTTTAAAATTAATTCAAATTATAGTCGTGCGAAGATCTTAAACATGCCGAAAATAGTAATTAATTCGTAAACATTTTGAACTTTGACCTCTAATTTTACACAGACGATGACATGTATACAATTCATTTGTATCCTAAACTCAACTATGTGTCTAATAATACATTCTCCAAATCTGAAGACAATTGGTTGTATATTACGCCGTCCATGGCAATATGGTCTGGCAAAGTTTCAGACGACAACAAATAACCAACCTAAAGCCGTTTAACACTTTCCACGCGGCAAGCATATGTAGACGACATTCCAAAACTTTACAAAATGTTTCAAAAATGTTGAATTAAATTACCATTTTTGCATCACGAAGAGAAATGCATGGAATTAAGTACAAACATGCCTGGTATTGGTTCTGTAATCCTTGAGATAGACGTGGAAAGTTGGGAAAGGTTTCTGAAAAATATGTTTTATACAATATAAAACCAATAGCCGCGTGGAAAATGTTAATATTATGTCAAATTTAAAATTCACAGTATTACCTTTGTTAAAACAAGTCTATTTATGGTTTATAGGCGTGCAGAGTTCATCCGGGAGTTCATCAACTTGCCACAACATGGTAATTATTTAGTAAAAAATACAGCTTTAAACATTATAAGTTAATTTATTCATTTGATTTACCTTTCGAACATACATCTTGCAAGCAATGATGAACAATAAATTATTAAAACTAATGTAACATTGACAATTTGGAGAAAATTATTATATTATGAAGAATTATTATAGAAACAAGAGGGGCACTATTCTGCTAATTAATAAAACAGTAATTACCGTCCCTACATACAATCATGTACATGCCTATTCCTACACACGACATGCACGAGACAAGTTTAATTGGACTGGGAGACAGTAATCGATAGCGTTTTGCCAGTTAGGGGGTTTATGACCTCCCCATAACAATAGCTAGTGTCTGACGCGTTATATGTTTCGACGCCACGCGTTACTCTGTTAGGAACAGCCCGGACTCCGAGTTGAAAGTAGCCCAATTTTTTCAACACGCGGCACACAAGTCAAATTCAGAGGGAGCCCAATTATTGGGCGACGAAATAGCGGTATTGGCAAAACTGTTATCTCGTCATCTCGTCATCTCGTCATCTCGTCATCTCGTCATCTCGTCATCTCGTCATCTCGTCATCTCGTCATCTCGACAATTATCACGTCATCTGTAAATTATCTCGCAATTATGTAGTCAATTATCACGTCATCTGTAAATTATCTCGCAATTATCTCGTCAATTATCACGTCATCTGTAAATTATCTCGTCATCTCGTCATCTCGTCATCTCGTCATCTCGTCATCTCGTCATCTCGTCATCTCGTCATCTCGTCATCTGTAAATTATCTCGTCATCTCGACAATTATCACGTCATCTGTAAATTATCTCGCAATTATGTAGTCAATTATCACGTCATCTGTAAATTATCTCGCAATTATTTCGTCAATTATCACGTCATCTGTAAATTATCTCGTCATCTCGACAATTATCACGTCATCTGTAAATTATCTCGCAATTATGTAGTCAATTATCACGTCATCTGTAAATTATCTCGCAATTATGTAGTCAATTATCACGTCATCTGTAAATTATCTCGTCATCTCGACAATTATCACGTCATCTGTAAATTATCTCGCAATCATGTAGTCAATTATCACGTCATCTGTAAATTATCTCGCAATTATGTAGTCAATTATCACGTCATCTGTAAATTATCTCGCAATTATGTAGTCAATTATCACGTCATCTGTAAATTATCTCGTCATCTCGTCAATTATCACGTCATCTGTAAATTATCTTGCAATTATCTCGTCAATTATCACGTCATCTGTAAATTATCTCGCAATTATCTCGTCAGTTATCACGTCATCTGTAAATTATCTCGCAATTATCTCGTCAACTATCACGTCATCTGTAAATTATCTCGTCATCTCGTCAATTATCACGTCATCTGTAAATTATCTCGCAATTATCTCGTCAATTATCACGTCATCTGTAAATTATCTCGCAATTATCTCGTCAGTTATCACGTCATCTGTAAATTATCTCGCAATTATCTCGTCAACTATCACGTCATCTGTAAATTATCTCGTCATCTCGTCAATTATCACGTCATCTGTAAATTATCTCGTCAATTATCACGTCATCTGTAAATTATCTCGCAATTATCTCGTCATTTATCTCGTCATGTCATCATCTGGTTAACTCGTCATGACCCTTCAGAGCCACCGTATTATTAGTATATTGTCCATAATTTAACCTTGTTTTTCGGATATAAAAAAACTTGTTTCTCGGAAAATATTGTTAATTTTATCAACATTTTGGGCATAATAAAAAAAATCTTGTTTCTCTGATTTGTTTTGTCACAATAAAAAAAAAATGCGTTTCTCTTTTGTCTCTATTTTAGGGGGCGGGTCGCGGAGCGAGAAAGGTTGCAAATTAAGGTCTTGACAAAATCTTACTTCTCTGATTTTTTTGGATTTTTTTATTAAAAAGCTGAACGTGCAGAGATATGTTAGAAAGCGGTAGATAGAACAGAGTTTAAATATGCTTCAAAACAATAATTGAACATGAAATATGTTCAAACAAATCATATGCACCAAACAAAAAACTGAAATCCGTGGAAAATTTAAAATTTAAAAAGGGGTTAAAATGGTGCCTTTAATTTCTATATTATATTTAAGGTGCTACATGTAGGTTCAGAAAATGTGAAGCAATAAAATGAAAATGATATGGTACTTAACATTAACTATGTGAAATTAAAATTCGAAGAAGCATAGTCTAAATGGGGCCGTCCATAATTTTCGCCATTTTCAGTTACGTACAAAGCATACGTAAGAGAGGGGGAGGGGGTCGAAATATACCCCAACCGTACGTAACTTAAATGGCGATCTTGAGAGGCGGGATTTTTTTTTTAAAGTACAAAATAAAATAAAATTTCGCCATTTATTGAGTACGTAACTCGCGAGGGGGGGAGGGGGGTAAAAAGTTACGTACGCTCTGTACGTAAGTAAAAATGGCGATAATTTTGGACGACCCCTTTAAAGTATATGTATACTCTTGTCTTATTATTAGGCTAAAAGTATTGGTATGATTTTCGTTTACTTGGTTAAAAGAATCCAATGCAGTAGCGTGCGCAGGATATTGTGAGGGGGGGCACCTGGCCATAAATGAAATTCCCCGACTATATAAAAATAGAGATACCGTAAAGTGCAGGCGTAGCTCGCACCGCGAGCGGCTTGGCGCGAAGCTCTAATGGGTGAGGTCCAGGAGCCCCCTTAGGGCCCCTTAGGGGGTGCAGGGGGCATCGGCCCGTGGAAGCTCATGGGTTTTAGCGGTTAAAAACATATATATGAAAAATGTCGCCATTTATTGCGTACGTAACTCGAGGGGGGGTAAAAAGCTACGTACGCTCTGTACGTAAGTGAAAATGGCGATAATTTTGGACGACCCCTAATAAATCCCTGGATTCAGTTGTTTTTCTGAGATTTAATTTAATAGTGTTTTAATATTGGGGGAAATTCCGTACACTCACAACTTGGCTCACAATATCAATTCAATTCAATTCAATTCAATATTTATTTTCCATCATATCAACAAGGACAAATACAATAACAATTTAACAAGTAATATGATGGATGAGGAACAACTAAAAGCAAAAGCCTGGCTTAATGACTAATAGTAGATTATTTAAGATGAAAATTGTTGATAATGTGAATTGTACTTTATGCAGTAACTTCCCTGAGACTTTAAAGCATATTTTTGGGGATTGTGCTCATGCCATTAACATCTGGGACGAATTTAAAATATGGTTTGATTTCAACATGAATTTTAATATTGTTCTTGATTACAAGAAAATACTGGTTGGCATTGGCAAAGGAGGAGACTGTAGTGCATTAATTAACTTATGCCTAATACTTATCAAAAAGGTTATCTATGATAGCAGATATCAAAATCGAATACCTTCAATTCTTGCATTTAAGTATTTAATTAAGTTTCATTATAAACTTGAGAAACAGATCTCTACCAGCAACAACACAATGTATAAATTCATTGATAAATGGACAAAATTAGAAAAGTTTTGTGAGGAGTAAAAATAAATAAAAATAATTGTATATGCTTTATTTTTAAGCTTTATTTTATACTTATTGATGTGCTTATTCATGTAACCCAGGTGTGTATACTGTAGGGGAAGGTGGGGTAATGGCGGACGCGGGGTAATCGCGGACAGGGCTGTATCTAAAGGCAGGTGAAAGAAGGTGGTATTTTGCCACCCTATGATGTTAGGTGCCTCTCCATTGAAATCACACAAAACCTATTGTGTTTATGTTAATGACGTTACATAACCAAAGGTATCTAACAATCCAAAAGTGTATCGTTTGAAAGACAAAGGTTCATACTTTGTATTGATCACATTATCCCCTCAATAGAATCACTCATGCATCCCATACCATCAAGGGCGGAAATCCCGGGGGGGGGGGGGGGATGGGGGGATTTATCCCCCCCCCCCCCCCCCCCCCCACTTTTTGACCTGGGGGGGATGGTCAATGTAATCATCCCCCCCTGATTTTTCACATCTACCAAAAAAAAAAGGAAAAAAGGGGGGGGGGGGGGGAAAGGAAAAAAAGAAAGAAAAAAAGGGGAAAAAGGAGGGGAAAAAAGGAAAAAGAGAGGGAGGGAGGGAGGGACATAAGAACGTTTGGAGTTTATTGTACGTTGGTTAGGATACATACGCGTATGTACGTTAAGAATCCATCTTTAGGAGGTAACTAATTAACTTCTTTCTGGTATAGGCCTATCTGCCTATTTAAAAAGCCAATATTGATCAGAAATAAAGTGATTGCTTTTCAATAAAATATTGGTCAAAAGTATACCAGATCGCACGAAATGAGTTTGAAAATTGAAAAAAATTCTACTTCTCAGGGGGGCATATCCCCCACCCTCAGACGCCCCCTGTTGGAGCTTTTAAACCATATAGATACTAAAATCAAGAATATATCAGTATAAAAATGCTCAACTTCTTTCGTGCATTGATAAAAAACAAAATATTTATTGAAAATGAAGCGATGGCTTTTCAATACAATATTCGTCAAAAGTATACACCAGATCGCACCAAATGAGTTTGAAAATTGAAAAATTTTCTACTTCTGAGGGGGGCACATCCCCCTCAGACTCCCCCCTGTCCGCGCATAGCTCGGAGTGCGGTGCTGCGCACCGCATGGATGGTACCAGCTAAATTTAATTTTTTTAGGGGCAAAACTTATCATCCCCCCCACACCTAACAAGAAATTTCCGCCCCTGCATACCATGATCACTTTCATTATTTACTGACTGCCCCTCGTATACTGATGAAAGAAGAGATATGAAATATTTCAAAACAGTATACCGTAAACAATATTTTCTACTGAATTTTTTGTATGTCTATTAATTAATTAATTAATTAATTTATGGTATGACAAATGCGATAAATTAATTAATTAATTTAACCTATAAATAATAATAGTAATAATAATGATATAATAATATACACTGAGCTCAAAAAGTACAAGCATGTAAAACTATTACTAGTAAATATACAACTTATGATGGAATAAGTGACGACATCTGCTATAATTAAAGCTGCAAGTAGGTTGTGATTTTTCTTTTTAATTGGCTAATACGTGTATCATTTTTGATATCATTTGGCAGACTATTCCACACCTTTGGCCCTGTGTTCAATAGCCCTTTTGTCTTGTGCATGCCTAATTGATAGTTATCTTTATTCCTTGTGTTTTAAGTATGAACATCTCTGTGGTTCGTAAAAATACCGATGAATGATTTAGGTAGCATTCCATGTTTGTACTTATACATAAATATAGCTACTTCTTTCTTATACATGTTGAAAACATAATTTTAGTGTGTTATATTTTTCAAATAAAGGTTTTGATGCGCTTAGGTATATATAGGAGCTATTTGATATAATTCTAGTGCCCTTTTTTGCAAACGAAATGCTTTGTTTAAATACTCTTGAGGAGCATTTCCCCATACTAATATACCGTAATTGAGATAGCATAAGACCATAGAGTAAATAGCTGATACATCACGTGTTTTGGTAGAAAGTATTTAACTTTGTTTAAGACCCCTATATTTCTAGAATATGATCTACACGTATTACTAATCTGTTTTTGTAAGATTTTCATCAATTGTAATACCTAAAAACTTTGCTTCACGCGCACGAACAAGTTCGGTCTCATCAAGGTAAATGTTGTGTTGATCATCTATATTCATTGTCTGATAAGATGTTCCAAAATACATTTGATTGGTCTTTTTAGCATTAAGTGACAGTTTATTTGCTTTGAACCATTCAGTTGCTAACCTCACGGAGCTCAATATTTAAAGTCTCCCATAACATTGACAGATCATTATGACTATAGAGAACGGTGGTATCATCCGCAAATAGTATAAAAGATAAAAGTGTTGATGTGTTACAAATATCATTCATATATATAATAAATAATAGTGGTCCGAGTATTGACCCTTGAGGTACACCGCAAGATATTGAGCTTTGAAGATGCTAAACCATTATAAGAAACATACTGTTTTCTATTGTACAGATAATTTGAAAACCAATCATACACAACACCTCTGAAACCATAGTGAGATAATTATGCAATAGAATGGTATAGTCAATATCGAACGCTTTTGATAGATCCCGGGGGGGGGGCACTCAACTTTTTTTGTGTAGGGGTGTGCCGCACAGGATCTCAAAAAGGGGGCTACAGAACTGAACTGAGTGGATTTTATGACGAAAAATAGGGTCTTAGGAACTGGGTTTTTTCCAAAAAAGTAGGTCTTGAGAACTGGCCTTTAGTTCAATTTTGATTAGCAAGAACGCAAATTTTTGATTTTTTTTTGGTTTTAGAACGCAAAATTTTCGAATAATTGGGGCTTTGGAACGCAAATTTCGCGATTTTTGACATTTCAATAAAATGGGGGTCTTAAGAACTGATGCAGGCTCAAAAGGGGGGTCATAAGAACTAGCAGCAGAGGGTGAAAAAGGGGGTCTTCAGCGTGGCACATACCTATACCCTTTTCCAATGTCAGTGCCCCCCCCCCCCCCCCGGGTGATAGATCCATGAAGATACCTACATTATCATGATTATATATTCCCTCGTCTATTTTCTTAGTCAAATCATTAACATCTAGAACTGGCCGGTATAAGTAGAATGTTTTTGACGGAATCCATATTGTTTATCATACAAAATATTATGTTTACACAGGAAATCATAGCAGCGGTTATACACAATACGCTCCAAAATCTTTGATAAACAGGGTACTTACAAGCTAGTACAGATACAGGTCTATAATTCATGATTTGTGGATTATCTTTCTTATATATAGGTACAGCTTTAGCTATTTTCAAATCATCAGGCACTACACCATTACTTAACGATACATTGAAATGAATACTAGTGTAAGAGGATAAGCTATTTCCTTTTTTATTAGATCCCATTTAATATGATCGTGACCTGCGCTCTTATTACTACCAATAGATATTATCTTTATTATTTCTTCATCATTTGTTGGTTTAAAAAAGCAGGTTGAACTGATGTTTTCGTTCAGATAAGAAGAGTAATTGTTTCCAGGTTTCAGAGTTCAAGAAAAAATGGACGAAAACAAGTTATGCGGTAAATTTTAAAGCTACACAGTAAAAAAAAAAGTGAACAACATGTTTAAAAAATTGAACAACTGCTGTTTGACGGGTGAGCTGAGCAACTTGTTGCTCAAAATATTAAACATCTGGGGTTGTTTAAAGTTTTAAACACCTAGTTGTTTAACTTTTTAAACAACATGTTTAAAATCAGATTTTACACATTGGTGTTGTTTAAAAATTGTTGTTCAATTTTCAAGGGTTGTTTAAAGAAAGTTGTTCAATCCTCATGGGTTGTTCAAAGAAAGTTGTTCAATCATCTTGGGTTGTTCAAAGAAAGTTGTTCAATCATCTTGGGTTGTTCAAAGAAAGTTGTTCAATCATCTTGGGTTGTTCAAAGAAAGTTGTTCAATCCTCATGGATGAAATTGGCCTGTTTAAATAACCAGGGTTGTTTGATGGTGGTTGTTTAAAACTGCAGGGTTGTTTAAATGATGGTTGTTAAAAAAACAGGGTTGTTTACTGGTAGTTGTTTAAAATTCCAGCACGATTTGAAGACTTGAATTTCTTGTGTTGAAGTACACAGACAGAACGGCAGAACTGTCGAATTCGGATGCCTTCTGTCTGTGGAGCAAAATCGCGAAATTAAAATTATATTTTTGCAACAAATATCCATCTTCGCCGTCTATCATCAAACTATATCGGTTCTTTGGTCATCATATTTCATTATTTTCTTGATTGTATTTCCCCATCTTGTCAGCAAAATCTTTAAAATTATGATTTAAAATCGAAATTTGTTTACCGAACGAAATACGGCGGCCATTAATTTGCAGCATATCGCGAACGAATCATTGTGACACGTGACTTGTGACGTCACAAGTAAACAACGTTGTTCAAGATCACTTTGTATTGATGTGAACGGCGTTCTTTATACTGTAAACAACACCTGTTTAAAAAAATGTTGTCTTCTTTAAACAACGATGTATAACTTTTACACATCTGTTGTTTGAAAAAGTGTACAACCGAAATTGAACAGCGATATTTTGTACATCGTTTTCTCTGTGTACGCGCACGGTCTTCTAAACTTTTTTGGCCCTGCATTTCTTCTTTTTTAATATAGGCAATACTCTATTCGACCACGCCCCCTCTTTTAAGACAAGGACCATGCGCGCCCATCCCTATCTAAATACTATTTGTGGCGAGTCTGTCTGTCCGTCCAATGACTTCGGGTGCAGATCCCTGCCCATGTAATCGCTATGCACAGGGATCTTCGCCCCACGTAGACAACAAACTGTTGCTACGCGCGAGCGTATAAACAAAACAAAACATGGCGCACGCGATTGTCGGTGCACGCGTAATGGGGCAGACCGTTAGGTGCGTACGCGTTCGTGGCGCAAACTGGGTATTTTCATGGGGCGGGTAAACAGTGTAAAAGGAAGCTGTCCGGTGGCTAACAAGGATAGGAAAAGGACTCCAATTAACTCCCGGGCGTGTTTTTGTATGAGTTACACTATATGCATATGATCAGGAGGTAAAAAAGGATAAGATGGCGGGTTAGGGTTAAATATAAAGGAACTGGGAGCGTAAACCGTAGAAACCGTAGGCCTTCATCCAGGAACACGTTATGTATTAAACATGTTATTGTTAAAAGAGCGTGTGTGGTCTAGTGGATAGATCGCAGGTCTCACGATACAAAGGTTGTGAGTTCGAGCCCCGCTACGGCCAACATGTTTGTATCCTTAGGCAAGGTACTTAGTCTCAATTGCCTCGTGGTTCAGAAGTCACGTAGAAATGGTGGTCTCGTGCATCAGAAGAGCAAAATCCGAGCACGTTAAAGGTCACAGACTCCTTCGTAAAGAGTAGGGGAGCATCCCGGTCTGTGTACACAAAATTTCATGTCCCTAGGTTTCAGGGGCACTGTACCGTTAATGCCCGAGGTAGGGCGCTGTGTACAGTATAACAGTATGTATGTAGTATGTATGTATGTAAAGTGATTGCGAATTGCTGTGGTATGATGTCAGTGCCTCAACATCGCGGACCCATCTATATATGTATATGCGCGCAGGCCACAACGGGCCCTCATCATGCCTATCATGGGATGTCTTTTATATAAATGGGAATGTTACAGGGACATGTATAAATATAAAGGGACGGTTTGAGCAAACATTTAACCCCAAATAGCTTTAACTCTCGGGCGTGTTTTTCCCGGTTTTTCCCGAGTTAAACTATGCATGCATGATCAGGATGAAAAGAGTCAAATCTCTCCGAATCTGAATCTGAATGGTAATCTCAACGCCTCCTTCAGAAGCCAAACGAGATGATATGGTGTGCGCATATCGTATGTTGTTCTTTTAGTCTTGCGTTGGTGCTTCGTTGCGTCTGATGAAATCAGCAACGTTTGTCTTGAAAGTTTCGGGATTGTTGATGTTGACTAAGTTTTCAGGGGGTGGGGGTGGGGGCTTCAGTCTGCATGCGCCATGAATCAAACCCAGACCTTGAGCGTACAAGTATGTACAGTGTTGTTAAAGTTTAACACTACATGTATAGCGATTCGGATAGGCCCTAGGCCAATCATGGGATGTATGTTATATAACTGGGAATGTTACATGGATATCGGTGTGCGAAAACATGTGTGATTTAAATACATATGTTTAGGCATGCCTACGGAGGAATAATCAATGTCGACACACAGTTCTCGATACTGGGCACAGACAGATCATGACGATCGACCCCTCCTCTCGCTGACTCTAAAACTAAAAGACCTCAGAACTTAGACCCCAATATAAAACCCTAACCCTAGGCCTAATAACACATGTACTGAATACGTGGATGCACATGGGGTAGCCTACCTGGATTTAAGGGCACATGAGGTTCCTGTATTATGGGGATTTGGAATATTAATGGCACCTGCGATAACTGAATTTTAAGAGTATACACATCCCATAAACCCCCAACCCGAGAACCGCCCAACCCACGAACCGCTAAATCTAGTTTATACTAATTGCCTACTAATTATACGACAGGCTGCGTTTAGTTTCAAAAAAATCACAGATCGATCCATCTCCAAAATGTTGCTGTAATAACACACATCTACAGGGTAATTTCTCTCTTTTGTCATGCTGTTTTACAGCTGATCAAAACTGCTGATCCATGTGCTTTAGTTGATAAAATGCTCACCTTTTCAGCTATGGTAAATAATCCTTTTCATTTGTTTGAAAATCTCTTACTCTAAGTTCTAACTGTTGTTAGTGTTACTGTCATTAATATTGACATTGTACTCTTTTGACTTGTTATTGACATACAATGCAATTTCAATTTGCATTGCCATTGAATTGTTCGTGAAAGTTCATCATAATCTTGGCAATATCCTCAAATAGGTCTTACACACGGAATAAAGCACACTTTACTTCCATATGCTCAGAATCAGTGCACATGATGTCACATACTAAATTTCTGACACCTGATTGGTCACTGCTTCTGGTTAGATAGTATACAAAAATGGGCATCAATTATGGGGGGGGGGGGGCACTTTTTGAAGGGTGGGGGACAGGACACTATATCAAATGCCACCCCCCCCCCCCCCCGATTTCTCAGTCAAAGGGAATTATTGGAATTATGACGTTCAAATAAGTACAAAGATTAACTCCAGTTAGGTTCAAAATCATGAGATAAAGAGTTGAATCTCTAATTTTCGAAACTCATCGACTCTAATGTGTCATCCTTCTGTAAAAGTCTCGAACCCAGCCATTTCAAGTGGCAAGTTGAAGTTGTATGTTACATTTTGAATTAGGCACTATAAACATTAACAATACAGACATCTGATAATTCTGATTTGCATCACTGTACATCTCATAAAACCTGGCTCTTATCAGTGGGGTGGGGTGTTAATCACCTATTGCTATTCTTTTCCACTTCTTAACAATAGAAAAAGAGTGAATTTTTCCGCGTTTTCTTCTAGTTGTAAAAAGGCAAGGCCCCTTTACTAACGATGGTGTTCTGCAACTATCTCAACGAAGTATAACAGTTACTCTTCATGTATATGGTCAAAATTGAAATATAGTTGATATACGATAAAATTACTATCACTCCATACACATTCCATATTTCCACTCCAGTATGTGCGTCAAACTTAACAACCACAACGGACTGCATAGATCTGCTGGTCACTAGGGATTGGAGTGGTCAGAACATCAGGATCATATAAATCTAAAGTCTTGAGTATCATCACCTGCACGGCTAAGCTAGTGTTTGCTGATACTAGTAAAAATACTATAAATTGAGCACCAATCAGATATAGTACCATGAATTTAATAATTAAGGTTGTTTAATTATAAAAGGTGTTTTTATTTTATTTGTCTCCACTAGCATTTTCTGCAAGTTGTGAAAAGGCTCAGATGCAAGATGAAACCATTCAACTGTAAATGTCGCAGAGGCGGTCAGTGGGATTGTTTTGACAGATTCCGACGTCATGTTACAAGACGACACCAGAATTATACCAGAAGAAAATTTGGATCAAGATCTGAACATACTCATCATGATAGAAGTGTAATACGTGAATCTGTGGAACTGCAATCACATAGTGGCAAAAAAGGTATACAAACATTTGAAAGGTTAAGAAGGACTAGAAACAAAATGCAAATCGGTGATAAACCATTCAAATGTACAAAATGTGAACAGTATTTTATACGGAAATCGGATATGGATGATCATATTAAAGGAATGCATTTAGGTGAAAACTCATTCAAATGTACTCATTGTGACAAATGTTTTACCCTGAAATCAAATCTGATGTCTCATGTGAAGACACACACAGGTGAGAAACTATTCAAATGTGTGCAATGTGATCAGAGTTTTACACACAAAAACAATTTGATATCTCATCATGTCAAAATACACACTGTTGAAACACCATTCAAATGTCCGAAATGTGACAAGCGGTATCCAAGGAAATCACATTTGTCTTACCATATGAGGATGCATACAGATGAGAAACCATTCAAATGTCCAAAATGTGACAGGTGTTTTTCACAGAAATCATATTTGGATACTCATGTTAGAAGAACGCATACAGGTGATAAGTCATTCAATTGTAAACATTGTAACATATGTTTCACAAACAAAACAAAATTGGCATCTCATGCCGAAATACACACAGGTGAGAAACCATTCAAATGTTCAAAATGCCTGAAGTGTTATACACGGAAGTCACATTTGACTCGTCATGTCAAACTACACAGAGACGATAAACCATATCAATGTATACACTGCCACAAGTGTTTTACACAAGAGTCACATTTAACTTCCCACATTAAAATACATGTAGAAGAAGAGAAACCATTCAAATGTTCAAATTGTGACAAGTGTTATACACGGAAGTCACATTTGACTCGTCATGTCAAACTACACACAGACGATAAACCATATCAATGTATACACTGCCACAAGTGTTTTACACAAGAGTCACATTTAACTTCCCACATTAAAATACATGTAGAAGAAGAGAAATCATTCAAATGTTCAAATTGTGACAAGTGTTTTACACAGAAATCACATCTAAATTCTCATGTGAGAATACACACAGGGGATACACGTAAACCAATCAAATGTTTACACTGCAACAAGTACTTTATTGGGAAATCACATTTTGCTGCTCATATCAAAATACACAGAGACAAGCAACCAAATAATATTACTTTACATGAAGAGTGTTCGATGAAGAATTTATCTGAAGTGAAATCTCATGTCAAAATAGATACAGGTGATAAACCATTCAGATGTTCTCAATGCGGCACAAGTTTTACACAGAAAGCACATTTAACTTCCCATGTTAGAATACACACAGTTTATGTCAAAATAGACATCGATGAGAAACCCTTCAATTGCTTACAAAGTGACAAGGGTTTTACACAGACATCGCATTCAACATCCCAGGCTAGCAAGCACACAGGTGGCAAACCATTCAAATGTTTACATTGCGATCAATGTTTTATGTGGAAATCAAATTATAATCTTCATATGAGAATACACACATTCAAATGTACGCAATGTGAAAAGTGTTTTATCCGCAAATCACATTTTATTGCTCACATTAAAAGACACACAACCGATACCCAATTTCGATGCACTCTATGTGGCAAGTGTTTTCGGCGGAAATCAGAATTGAATGTTCATAGCAAGATACACACAGTTGATAAACCCTTATTCAAATGTCCCAAATGTGGTAAAAACTTTCAGAACAAACAAAGTAGGAAGAAACATATGCTATTGCACGCAGGCACGGCACCTTTCAAATGTGAGTATTGTAATCGGGGTTTTAGATGGAAATCGCATTTGGGTTACCATGTCAAAATACACACAGGGGACAAACCATGGAAATGTAAACGATGTGACAAGTGTTTTGCACGACAGACTGATTTGAATGCACATGTCAGAATGCACAAAGGTGATCGGCCGTTCAGATGCTTACAATGTGACCGAGGTTTTCTATGGGAATCCCATTTGTCACGTCACATGACTATACACAAAGGTGATAAGCCATTCATCTGTTTACAATGCGGGAAATGTTTCATGCGGGATGCACATTTAAAATCTCACATTAAAATACATACCGGTGACAAACCACATAAATGTGACCAATGTGACAGGTGTTTTTCATGGAAATCACTCTTAACACGTCACTTGACTACACACACAGGTGTGAAGCCATTTCATTGCAAACAATGTGATAAGTGGTTTACTCGGGAATCAATCTTGAACTCTCATCTAACAATACACACAAATAATAAACCAAATGAATGTACAATCTGCGGGAAATGTTTCACATGGAAATCTGAATTTATTATCCATACAAGAATGCATACTGGTAGTAGAATCTATAAATGTATACACTGTGACAAAAGTTTTGCACAGAGGTTACATTTGGCATCTCATGTATACACTCATACAGGTGTTAAACCTTACACATGTGAAAGTTGTGGCAAGGGTTTTGCACAGAAATCAAATTTGAAAACTCATGTGAAGAAGTATCACACAGTTTAAAATTAAAACTGCTAATTTCCAAATACACCAAATATTTGTTTTATTTCATTGTGTTTTAAAACACAAAATGCCTTCACAAAAGGGTGGTGTGTTTTTTCAAGATTAGTCCAAAGCTTCCAAAAATTCCTCTTTTAAAACACAAATTAAAATGTAAGGCCCCAGCGATTCAGAGGTGGTAAATCATTCAAATGTATAATGTTTGATTAAAGGGGCATTGAGAGATATGTATGGGAGTGCGCCCTCAATTATCCTGGAAATCAGTTTGTTTGCATCAAAGTAATACTTAGGCATATTCTAAGTACCATCTGAAACAGTTTACCAACATTCGCCGTTTATCATATAAAATTTCATGATTTTCTTAGTTTCGATATAATCATATCGTTATTTACTCATTTAGTATATCGATACATCTCTCAATGCCCCTTTAAGTGTATGTTCAGGAGTCAGGCTTATGCAGCCATCAATGTGAATCTTAAACCTACCCTCCTCAAGGATAGTCAAAGATATAGATAGATGCATAACCTTTAAATTATATACTTATTATGTTAATTTAATTTCTCCCATATATTACTATACAACACATAGGCCTACACATTGCACTACAGTGTACATGTAGACATGCGAATCTTCAACTGATATATTACAGGAAAGGATGAATCTCGACCTATTTTTTCTGAGGGAAGGTGTCACTGCAAATTATGAGCGTTTACTTTTGGACAAACTAAAAGTAAACTCAAAAGTGAATGCAATACTAAACACTTAAATGTATGTGAGCCCAACAACTAAGCTGTTTTCTACCCACCCTCTAATATATAACTGTCCCATTAGATCACTGATGGTGGAAACATCTGTGATTATATTCACTCACTTGGAGCGTGCTTTGAGGTCAATTGGGTGCAAACTGCAAGAAATGTTTAGTTGTGCGTGTACTTTTACATTTACTTTTGTGTTTAGAATTGCGTTTACTTTTGAGTTTACTTTTAGTTTGTCCAAAAGTAAACGCTCCTAATTTTTAGTGTGTAATGATAAAGGTAAAGGGTTGAGGAGGGGTAGGTCAAAGATTCAAATTGACACATGTATTAACATATAAAGTATCACACGGTATAAATCAGATTAGTTTGTGTTATATTTACACGAATTATTTCAGGGTATTTCAGAAAACCCAAGTTAAGAGTCTCATATGAAGAAGTATAAGATTTATAAATCAGATTTCATTGCTCAATGTCCAAATACGCTAAATGTACTGTAGTTAATTTTAGTATTTGTATACACCATCCGATGTGCAATATTAAAGTGTGTGCAATAATCTTAAGTTGGAATGTAAGTATCAAATGTTTTTTTCACAGATATATATCAAATTTAACTGCATTAAATAACATGACACAGTGTACTATATGAATTCACACACAAACTTTTGATTGGTTATTTTATTGTTTAAATACACAGGTGGTAAAACATCACAATGTAAAATTGCTTGTATTTGTGTTTAAGTTCACAGAGTTAAAAAAAAATTAAATCGTAAAATTGTATTTTTTGTATCAAGATATATCACACATTCTAAAACTATATTTGACTACACATGTACGAATACACAGACTATTGGTAATTACATGTACATTGTTCAATGTTCACGAAGGTGGTAAACTGTTTTTAAAAAAATGTAAAATTTGTAATAAGAGTTTTACATCTCATGTTAATGAATATCACATAATAAATAATTGTATATCAAATCTTACTGTGATAAAACTATTCAAATGTAAAATTGTAGTAAGTGTTTTATTTACACTGAATCGATTTCAAGTTGGCATATTATATCAACTTAAGAAATATCACACACTTTCAAATCTTAAAAATCAGATTTGAGTTACGTGTACGAATACACACAGAATATTGGTATTACTCTGCAGCTCAAAAGTATTCGCGCAGTGATTATATTCTAGAAAATCTACTATGAACAAACTATTGATTGAATAAACGATGTTGAAAACAGTCAATAGTTTGGTCTATGGATTTTATAATCACTGGGGGAATACTTGTGAGCAGCAGTGTATTTGTTTAATATTTACTACTTGTTTTGCTTTTGGTTTTTTTGGGGGGTGTTTAGTGTTTTACACAGAACAAAAACCAATTTTACAAATGTAAATGAATATCATACATTTAGTTTCAATCAAATCTCACTGTGATTTGTGTTTTACAAAAGTTTTAAAAACATGTTTGAATTGATACAATATAAATACAGTGTAAGTGATTTCATTTGATAAATTCACAAAGGGTGTACGCCATTTCAGTTTAAGTATAATTATATTAATTAATAAGTGTTCTATTCACACAGACATTTTGCCTTTAACATCAAGAATGTTTACACTTTAAAATGGAGGAGATGTTTAACCTTAGAACAAGACCTTGTGCTGACATAGGTTCTTCCCATTTAGAATAAAGGTATATTTAGTTGGGTTTTTTCACAGAATCTAAAAAGGAATGGGTAATTTATCATACACCATGTGCAATAGTAAAAACATATGTTAAAATAAGCGATAATGTAGTAGGACGAAGACAATATGATGGTGATTATTAACAATGATATTGGAAAGATTGATTGGATAAAGTATACTTTACTGTAAGTCCCAGGCATGCATCAATTACACGGTAGAAAATATAACCTCATTGTAATTTTTATGATGCACCTTATTCCGTCAAATACTTGATGCATTATAACTGGAACTTATAAAGTATACTATTTCCGATTGAATGATCCTTTTTCAATGATCTTAAACACATGTTACACTTTATCAAAAGGGCTATCAATGCACTGCCCTCTGGCGGCACACCCATGCAAGGTTAATATAATAGGTTAGCACTAGTGACATGCATTATCTTACAATGTATTCTGATATTAATGCATAGTTTAACAAAAGAAAGTTAACCAATTATGTTAACCTTGCACGATTCAAACTTTCAGCATTTGTATTCATATTCATAATAAACGTTATCAACAATAGAGTCAACAGGAAGAGCACTAAACAAGTGTACAAATAAAATTGCAAGTCTCGACTTGACTCATTTGTTTGATAAAGCATAACTTTTGTTGAGGACCATCGATTTGGGGTGTCTACTAACCTAAGACCTAAGACCCAAAACCTAAGACCCAAAAACTAAGACCCAAAACCTAAGACCCAAAAACTAAGACCCAAAACCTAAGACCCAAAACCTAAGACCCAAAAACTAAGACCCAAAACCTAAGACCCAAAAACTAAGACCCATCAGTAGTTTACCCCCCTCTCAACTACTAACCTAAGACCCTTGGATTTTTGGCGCCAAAATGGATTCAAATGATCCGTCATCCTCTCTAAACAACTTATCAACTATCCTCGTGTATATAAAAGTGATTTTTAGGACATTTGGGAGAGGGTCTTAGGTTAGTAGTTTACCCCCCTCTCAACTACTAACCTAAGACAAATGGCGCAAGAGTCGATCAGAGAAGGATCATGAAGAATGGATTGTTCAGAAAAATCGTGTAATCAAACTTATTACTGACTCTAAAATTGAGTACTTTTCTAAGAAGTTTTCTGAATCAAATGCCAAAGATATGTATGCCACTATAAATGTTCTGCTTAACAAATCTCCAAAGGTTTTACCGGCTCTTGACTGCTCTGATCAAGCACTTGCTAATGAATTTCTATCCTTTTTTGTTGAAAAAGTTGAAAAGATCAGGGCTAATGTTAGTGTTCATGGTTCTACTATCTCTGAGGATGATGAAGTTAGATGCACAAATAGTGTTTACATGAACGCATTTTCATCTCTCACCGAATCCGAGGTCAGTAAGATAATAACGAGGTTTCCGAGTAAAACATGTTACTTAGACACTCTGCACACATGGCTTGTGAAAGACAATCTTAAAATCCTTTTGCCTATATTCACTAGAGTTGTAAATAGTTCATTGATGTCTGGGGTGTTTCCAAACACATTAAAACAGTCTATTATCACTCCAGTGATTAAGAAATCTAATCTTGATAACAACATCTTAAAGAATTATAGACTTGTGGCCAACATGAAATTCATGTCCAAAGTAATAGAAAAGGCTGCTTCATGTCAAGTGACAACACATGTTGACAACAACAATATGGGCGAAGTTTACCAGTCCTCATACAAGCGGTCTCATAGTACTGAAACTGCCCTTCTGAAGGTTAAGAACGATATCAACCAGTTCGTGGATCATGATAAAGTTATTTTCTTGGTGTTGCTTGACATGTCAGCGGCCTTTGATACAGTTGATCATTCCATTTTGTTGCATAGACTTAATCACATTTTGGTATTGATGGCTCTGTTCTCTCTTGGTATAAATCTTATTTCAATCAGCGTAATGTCAGAGTTGCAATTAAAAACGCTATGTCTAGTGAGCACACGCTTACTTACTCTTTGCCACAGGGTTCCATAATTGGCCCTCAGGGTTTCATCATGTACACCACCCCTATTGGTGAGATCATCCGTCGTTACAAAATATGTTTCCATTGCTATGCGGATGATATTCAGCTCTATGCCGAGTTTGATCCTAAGATCCCTGGTGATCGTGAGCGTGTCCTCAATAACCTGTCTGCTTGCATATCTGATATTACCTCTTGGATGTTACACAACAAGTTGCAGCTTAATCAGGATAAAACTGAGTTTTTCATAATTGCCACAAACTGAGCTCTCACCAAACTTCTAGATATTGTATTAAATGTGGGAAATCTCTCAATAAAACCATCTGCCAGTGTTAGGAACTTAGGCGTTGTTTTTGACGGCACTCTAAATATGTCTACCCATGTTAGTAAGCTTTGTAAGACTTTGAACTTCCACATTCGTAACTTATGGCGGATTCGTCGCTTCCTTAGCCAGGAAGCGTGCCATCATGCCGTCAGAGCACTTGTCTTGTCTCGCATTGATTATGCCAATTCCCTCTTGTAGGCTACGGAGCACGTGAAGCTGATCTAAAACGTTTGCAACGTATCCAAAATAAAGCTGCCAGACTAGTTTTTGCATGTGGACGAGACAGGTGCTCTGTCAAACTGTTGCGTTCCTTACACTGGCTCCCACTCAAAGAAAGAATACATTTCAAAATCATGTTGCAGGTATATAAGTGCATATCTGGTACTGCTCCGGCTTATCTACAGAATCTTGTCGCGTTGTACAATCATCCTGATACTACTAGAAGTAGGCACAGACTTCGTTCTTCATCTGACATAACAAAGCTCAATCCCGTTCGTTCACACAAAAGAGCTGGTGATTGTTGTCTCTCTGTTTTCGGACCTCAGCTCTGGAATAAGCTTCCTATTTATGTCAGAGAAGCTAGGACTGTGTCTACTTTTAAGAGTCTTCTAAAGACCTATTTATTTCCAAATGTGTAATTTTTGTATTATTGTATATGTTATGTGTATTATGTATGCCGTATATTGTTTTCGGGGGCGTTGTTTAAGCGCTGTGCTTTTTATAGAGCGCTATATAAATGCCTATTATAATAATAATTAAAAAAAATTAAAAAAATTAACCGTGTTAATTGTCTGTTGGGCTATTGTTCACATTGCTATTATAATTATATACACAAAAGTAACATTTTGTTCTTATCAAATGTTGGCCGGTCCATCTTTTTATTTGATATTCCATGTAATGTATAACTTGTGTTTTAATAGTAATCTTATAATTTGATTTAGCACGAATAGAATGTATTAATAAATGTTAAAACAGAAAATAATGTTTGAGTTTAGAAAAACATGGCCTCGTTAATGTGTAGTCACTGTCTTAGGGTACAATAGAAATATTTAGAGTGTAACAATGCAAATTAGATTATACAATTAAAATGTATTTATTTAATTAATACAGAGTATTCAGGTGTGTCGCTTTTAAAAAGTGTAAACGATCATGGAACATTTTGAAATATTGGATTTCTTATATATTCTAAGCGTAATAAACATGATGTTTCGTTGTACTCACGTGCTTCTTGAATAAAGATACAAACCCAATTACTATTACCTTACCAATTTTATGATCGTCTAGTTGGATTAAACCATATCGAAATAACTTTTTATTTGAAGCAGTAAAAACGCCAACGAAATTGCTTCTCGAAGCCCTACTTATTTTGGTCTCTAAGAAACATGTATGCCACTGTAACCTTTATTCTTTTTATTGAGATATAATTTAACATCAATTGTATCAATAACATTGTTACAATCTATAAAGGAAGCGTAAAAGTACATTTGAATGTCGCTGTGCAATGACAACATATCCAAGGATGGGGCATTTAAAAGGTAAAAGAAACAACACAATAACACGGGGGCCGACGTTTCGGAATGATAAAACAATTCCTTTAAAGGTAGATGTTCCGATTGCTGACCCGATTTTCAACTTGACGTTTTCTATTGTACATGAAAGGTCATCCTTAAAATTGTTGCGTTACAAAGTTTGAGTTGCATAACTCCAATGGTTTTATTTTTAGGAAGCGCAAGGTCAAAAGACATGTGCCCATTGAGTACTAGTAGTACACAGACTGGTTGGTGGTTATAACCACCTTTGGCAGTAATTCACCACATTTAAGCCTATAATTTTCAAATGAAACATTTCTGGCCCCTAATATTTTACAGACATTATGAGAAAAATATGGGGATTCTTCTGATACCAAAATATCTTGATGTGAACAAAAATCATAGCCTCAAAAAAGTGATCGGGTCATAAACCTTTAACTAGGTATACAGGGTGAGTAAAAAAAAAAAGGTGTGTATTCTGATTGAAAAATAAATAAAAAATATTTCTGACCACAAAATTAAGGCAACCAATAATTTAATCAATTGCGCCATTAATCTGCTATCATCGGCAAAAAGAATCACGGCAATATATGGTACCGTTTAGTAGATATGAATATTTCTGTAAAAGAACTGAATTTTTAAACCGAACACATTTGTGATTTCACGCTCAATATTAAGCGCTTAATGATTTGTACTAGGATTAACATGCAAAGGATTAAACAGTCTATTTATTAAACCAATTAAATAAATAATAGCCGTGTTCAGAATTTCTCCTCATTATTTAACATGAAATAAAGAGAAAATGTTATCACCACTTGTGAGTTAAAGTAATTGCAAGGATTTAAAAAAGATCCATAGATTTCATAAACATGATAAACAAGACGAGGACGTGGAATAAAAATGACCAAATGAGTGACTATCTGATATTGTATAAGGCCATGTGTTTTGAACTCACCACCCAAAAAGGGTGGTGGCGTTGCATTTTTGGTGACAAATCATCCATCTCTCTCTATTAACTCAACAACTAAATGTGGTACAGCTATGGTTGAGGTGTCATGTGAAAGCCTATTTATCTAGCTACATTGTGTTAAAAAATCAGGTATTTCTATACATGTTTGGCTGAGATATGATTGATTATGTTGTGAAAGTCAGGGGTGGTGGCGGTGGTGGCGGCGGCGCTGTGTGCAATCTCTATGGGGAATATAGAAAATGTTTCCAATTCTACGTTCAATTTACTATAACTCCTCATCCCTGTATGCTACAAACATGATTTTGCTCTCATTTTATAGATTATTTTATATTCTATAAGATTCTGTTTCAACAAATGTGACAACTATTGTGCAACAATTGTAATCATGAATCGATTGCGTTGTCCTTGGCTTTTTCCCTATTCGCTACACAGTGAACTTGCCTTAATTCATCGGTTTTACATACATGACTATAACAAAAGAAATATTTAACCGATGATAGCAAAATTATATATTTTTGGAAAGCTCTCAAATAGGGGAATCCAAAAATACCGTTTAAATCAGGATAGGGTACATACCAAAAAAAATATACTTGTAAACTCTAATAAATATGAAATTTAAACGTTTGTGCTCATTTACTTCTCGATATAGTATATGTCAACATGTTTACCATTAACAACTATTATGTTCTGGTGGGTAATTTCATGAGGAACTTAAATATGCACAGTAAAATTATGATTGGGATAGGTATAAAATTATTATTGAGCTTAAATCAAAATATGAAAAAAAATCGATATTTTTTGAACATTCTTAATCACAACATGTTACCATTAGGTCTTATTTAAATTCTAATAGCATATTTGGATTCCTTGTGAGATTACCGTTCAGAAAATATATACTTTTTATGGGGTAGAACAAATAGTTATTGCGATATGCTAATTCGAATCTCAGATGTTGTAAAATGTAAAAATCTGGACATGCAACGGTAAGGGTGGCGAGTTCAAGACACACGGCCATAACATAATTATACACTGAAGTATTTTGATATAACATAATATTCCACCTATTTTTCATAAATATGTTCAATTAAGTAAATATTGCCCTCGATACAGTTAGAATAACGGTCAAAATATCGATGTCCACAGTAAGACTAGTAAAGTAAAAGTCTCTCTCTCTTTCTCTACATGGACATTCATTCTTGAAGACCATTGTTTTCAGGAAAGTCCATCAATAGGCAAATAATCAAGCACTTCTTCCTTCTACGTGACCACCATTATTGTTAATACAACAAAGTCTCGCTCTGGTCTTCATGCTGTTGATGGCGCGCCTGGAGATCCTTCTTCGACGCAAAGCTCTATGCATTGTCAATACGTTGCCGTAGTATTTGAAGACTTTAGAACCTTTTGTCAAGACTGTAATTTGTTATTGCTTATAATACCTGATGATATTGAATTTGAGCCTTCGAAGATGGTACCTTGTTCGGATCTAAAAATGTCCACTTTTATTCAAATACGCGTAAAATGAGTTTCTTTTAACCAATTCTAACCAAATAAAATTCTTATTAAAGCTAATTAATAGGTCTTGCTTACCATTAAAATAATTTGGGTGACAAATGCTCATATTTATTTTCAAAAATCCTTCAAGTTGAGTACACTTTTTTTGACTCACCCTGTAGGACAAGTAAAAAACACACAACTGTCTCTGACCAGCATAGACTAAAAATGATTGCACTGTAGTACAGAAGTAATGGGAGTGGGTTAAAATAATGGATTGTTCCCGGATTATTGATATAATCCTATTGTATTATACATGTCACGATGGGTGGAGAAAAGATGGGGTTTCTTCTGATATCAAAATATGGTGATGGGCAAAACAAAGCTAGTGATCGGAACATCCACCTTGAAGTTATGTCAGGGCTGAACACATCACAGTAGCCAAGTTTCTTAAGTTGGTCATTTTAAGAGAACCTAAACACTTAAGTTCAGAGCAACTCTCATATCAACATGATCAACGTCATATCACTTTAACCTATAGTTGATTCGCAGACATTGGCTGATTCACCATTTCAGTCAGAGGTAACAGAAGCAAAAGAGGGGGGAGGAACTCGAATTCTAATCGTAATATGCATGGATAATACCGTGTCATCATCAGTGCCTGTACTATTATGACGTATTCACCACTATGTAAAGATAGGGCGAACAACTATTATTAATCCTAGTGACTGGGAACTTGCGGCAAAATGATCTGCATTGAATTTGCCTGCAAACAGATGTTGTCAATTGCCCGCATATTTTTGATAAAGCAGATGTATTGTTATCCAGATAAATTGATAATGGCATTCAGGTGGTCTCATAGCCAGAAATACATAAATTAACGTTTATAACCCGCATCTTGGTTGATATAACGTTTTCTCGATCTAGGCCAAATGGTTTTGTACCTGGTTTAAATACAAAAGATGATGATTGGATTAATTCGTTTTTTCTCACAAATGAATATGTAAAACGGGTCTTTTTTTTAGTTTAATGTTTCCTTTATGTCATGTGCATAATAAAAAAGGAAAATAATAAAAAGTGAAACTTGATTATCCACTAAATTATGAATAGGTTGACGAACATAACTTTTTTCTTTTGAAAACTATATAAGGTCGATGATAGTCGATTTTTATTATTGTGGTGACCGCTTCCAAAGGGATAACATATTTCAAGCTGTTGGATTAAGTATTTGGTTGCCGTGATTTGTAAAGCTATGATCAGCTATTCACTAAGCCACACTATCATGAATAGCATTTGATTATGGAACGCAAATAATAACATCTATAAAAGTACCGCTGTTTCATCATTGGTCAAAATGGGTTCCTCTAACGCCCAATGGACGAGGTCCAAAATCGAAACCAATACGCCAGAGTTTATGAATCTACTATAGTAGGATTTGACCATTTTGTCAACGGTAGATTAACAGATGGCATTCAATAATACCTGCAACCATTGAAAATCTCTGAACCATGACACGTGTCAGTAAAATAAACTTGCCTTTGGGCACTTAAGTTAAGAGAAACGCAAGGAGAAGACGTGTGTGCTAATGCCTCTGAGCATACGAGAGGTAAATCATAGATTTATTCACCAAAAGTGAAACCAAAAATCGCAAAAAAATTAACATAATTTTGTGTAAAACAGTAATCAATCTGATTACAACATAACTCAATTTGTCATCATTTGTCAAGGTATAATTTATTTGAACTCAAAGTTCGCATAGAGAATGCGGAGTGATTCGACTGGGGATCGCAGAGAGCTAATTCCCCACTCCGGCGCTGCGAGCCGACCACAGAGGCAATCACCTTCAAATAATATCGCATATCAGATTGTCACGACTCCGCTGAATCATGAACAATCGAGTGACCTTACATTGGGACCGCAGACTCCGCTGAGTAGTGCTGGCCCCCTACTCCTAAGGCTGCCAGCCCGAAAAGAGGGAATCACTAAAAATGTATTGATTTAAGCTGATCAATTTAATATTGCAATTGCTGTACATGAAATAATATGACGTGATTTATATAATTACAAAACACATACACCTGTAATCTGTGAACCGTACATGTACATATTTTTGTATATTTATAAATAAAATAGCATTTTTAATCCAAAAAACGCATGACTCAATTCAGTATCACTTGTACTGACTAATAATTTGGTCTAAATTTTTAAAAACGAAAAAGAACGATGCCAAAAAAGAAATGCAAACCTGAAAACATGCAACGAGAATGCGACCAAATGGGCGTGGTGGGTGGGGGAAATTTGGATCAGGAACAGAATAGAGAATCTACCTCATCGTAGGAAACCTCTGAGGATTGTGACACACGAAAGGCGAACGTGACCGATCCCAGACACGCGGGGAGGGTTCCGATGAATGTAACAGCCGGCCTATTGTCGCGAGCTAGCCAAGTGGAGAATCCGCGCGTACCAGGAATTAACAACTGGCAACTTAGTGCCGTTGGCAAATGCAATTAGTTTTGATTTCACCTCAACTAATTGGTATTATGAAACTATAAGTCTTTCTCTTTTCTCACAGAAAATCTCGAACACGTATAGCATACCGGGCATTTATATCATTTCAGCACTGTGAATATCCCCGGGTGAATACCGTGATCTCAGGGCACTGGTTAGGGAATTAAATGGCGGGTTGAAAGACAAGTTTATGGCAATGGCGTGCATTAAGTGCAACTTAAATCGGCTAGGTGTGACTGTAATTGCCAGTTGTGTACTCCTACCTCATTTGGACCGGAGCGTGTTCATGCATTTGGTCATCAATGGTATTCAAATTTCACCGATTTATTGTATGCTTTAAATATTCAGCAGGCGCCGCAGTAATGACTGGCGATGAAATCAATCAAGACAATTAGTAGAGCAATTCTTCTTTATTATGTTTATTATATAAATAGTCATTTACATCTATCACAACGTTATGGGTGTACATTCGTCGTGTCTGGGACTATATACTTTAGGCATATTGTAGTCTCCGGTCGTGTAAACGGTTTGTCATTCGCTCGTGACATTATGGTCAACAGAAAAGGAACTTGCGAGGTACAGGTAATAAATACGTTCTTAACTCCAAAACTATAGCTCCAGCATGACAATAACAAATAATACATTTGTCGATAAAATTCTCGTCTTTACACGTGAAGATGAACTGGATATTAACAAAGTTATGGGTCACAAAACACTGATTTCAGTGATCAAAGTGACTGGATTAAGACCCTGTCACACTGTAGCGACTAGAGGTAACGTGTGGCCGACTTGTTTGGAAATTTGAGTGTACTTTCCTGTAAGTGTTTATTTGTTCGTGACATATTTGGCATACGTTGTATTCGTTAGGGGTTCGCAGGGGTGCGCTGCATGGTTTTT
This sequence comes from Ophiura sarsii, assembly GCA_035610835.1. Lineage (NCBI taxonomy): Eukaryota > Metazoa > Echinodermata > Ophiuroidea > Amphilepidida > Ophiuridae > Ophiura > Ophiura sarsii. The sequence continues at coordinate 11,744,758 of CM069452.1, read as the reverse complement.
AGGATATTTGTTGAGCATGTTCAAAATTTTGAGCGGGTACAACGAATACACTATGTATATACGTTGAGCATTCGCTGCGTGAGCGTTTCGCATGTTGGGTGGACGTTATTCGTCAGCTGTTCGGCCATATATATATACGGTGCTTAAGAAGAAACCTACACCCAACGTGCTCAACGTTCACGCAGCGAATGCTCAATTATATACATACCGTATATTGATCACTACGTTGTCACCCTTGAACATTTTGAACATGCTCAACAAAATTCCTAGACCCCAGTGAACCACCAGCGAATACAACGTATACCAATACGTCACGAGCGAATGACAACTTACACGAACGTGCCCCCCCCCCAAATTTCCAAAACGTCGGGCACACGTTAGCTATATTTGCTATGTGACTGGGAACTGACTGATACGTAGCTCAAGTCTCATTCGTACCACAATTTTCAAATGTGGAAATCGTTTTAATACAATTGTTCGGAATTCGGTGTGGAAGTTTATGAAAAAGAATAAATACCATTGTCATAAATGTTTGTAATTTTATGACCAAAATTAATAGTTATCCGTTAATAATGTAATGAAATACACAATATTGGTTGATTACAAACTTCAACTTGGTAGTTGTATAACAGTATGACTGTACCGCGGTATAAAATACGGATGTTTTAATATTTCTTTATGTAGGCTTATGATACATCATAGTATTGACGATGATAATAAAAGTGTTTACATAGCGCTTCCCATCAAAATCTGTTGGCATTTAGATATTATTAACCACCAAGAGATACATTGACCACTTTATATATACAAATTATACAGTGTTGTTAATTTACCGGTGCAATTCAATTTCAAATGGCGAATTACCGGTACAAATATGATTAAAAAAGTAAAATATTAAAGAACCTTTCGAAAGATAGTTTAACCATGAATTATTGTCTCTACATATGCTCGTGACCTTTTATCCGTTGAGCACTCTTTGGCTATCTCTGAGCACCTGAGACGAATAATAATCTCAGCCGTGTACAGACCAATTCTGGAAATTGCTTTTCTGTGACACCGTTGATTGTAATTTGTCCATAGACTTTGCTACGCAACCAGATTACGTGCACCATCCTATCGTCTTGATCATTCGTACCCGTATGTAAAAGTACTTTTAAGAAGAAACATAGGAGGGTATCACGTGGTACAAATCAGATAAAATTACCAAAAAAACGTTATATGCATAGCAAATTAAGTATTCGGCCTTAGTATTGACATGTTAGCAAATCACTGAAGGAGGTAGTTCTTGAAAAGAAAACTGATGAGGGATGGCATCCAGATTCATACGGATTGAAAACCGTAGATCTGAGAGGGTAAACGCACTGGGATGTGATAAACGGACAGTTGTAGATAAACGGAACGCGGTTAAATAACGACCAACCGATACGTGTTTAGCCATGCTTAGCGAACGCATTGAACAACTCCCGTGAACGGACAACCAGTGCGTTTACCCTCCCCGATCTACGGTTTTCAATCCGTACGAATCTGGATACCATCCCTAATGAATCAATGAAGAATGAAATGGAACTCCGTCGATTTTTTTTTCGGTATACAGCGTGTCCCGAAAAAACTGGGTTCAAAGGTTTGCGAGCTTATAACTAGAAAAGTAGGAAACATGGATAGTTCATATTTAAGGATACCTGACCTCAATTGGTTAAACTCTGTGATCAATGCAATATAAACTTTTTGAAATACAAAGATTTTAATATAGCGTGGTCAAAACCCATTTGTCCCACTTTTCAAGGAACCTCCCGATGTGATGCAATTGCGCATTGTTGTGTGACTTTTTCATAGTTTTGCCTTTGCATTCATTCTTTACAAAGAATTGGGCAGTAAACAAAATTATCTTGGTCATATTGCAATAATACAAGTTCATTATTTACATAAACATTAAAACAAAATGTTCTTTGTTAAAGTCCGAGTTATTGTTAAGTTCTTTCGGAGAATAAACCCCATGCCGGGAATACTGCACATAGCGCACAGGTTCTGACCACGCTCTATTCAAATCTTTGTATTTCAAAAAGTTTACATTGGATTGGTCTCCGAATTTACCCAATTAAGGTCAGGTATATTTTGTTTGATATCCTGAAATATAAACTATCCATGTTTCCTATACTTATTTCGTTATAACCTCGCAAACTTTTGAACCCAGTTTTTTGGGCGTGCTGTACATTGTGTTATGTACCACCAACCACATGATAGAACAACCATGATATACCATATCAGTATCTATGCCATGCACTTGCTACTAATTGAGATGGTTGTGACTGGGTGGACCTTCTTTATCACTTTGAAACGTTTTTTTGATTGTGTTTGATCCCAGCAGGAACAATGTTCTCATCCGAATCGTACAATGTATTTAATTTTTAGGCATAGCTCAAACCGGGGCTCAAACAGCCATACGTAGCAGAGCCATTAGCCCAGCACTTAGTCCAATTGTACACGGTAATGTGACAATCCATGATAGAATAATATTGCGGAACAGTTTCCAGTTGACAGCACCTGCTCTACGATCCCTAGCCCAGCCAACAGCTACTACTGATCCGACCTAAATGAGAGATGTCATTATAAAGAGAAAGAATAACACATAGATTAGAACTATGTCCTGAAATATGATACAAGATATAAAAAACTGGAGAGATTTTTGGCAAGCTATTCAATAGTTAATTTAAAGTCTAGAATAAGAAAATATGTTATGTATATGTTTTAGGAAGTAGTTAAGTAGATATACACGTGTGATTTTTCCCTATCAAATCAGTCAACTTTACACGATTCAAGTACAAGAAACATCTGACACAAAGTTCCATGCAGCACTACTTAAGTTTTTTTTGATAATCTTACCTTGCAATGTGTAGTACTGATAGGGATTCCTAAGTTAGAAGCCACTAGTACAGTAGCAGCTGCACCAAGCTCTACAGAAAAACCACTGAAATGAAGAACATAGATGGAATTATTTACTTAATACTGAACAAAACAGAATTGTCTGCTTCCATTTACCGCCTTCCAAGCAGAAACCAACATCAGAATCGATCATATTGCATTATCAACCGGGACTTATCAAATCACCTTTTGCTGAAATGGCATGTATTATTCAATGTTAGTAAGCACCGGTAAATCAAATCCAAATTCAAATCACTGTGTGTTCACTTCGTAGACAATCCTACCGACTGGTCTGATTGTTTCTAACAAAGTAAAAACGAACGTGTTCATTGTTCATTCCTGCCAAAAATACAAAGACAACTGAACAGTCGGTGATGCAGTGCGCGTTATCACGTTTGAAAATGTGTCCAACTTACTACATGTCCAAGGCATCATACATTCATACTTGTAACAAATGGAGTACTTGTGCATAAGCATGCACACATTGTCCAGAGGAGATATATTGTTACACTACCTTGAGGGTGTTAAAGTTGTTAAGTCTTCTCCGATGGTCTCAATGACTCGTTTTCCAAGCACACACAATCCTACAGACATTCCAGCGGCACCGTAGAATAGGATCCAAACCGGTGTTGACGCATCTTGCGCTGCCTCCCCAGTTATAAATATTAACCACAACGCTACCAGAGGACCAATGGCATTACTGTTACGATTAAAAAAAGTTATTAACATGGTAATATTATAATGGAAAGTCAATATAGATAAAGCCTTGATCATGTTGATAAAATCTTGAAGCATGCTCCGCTCACTATTTGGTAGTCGTTTCATCGTTGCCAAGTTTCGGAATACTAAAATATAACCCTAAACAATAAAATTAAACTGTAATTCCAAGTTTCATTTCACAAAGGGTGTAGTTTTTAGAGCCAGGTATTGGTCCAAGTTCCCTCTATAGTTGAAAGTTTCTTGTCACGCTTCTGAAAGTTATCAACTTATAGCATGTATAGTGTCTACATGATCCATGGTGATTCCTGTCTTCTAGATCCCTCACATTGATACACACACATTGCGTTAATATGATTGGGATATCTATACTTTTCAACTTTTGACACCTAAATATTTTTAGTATCATATTAATGGGTATCCAAAGTAAATGTTACACAAAACGTAAAGGTCAAGACAGAACTGTGTACTATTTGGACGAGAATAACGTGTATGAACGAAGTATACCAGACTTCGTTTTTCCATGAATGAACAAGTCAAATTATAAAAGTGCATATGTCCAAGGGTAATGATAAGACATGGAAGATGGAAATATGTATACAAAAATAGGGTTGAGAATGGTACCTTTTCTTCCATTACCAAATTAAATTAATTAAAAGTACACATGGCATACTAACATTAACTTGCATACTAACATTAACCGACATACTAACATTAACTTGTAATACCTTCAGGAGGCCTAAGTGTTAAGACAGAAATACTAACAGTAACCATGGTAACTGAATACCTTCAGGAGGCCTAAGTGTTAAGTCAGAAATACTAACAATAACTGAATACCTTCAGGAGGCCTATAGGTCATGTAGGTGTAAAGACAAAAGACAGAGCTACTATATAATATTAACTGCATATCTTTAGGAGGCGGGAAGTCTAAGCATGCTAAGTGTTAACATGGTTAAGACATAAATACTAACAGTAACTGAATACCTTCAGGAGGCTTAAGTGTAAAGTCATAAATACTAACACTAACTGAACCTTTAGGAGACCTAAGTGTTAGACAGCAATACTAACAATAACTGAATACCTTCAGGAGCCTTAAATGTTAGACAGCAATTTACTAACATTAACAGAATACCTTCAGGAGCCCTAAATGTTAGACAACATTAACTGAATACCTTCAGGAGGCCTAATTGTTAACACTTTCCACACGGCAGGCGAGACGACATTCCAAAACTTCACAAAATGTTTCAAAAATGTCAAACTTATTTTGTCTCATTACCATAAGATTTGGAATCACCATGAGAAATGCATTGAAATAAGTACAAACATGCCTAGTATTGGTCTGTAATCCTTGAGATAGACCTTGAAAGTTGGGAAAGGTTTCTGAAAAATCTGTTTTGTATATGATTAAACCCCATTATTATCCATTTTTCCTTTTCATTTTTAAAAGCTTTTAAAGATTTCCTGTATCTTCACAAATGAATGTATATAGCTGGGGTTTGATTAACACGTACCTAACGTCATTTCCTCCATGGGCAAATGCAGAGAACATGGCAGACAAGATCTGTAGTGGAGCGCAGAGTTTAACAACATGAGGGTGATCCTTCACAACTGGCCCAGGACCATTAGGTCCACTTAAAGTTCTTGTAACTTTTGCGAGTCCTTTTTCCGCTGCAGTTAGGCAAGCGCTATTGGTATCCGATCCTTGAGTATCTTTCTTAATTAACTGCTGCTTCTCACTGATAGTAAATTCTTGAGATTTGTCTGCTATTTCCTTGTACTGTTCATCCTGTAACTTGTCGTACTGACCGTCACTTGTGTCATCTGCAAGAGAACAAGCACACATGTTCAGCAACTTGTGACCTTCTTCCCCAGACCGTGGAAAATGTAATTTTGGCAAACCAGAGTTTTGAAAGGTTAAAATAGTAGTTTTAGAAAATGATTATAGGAAATGTTATTGTAACGGTTCATCTAGGGATCAGAAACCGAATAGGTTTTATTTGTGAGGTGAATTTGTATCTTATATAACCCCCTCGAATGTAAGTAGTAAACTAAACTCCTCAAAAAAAGATCGGAAACTTTGTTCAATCACCAATTATCCGGATATTTCGTAATGTATTCATATTGTATTTCCTATCTTATGAAAAGCTGATGTGTTCCTCTTCCAACGATACCCCATTTAGAGCAATCACTTTTTTTCAGTGCCCAGCAACTTGCTTGAGAACATGGGGAGGTCACAATCCGAATGTGCCAAAATCATCACTATTTTGTGCTCAAAAGTCAATAGAGCATCACTCACTGACTGTATACATGGTATAGTTGTCAGATGACACAGTTATTTTTTTGAGCACAACATAGTGGCAATTTTGGCACATTCAGATTGTGACCTCATGTTCTCAAAAAATGATTGCTACAAATGGTGTATCGTTGAAAAGAGGAACACATCAGCTTTTCATAGATAGGAAATACAATATGAATAAATAATAATATCGTCTGTTTGGACCGCATGTCATTGTTTAGAACAATAGAAACCGGCTGCAACCGCACCGAACCGGCGGTTGCCGGGCGGTCGAGTTTTGATGTGCTCCCTAATGTATAATGATTACCTGAAAATGTATTGTAGCGTCTATTTTCCGGGTCTGATTCGGTTATCGAGTCGCTTTCTGGGTCCTTACCATTCTCCACAAGAGATTCTTTGTCTAGATAGAGGAAGGAAATATTGATCATTTTCAAAGTCATTTAGGGCTTCACATTTTTTTCCAAGGTTTAGTTCGACGTATGTTGATATAACAATTCAAACAGTTACTCGACTCGTAAAACTGCATGATGTTATTCCTTCCACACACAAGAATAAAATCGTAGGCCTAATCTAATTATGTTTTAACGTCTTGATCCTTACTTTTTGTACCCACTTCTGATAAAACATCTCTTTACCTTTTAAAAATGAGCCTTGGGTGATCTTTTGAAAACAATCGTACATGTCCAGCAAGGAGATGAATTGGGTGCGTTGCCGCATCACAGCCTCACTATATTGACGCCTGCTTAGTTACAATGTGTACGGAATTTAATTTAAACTTGGTACTCAAATTGATCATGTCTGATAGAACGTTTCAACTTAGGAATTTCTTACCTTCCGTTGCACTTTTCTTTATATATGGTACGACAACAAACCATACAAACAAGGCTAGCAGAAATCCGCCACCAAAGCATATCACCAAAGTGCCCCACAGGGGGATCGCGTTAAATACTACAACAAATTAGAAAAAACAATACATTGTATACGGTATAAAATATATTAATAATAATGATATTTATCATTGGTGCAATACTACGACGAGTATAAGCTCATGGGGTGATAGATGAAATGATTCAATTAGTTAAAAGGTGAAAACCGAGTTGTATAGAACTTTCCATTTTTGAAAAATATCGATCATTCCATATAATAATAGGCCTACTACTGTCAGGCTGTAACAAAAAAAGTTATACAGTTTTGAACAAAATATTAAAAATATCTCCCGTAGAATTTCTGTTTCGAATGTTAATGGCGTGCAAGAGGAATTTTCTTAGCTTTCGAATAAGCTTTGTTTCATGACAATCGATGCTCGGTAAGCAGAGATATGATCAATTGTTTAAAGTAGTCATGAAATCACCTGGGCCACTTTGGTTTAATCAATGGTAAAATCACTGGGATGAATATGAATGGAATCGAACTAGGAGTATAGCAGTAGACATGGTAGAGCGCTCTTTTTAGACAACAATGGTTCGTTTCAAGTGGTTAAAAGTATTACAAAGAAGGTTAGGTCTTTACAAATATTATTTATTTATTTTATGAATTTATTTATTCAAATGAAATAAAACTATTTGAAAAATATTTATATTGTTCTCTTTAATGTTTCTTGCATGATACCCTAACCATTTAATTTATACAAGCAATATTGTATGATATTATTGTGAAAGTGGTCCAACCCGATTTCTAGACGACTTAGTAGATTAGTCATAAATTTTAAACGCAAGTAGTTAAAAAGACCAACTAAAATGATTCTGGTAGCCAAAACGGAGCTTAACACAGAGCGTAAGAGATTTTGACATTGCATGATCTTAACATTGAATTTAAAATAAAATTGCGATTGTATAACCTTTTTTGTTACAGTCTGTATTAGAGGATTATTCTCACTTAAATCGGCGGATATAAATTGAAAACTAAATGACGTATAGTTAAATGTTAGCATCCACACTTCTCTTATGAAATTGTACCACCAACCTCAAATTATTCAAATCGACGCACGGCGTGTGATTGTTTCTTTGGCATTTGTAGTTGTCGCGCGCTATAATCTTTCTTGCAAGACAGCAAAGCAGCAGTTCAAATGTTTGCGCCATTTCGGCCTTCGGTGTCAAAGGTTTGACTTAAATGTATCGCTCACTGTTAGCATGGTTAGTGTGTGATACTGATTAAATGTATAACTGTTACCATGGTTACGCTGCTTGTAACTAAAAGTGTAACAAGCCTTAATAGGCCTAAATGCCTCCAACCAATGACACGGATGGATCTACTTAATCAACATCCCCGAGTGAAATATATTAAAACTATAGGAAAAGGTTTACTTTTGGTCCAATATTCTGGACTGTACTAGTATCGTCCGATACAGAAAAACCAAGTATCGGCCGATACTGGCATCTATAAAATGTTCCAGTCCGGAGATACTACTATAATTATATACCAGTATCGTTCAAGACAAGAACAAATCTCACTGGTCACGTGTATAGTATCGCCCGATACTAGGACATAAAAATGTTCCAGTATCTCTCGAAACTGGAACGTATCGACCGATACTGGATCAGTAAAATCGTACCAGTAAGTATCGACCGATACTGGCAACTTTTATTCCAGAATTGAACGATGGTGGGACCTAAACTACACTTTGTCCAAACTATATGTATGACATTTGCTGCTCTTTTTAGTTAACCCCCTGGGGTCTACATGTCTATCTTACAGTGGTTCTGATTGGTTTATTACAAGATGTACTCATATAAATAGCCAATTCAAATGCAGCTTGTAAAATGTTTACTCCCATCTTTATCAGGGATACAATTATTCTAACAATGTCTCTCATTGGTGCAATAAATGATGTATCCATATTTTTAACCAATCGACCGGTAGTTCTCAGGGGTTAAGCAAGGATGGGTTTCTTACTATATATACTCACGCTCTGGTCCATTGTAAAATATAGAAAAACTGTTGATGAAAAAGACAAGAGAATACCAAAAGGGTAATGTCTTTAACCCGGACTCCAAGGGGAAATCCTGTACATAAGATAAGAAATATAGGGAAAGACACAATGAATAAATTGGGGTTATTTTATTAACACATCTAGAGTAAGAATCACAAGAGGTTTTTTGATTGTAGCATTGGATGACACACTTATATTATACGAATGCTGTAGTTTATTAATTACCTAGGATATGCTAGGGTAGAAATCTCAAAAATTGAATTACTTTTATTATTATTTTTAATTACCTCGTAGTGCGTAGTAGATAAGGGTGGTCTGTATAGTTCTCAAATCATGAGCTAGAGCTTACATAAGTGATAACATTCTACTGTACAGTCATCAAAAAAAGTAACTATACAGGTAATATAATGGGCTTTTAACTTTAAAAATATATATCCTACCTAAAAATATTAAATGATAAAGTTGTTGAGAAATTTGTCTTCTTTAATATGAGATATTGCACGCTAAGATCGGGTGATTATTGAGGAAGTGACACTCCCAAATGTGAGTAGAAGTCCGATTTTCATTTTCACATTTTTATTTTCTACACGCGGGCCAATCTACGGGTATATACCTTATCGATTACCGGTAAACGGCGGTAGTGCAATTGGGGGATACATGCGCAGGTTGGATAGTCGGCCGTATTGTTCCGATGGATCAATACGCTACTCACACGCTACCTGTCATACTCTCCCCCGTGTTGAAATGTAAAATGTGAAAATGAAATTCTGACTTTCCATTACATTTTGGATTGCCACTTCTTCAATATTCAACCGATCCTAGCATGCGATATCTCATATTAAAGAAGACAAATTTCTCAACAACTTTATGATTTAATATTTTTAGGTAGGATATATATTTTTAAAGTTAAAAGTCCATTTATTACCTGTATAGTTACTTTTTTTTATGACTGTATAGCATGATACGCATCGCAATGCACGTAATCACATTATGATAATATCACTATTATTAAAAATGTATGATGTTATTTATTCAATATTTACTATATTAAATCCATGGCATGTGAGTGTGACAATCACAACGAAACGTGCCCAACTGTTTATGTAAACGCATGCGTGAACTTATTTTAATACTTTCCACGCGGCTATTAATTTTACCATGTACAAAAAAGATTTGTCAGAAACCTTTTGCAAATTCAAATTTATCTCAAGGATTACTGAACCAATACTTCGCATGTTTGTACGTATTTCAATGCATTTCTCATGGTGATTCCAAATATGGTAATACACTTCAATACATTTGCCATTTTTGAAACATTTTGTGACATTTTGGAATGTCGGCTGCAGACGCCTGCCGCGTGGAAAGTGTTAAAGGCACTCATATCAGTAATAAAACTATTATCAGAACGTGTGTCAATCTCATGTATAATCCGTTATTATTTCAATTGTATCACGGTTTTATCTATATGACCAGTTGAGACCAGACGACCGGTTATCTCACGATTACTTTACCTTTGGTTGACTGGTGGTATAGATAACATGTCTAAATGACAGATGTATAGATAAATAATATTCACACTGTCAGTGTCAGGGCTTTTACCGTATTTGATTAAACCTGAAGTTCATGGTTCAATCCACGGTTTACAGTGGTTTAGAATTTCAATATATTTAACGATCCTATATAAATTATTATGATGTATATATGATAAAAAAAAATAGAGAGTGGGAATTTAATAATGACCACCTGCATCAGGTCAGAACCCGACCTATTTAAAGTCGACATGCAATTTTGCGGCACTTAGGGACGAGTAGTGAAACTTTAACATATAGAGTCAATTTCACAGAAATTTAGAGTCAATTAGGGCATCGTCATGAAATTTGTCACGGAATCTAGAGCTTTATTGTATGAATTCCATGTAATTTTTGGCAAACATTCTATAACGTTTTGGCAATTTGGGAATTGTTGTCGATTATTTTTATTGGCAATTTATTTGACAGTTTTGCGCACACAGCATACGGGAAGGATTTTCTGTTTCTCAAGGAATCACGTATTTTACTCACCCTGTTTTCTCCTGCTAATAGCAAGTCTAAGTTTACGAGATGCGCACTCTATTCTTGCGCAATGCATGTTCAGAACTGAGAACCAGGTATAATACGTGTGTAAAAGTGATATTCATAGGTGCAGGGAATTGAATGCCATTGACAGATATGGACAAAACGAATGACTCCAGTAAGCTCCAAACTATGTTTGCTGCGCGTGATTCAGTTACACTTGATATTTCTATATAGAAGAGCGGGAAGATTGACATGAAATCAATTATGATCAAGAAGGTTGACAGAAGCACCTGTATCAATCAAACATTGAACAGGGTTACCACTAGCATTTATTAGCCTATGACCAAGACATAGGCCTACTATTCATGATATTCTTCTCAGCAGTGCTCTCTACGTGTCACTTTCCACTATTAATGTATTTGCTGTTCTGTTTTTGCAACGTTAACTTGCCCGAATCTGGCTTTACATTTTGCCAGTAATTTGTACTAGGTCAGCTTTCAGAGATTCTAAAGCGACCGCATTTAGGTAAGTCTTCTTCGTAGTCCACTTTTCTTTTCCTTGTCACTCTATGAACAACACTCTTGCTACCGAAAGAGGGCTCACTTATTGTTACCGCCCCGTCTAGCTCCCATTTAGGGGGGGGGGGGGGGGGGGGGGGGTGGGGTACCGCGCCATTTTGTCCCGAAGCAATGGTTATGACGTCATATTTTTGTCGATTTTCAGAATTCTTGTATTGGATTTACGTGCAAAAAATATGCCCTTGGCATCATACTTTCCCAGGTGTGCAGTTCATTTTAAATTTCAGATGTTCTAAAATGGATGGTTTTCTAAACAATTCGAGAAAGAAAATCGAACTGCACACCTCAGAATTGCAAAAAAAGCATAAAACAAGTCAACTTTTTTGTGCCTTTGAACAGAGTGGCGGCCGGGATTGTAGAATTTAACACAGTGCATTAACCCATGACCCATGATATAAATAAATGATTTGCGTTAAAAGATTTCAATTAGCACGGTTAGTGTAGTGGAAAGAAAGTCGCTTGAGGAGCGAGAGGTTGTGGGTTCGAGTCCCATTAGGAGCACTTTTTGTTTTATATGCTGGATTTGCTTAGCATCATCTGTATGCTTGCCCACGCGGACACCACACTGCTGGCGTTTACCGTATCAGGGTTACGCCATTTTTTTCTCTCGAAAATGTCAAAAAAAATTACCGTTCTTTTAAAAATAAGAATTATAATCAAATTACAAACACATTTTGTGCGAGAGCAACACACACATTTGGCAAAAATGGCACAATAAAAATCCGTTCGTTATAAATAAATGGACATGGTTAAATAATAAAACTATCACAATTACAGTCGTAAATCTCTGTGGCGTGCGTAGGTTGGCCATGTCGTTGGTAATCGGAAATCACGGGTTCGGATATTCCCATTATTTTTCTATTTTTTAAACTTGATGGTATATTAATGTAACATCATTGTTATGTCAATTTTTATCAATTATAAATGCCGCCCATGCGTTTATAGTTTTCTTTTTATTAATTTATCTATCATAAATGTATCCTTGATTTATTTAACTTTGTCTAAACAATTAAAATGCGTAAACAATTATATTATTGCTCGATATAGAGTGATTTAACTTGAGTTCAGTTTGATAATATGATAGCAAAACTTGTTGTAAAACCATTTTACCAGTGTGTCCAACAATTTCACACTTTGGTAATACATTCAGAGATGTCACTTTTAGCTTGTTATAGCTAGGCTCAATATAAGCAAGTTTGCGACCGGGTTTGCGACCTCTATAATTTTAGGCTGGTAACACAATCCCACAGTGCATTTCGTTAAAACAGTGTACATTATTTTTCCACGATACGTATCACGTGATATTACCACGATCGATTTCGCAAAATATTGCAAAATGGCGCGGTACCCCAGCCCCCCCCCCCCCCCCCCCCCCCCCCCCCCCCCCCCCCCCCCTAGCTCCCATTATTACTAGGCCCATCAGACTGATCTCGCCATGAGAAACTCGGCCGGATGGGGTGAGAGGTTTTTGGCGAAGTACTTAGTATCAGAGGGTGTTGTTCTTGTGTCATTGAAGCAAACAATTGGTTATTGACTGCCATTTGAAGCAATACATTGCAGTAATATTGTATTCAAATTTGGTACATTTTCATGCACAGAATTTTATTTGGTGATCTGTTAAAATTGTATAAGTTTTTTTTTTTTTTATAAGTTTCTTTTTTGGCTCAGTGTATTTCTGGAATTGGGGAAGCCCCGCCATTTTATCAAATACTCAAAACGTTTATTTCTACATAACATCCCTTGTAAAGAAATTAATATAGTTTACCTTTAATATAAAGGAATACCGCAGAACAAAAAATGTCCCAACCGAAATAATTCCCGACAACAAGGGTGAAGTAATCCAAGAGATCACTGGAATTGTGAGAAAAATAAGAATGCATTTATAATACAGTGTTAATTCGTTACGCATTTCATATGCACAGCATTTTTATATTTCATTATGTTGATATTCTGTTATGCACAGCATTTGACACATATAAGAAAAAGGCATGATCATGATTGGCCTAATTATGCAATTTATAGAGACATATTTTATAGAGAATATAGGCTATACTATTAAACCGTATATCCTGTTGTCAATTCATGCTATAGATGCTGGTAGTCTGTGGTATGAAAATGTAAATTACTGAATGTTATTATACAGCGTGTCCCAAAAACTGGGTTCAAAAGTTTGCGAGCTTATAACGAAATAAGTAAGAAAGATGGATAGTTTATATTTCAGGATATCAAACAAAATATACCTGACCTTAATTGGGTAAATTCGGAGACCAATCCAATGTAAACTTTTTAAAATACAAAGATTTGAATAGAGCGTGGTCAGAACCCATTTGTCCCGATTTAAGGAATAAACCATCCGTGCGTTGCATGAAACTGTGCGCTATGTGTAGTATTCCCGGCATGGGGTTTATTCTCCGAAAGAACTTAACAATAACTCGGACTATAACAAAGAACATTTTGTTTTAATTTTTATGTAAATAATGAACTTGTATTATTACAATATGACCAAGATAATTTTGTTTACTGCCTTAAGTCTTTGTAAAGAATGACTGCAAAGGCAAAACTTTGATAAAGTCACAACAATGCGCAATCGCAACACATCGGGGTTTTCCTTGAAAAGTGGGACAAATGGTTTTGATCACGCTCTATTTAAATCTTTGTATTTCAAACAGTTTTGTGAACTACCAAAAATGCTTTAATTTTGTGGATACTTAATTTTGCAAGTCGAAACCAAACAAACATACCATTATAAATACACTGCCATTTGTTAAGGTTATTATTTTCGCGAATTTGAGCAAGAGCTATTTTTGCGAAATTAAATTGTTCACGAAATTAACAGTTTTCTGCACGGGGACGACCTTATTTTAAGTTTGGCGACAAACTTTTTTTTGGGTAAATCATGCTACGATAATAACCTAAATTATCACCGTGGCGTTTTAATTTTGATCGGGGCATTTTAAAAATAAAGGAATTAATTGATTAATTAACTAATTTAATTAAGCATTAATTAGTGGAGAAATGGTCATCGGGTAATAATTTTTGCTTTTCATTAATTGGTAGGTATGTCTAATTAACTTTTAAATTTAAAAAGTAAAAATAATTGCTGAAATCTATGTTTTAATCAATTTTGTAGTTTTTGAATCTAATTACAAAGTGTACAGCATTGGTTTCCAGATCAGGCAATCGATTTCCAGATATAGTACATTTCCAGATTTGGTCATTTGCCTGGACTGTTAACCCATCTGGACCTATTCTTGGTTTAAATTGTTAGCCCTTTGGAGCGAGTCAATCGGGTTGTATTGGCGGCAGTGGCTGCGGAAGCAAAATATTTAGGAGGCCGAGCAAACACGTCATGTATATATTTATTTTATTTTTTATTATTCTTTATTTTATTTTATTTTTATGGGGGGGGGCGGTCGTCCCCCACATGTATTATAGATGTCTATAAGAAAGTCTTGATGGTTCATGGACATAAATAGTTGAAGTTTCTTAAACCAATACGAATGTGTTATAGTGAGATTGGTTGATATAATAAACAGGTCAAAATATATAAGTCCCCCTGGGAAATGTGCATTTTTCTGGAAAACAGTTAGCTCCTTAACCTGTTACAAAAATGTAAAATGCAGACTGAAATGTCACATCTAATGTGCAATAAAGTTTCACCCAACAGTTAACCTTCGCCTTGAAATGCTGCCATTTATTAAATTGGATGAACAATAAAAAATGACACTTTCTTGCATAGGGATTTGACAAATTAAGTGTACTCCAAGGGATTATATACACTTTCAATTGATGTTATTCATTCAACCATGAACAGGTCCTTCACATTTTTATCCAAACAGGTGACAACCATTTGAATAAAGTTCATTCATGTGTTTCAATTTTCATGGGTTTAAAATTTCATCAATTTGTCAAATCCCTATTTGCAAGAAAAGTGTCATTTTTTATTGGTCATCAAATTTAATAAATAGCAGCATTTCAAGGCGAATGTTAACTGTTGGGTGAAACTTTATTGCACAGTGTAACATTTCAGTCTACATTTTACATTTTTGTAACAGATTAAGAAATAGGTTGGTTCATTTGACAAGGCTCAAATAATGTCATTTATCTGCACTTATATGCACTGTATGCATCCAATAGTAGCATTGGTTCACAATTGGATAATATAATACTAATAGTATTCCATGAGAACTAATGCAAACTAGTTTCTATACTTCTTCATGTATACTTTTTATTTGCCTTATTATGTTGCCGCCTTATGGTGTCATATCATATACCGTATTGTGTACTCTCTAAATTCCTTAGATTGAAAACTAATCTAATAAGACTGCGATAGAGGACAAATCTGAAATAAGATTAAAAGTATCAATCTATGAATTATATTTTGTAATCTTAATATAGGCTAATATAGATTGAAATTTAAAATATACATGTTTGATTCACTTTTAAATCTGACATGTCTGAGCTTGGACTATTTCTTTAAATCACAACACTAACCAATTAGTATAATCTCCATGTAATGAACTCCTTCAACTCCAAACACGACCAAATGAAATCCCAGTGTGGCACCTACAATGCTATGTGTTGCAGAGACTGGTAGCTTCAAAGCTGTAGCAGCAAACAGCCAGATGGCACAAGCTGTAGCAAATTATAAACAAAACAATTTTAGAGGTTTAAATTGATCAAAATTACTATCGTCGACTTTAACATAGAGCGTGTTTCTACTGGGGTACTGAAAAGTTAACGGTGAGATTTAAAGGTAAGTTTTTAATCCCCCTGTTTCTACTAACGAAAAGTTACCGCTAAGTTTATCGATCCTAGTTGATGTGCCACGACATTTGACCTTTTGTTATACTAAACAATGCCGCCCCACCAGAAAAAGACTGCCTCACAATGCGTAGAAGCCAGCGTGACTCTAAGAATTCTATCCAACTCACCCGTCAGCGCAGCTATCTGTCCTACCATCAGCAACTTCTCCTTCCCCTCGTACAATTCTACATCAAATATGCCTTTGCGTATCGTATCCACTACTTTAGAACCAACCAGCACCGCCCCAAGAGTCTCAAAAATACATCCTATCACAAATGCTTGTTTCAGCGTCAACACTTTTGACCCAACAGATGTCCCCAAGGAATTTGCCGCATCATTGGCACCAAGGGCAAACGAGAGGATGAATGCTACGATGAATCCAACCACTATCATCCATATCACCCCATCTATTGCTGCAGTAACCATGGTGGATGATTTTTAAGGTATATAATACTGATGACGAACTCTGACGACAAGGAATTCTGTGTTATTACACCGGAATGCTAACCGATAGTGAAACAGCCGTAGGCACGTGTGTCTAACCTGCACTTCACTGGTATTGACTGCATAGAATTAGAAGAGGTGGTTTTAATTGTTAATATTTAACCTTATGATTGCAATATCAAAGTTCTATATTAATTTGATCCATGTGACAAAGCTATTGTTCCCTAACATACTAACTGATTCAACTATACTATATTTACCAACATGGCATATGCATGCTATTATATAGATACAGGCTGTCAATAAAAAACCCTCGTAATAATAATAATAATATAATAAAACCATATTTATAAATCGCCTATCATCGAGATCCCTACTCATGCATGCAATATAGTGTGTCCCAGAAAACCTGTTTTGACAGAGCTCTTGTTTCACTTTAGCGCAATCGATTACATTCATGTTTATACATTCTGTAAACCTTAGAATGTGAATGAATTTGAATGGGAATCAGCCCAATCAGGGGCGGACTGGGACCTGAAAGCGGCCGTGGCAAAATTATTAAAGCGGCCCTTTTTGACCATGTCAGGCAGAAGTATGTCGTCCCGGTAGTAAATTTTCGTAAAAGGTTGCCCCAATTTTTTTCCCAGTCAGTCACCTCGTGAATTTCACGTAAGTGTGTGTGTGTGGGGTGTGGGGGGGGGGGGGGTCAAAAAAATTCGCACGGTCACAAAATTTCGCACAGTCACAAATTTTCGCACGGCCACTAAATTAATTAAGTAACCGGCCCTGAGAGGCCCAAAACCAAGCGGCCCATGTGGCGATCGCCCCAACGCCACAGTGGCCAGTCCGCCCCTGAGCCCAATGGCTCCGAAAAAATGACACATGATTTTGAATTTAGTCATATAAAGTCAAAAAAGTAATGAGTGGTTAATCTTATACATAATATTTGATAATCAATATAGGCCTACATACTTTTGAAGGTCAAAAATATCTAAACTTGCTAATATTTAGATAAACAATTGCATAGTGGATAAACATATTATTTTTATTACTAATATTCTTAGTGTTAAGATGTATGGTGTAAAAGTTAAAATAAAGCTTCAAAATAATGTTTTCTGGGACACACTGTATGCAGATCAGTTGATTGTATCATTAATACTGGAATTTGATTGTAATTTTCATGCATGCATCAACGACTATTCTACTTGTAGGCCTATTATATTGCTGTTGTTTAGCTGAACCTTGGATTATTCAAAATGGGTTATATTACTATTTTAGGGACCGGACGGAACCATTGTGAAAACAACAAAGTATTGACAAATACAAATCACAGTTCAATTTTACAACCATATGGTGGAGATTGGTTTTTTTAAATAAGACACGCAAGCAATAAAGCTTAAAATATGCAACCATGTACATCATATGGGAAATTGTATCCTACATGTAGCGTGTAACAAGTATATTCAAACCTGAGACTAATATACTTTAGGTCTCAGATTCAAACAATGTAAGACATTTTTAGACTGTTTCTGTATCAACAATATACAGTCATCACAATAAGTAACTAACCAGGTAATAAATGTGCTGATAACTCTAAAAGTATAACTCCTACATAAACATATTAAATTATAAACATGTTGAAAAATTTCTCTTCTTGAATTTGAGATATTACACGCTAAGAATGGCTGATTATTAAGGAAGTTACAATCCCAAAATGTACTGTGAAGTCTGATTTTCATTTTCACATTTTCATTTTCAACACGGGGACTCAGACCGGCAAATTTTTTATTACTGGTAGTGGTAGTGCCAATTCACCTGTCGATGGCCTGGTTGTTGGATAGTCGGCCGGCGGCATTGTTACGATTGATCAATACGGCACACAGGCTTTACCTGTCATACTCTCCCCGTGTTGAAAAGAAAATGTTAAAATGAAAATCAGACTTGCCCTAACGTTTGGGATCGTAACTTCCTTATTAATCAACCATTCTTAGCGTGTAATATCTCAAATTCAAGAAGAGAAATATCTCAACAACTTAATAATTAAATATGTTTATGTAGGAGTTATACTTATAGAGTTATCAGCACATTTATTACCTGGTCAGTTACTTATTGTGATGACTGTACATGTATTAAGCTTATCATTTACATAGTTACCTCTCTGTGAGCTTCTGTGAAGATGAAGTTACACGGGAATGGTGTGATGGCTTCTTGGTGATGGTTGTTAACCTTCTTAGACCGGTATGAACAACTAACATTTAATGAAAACCCCGATACGATTTAAGCTACGAAGGGGAACCATGCACTGAAAGAAAGCAATTGATGCATGGCATAACAACTTATGCAAAACCCGATTATTACATGCTGAGACTAGTATACCATTACATGCGACACCAAAAAAAATGGCCCCGACCAACCACATTTTTAGAAATAGCTGGGAAATGTTTTTACGTCCAAATTAATAGGCCTAATGACCAAAAATAAAATAGTCTTGTGAAAAAAACGGGAACATTTTGACAGATTTGTTACCAACCCAACGTGAGAGGTCCGTTTACCCGTATAAACATGCGTGGTAGAGAACCGGGTCAGCGATATTAATAATTATGGGATAAGAAACTCCAGATCTGTGCCTGTAATAAAATTGGTTCATGTACACAGCGCCCCCTTTAACAGTTGCGACATGCCGCATAAGGCAAGCAGTGGTTGGCTTCGACCATGTTATATCGCCAACTAGACCAGTTGCGACAAACTATTAAGGTCAAGAGAATCGGGGTTTTATCTACCATGTTACCTACGCCTGACCGGGTATCCTTGGCGTCGCCTTACTTAAAATGATACGGCTGACTGATTTCCTTTTTACGTTATGGTCATGTTTTTTATACTGGGTACCCAAAAAAGGTGGATCTGTTACATTTGCACTACATATTATTACTTTGCATGCATATATTTTGGCTATTCTTTATCACACATACTCAAATTTGGTCTTATTTTGATGAGAAAGTATTTGGCCTTTATTTTAAAAAGAAAAATATAAACTACCATGGTTCTGTTAATTACAATAGTTCGTTAAACCTCATTAGTCAGGGGTGGAAGAGTATGTGGAGGAGGAGTATGTGGAGGAGGAGGAGTATGTGGAGGAGGAGGAGTGCATAGTTGAACAAGTATGGTGCAATATACATTGGGCAAACATAAAATGCACTTGTTTCACTCTTGGTACAATTCTATATTGAAAACATAACATTATTGAAGCATATTTGAATTAAAAATATAATTAGTTAATTAAGGGCGCACCACACCAAATATCTTTCTCATTGAAATACGTGTAAAAGTGCCATATTTCAAGACACCTTTTCTACCCTCCGGTTACATTTATTGCATACTTGTCACCTATGACCATTTTCAGTATTATCTCAACTTTAATTTAAGCCTTGTTTCATGAGCGGTTATTAAGCTAAATTTTCCGCTACGGACGTGCACACAGCGCCCTCACTTTTTCACTTTTTCTGGCATGCCTGTTCACTATTTAGGCAGGTGCTTACGCCCTGGGCACTATTTAGGTCAATAAATTAAAAAAATATCGTATTTTATCATTGTAGGTCCAACGGATAGGTCCCACTTGTTCATTTAAGTACAAACATACCATCCCCGGAGAAACAAATTGCCCGAAAACCACACATTAACAAATCTAGTCTTCGTGCTTTTCCGGAACTACTGCAGGATTACACGAATTGCGCATTGATTTGGTGTGGTGCTCTCTTAAGGAATCATTAATTAGCATTAAGAAGCTCAAAAAATTGTTAAGAAACGTAAGTTGGTCGCAGTCTGCAAATGTATGCAAACATTTGCCTGCACCAAACTGTCCATTTTAAAAGTATAGAAAGGTTGAGGTACCCTTTTGAATAAATAAATTTAACTATTGAATTAAAAATTAAAAGAAGATATGTAATTAACCTCATATATTCTGTATTGTCTGGATGTTAATTAGCACATTTTGTTAAATGCGTTTGTGTGGTGTTATTACTTGTTTTTAACTGTGTTACCAAATAAGTAAAAAACTGCTGGTTTTCATCAAGCTTGTAAACTCAGGAGAATTATTAAATTCTTAGGAATGCAACTGAAAAGTAAGTTGATACGATACTAGTGACTACTAGTTTGCCAATCAACATTGGATCACCCTATATGTTGAATACAACTTAAAACGATAACATTTTATAATTCAATCTTAAATCAGACTCTTGAAATTTGAATACTGGGTTCAAACATTATGGAAACTAACCTAATTTGTTCATTTGAATGTGCTTTGCACATCATGAAGGTGCAAGAAGGATGAATGCAATTGATTGTATGCCACTAAACATGTGCCATTGGGAAAATTTGAGTCACCCTGTAGTTAAAGGGCCCCTTTTTATTGAACATTATTTGAAACTCATACCACTTTAAGCATTTGCCACTTCAAATTGGAATGTAAAATCATGTTTCTGATGCAAATTTAAATTCATTCAATTTAATGAATGATTTGTGGATAATCACGTATACCTAAATTAATGTTTTAAACACCCTATATGTTTAAAATTAAAATCAATCAATCTTTGTGTACATGTAATTGATGCATTTGTATTTGAAATCTACTTGAATTTTGTTAAAATACTAGTCTTTGTATGTATGTAGTAATAGAAGCATTTTTCCAGAACTAAATAAACACATTTTTAGACACCCTGTATGTAGAATTTCAGATTCATAATGAAATTTAATTTGCATATGTCTGGATGGGTATTTTATTAAACTACTTTAAATCTGTACTGAACTTTTCTCTCATCACTTCATATGCATAGTGGAAGTAATTATTGAAACCCTTCTTTTTTAGAAGATTTTGCTTGTTACACCCTGTACAATTTCGGGCCACCCTGTATAATCAACTTGGTTGTATGCTATTTGCATCCGTTACAGTATATGCTTTCAGAATATGTATACTTTTACCAACTTAAAATGTAAACTTTTTCAGATATAATGCATTAACTGAAAAAGGAACCTAATTTATGGAAAAAGGGACATGTAACACAAATTGTACCCAGTATAAAAAACATGACCTTATGTAACTTGCGTTCTTTTATCCTTGTAACTTATTTTCTGTGTCTAGTCAAAATGACTATTACAAAAAGATTTATTGAACAGGATTAATTGATACCTGTCAATTTACACATGTTTAGGAATAATATCAGTGGCCTGACTCTAAGATATCTGTTTAAATAGTATATTTTTTCATTAAACATCTAAAAATGTGATACTCATGAAATATCGACAAGCAAGTTTTTGTGTAATTTGTTTTATCGGACCTTGTCCTAGTGAACAAAGGCAGTATGCCGATTGCTCAACGTCATTTTAGGATCTAAACAATAAACATGTTAAAAAACATATATTTTGGCTCATAAAATATGTTTTTAGGTAAAAATCCTATGTAGCAATGAAAGGGGTTTTTTTTGCGTTTTGAGATTTTGTTGTACTACACATAATTTATACACAAATAATTGTACAACAATTGGGTGATTGAAATCTCTTTGTTCATATATTTCGAGAACAATGAATTTTCTTTGTATAAATGATTATTCATCAAAGTATACGTTTTCTATATATTGTTCCAAAATGTACGAAACAAAAATCCGTTGATATTCTTATAACAAATTAACGTCTGTAAGAAAACTCGGTTGTAAAAATGTTTTTTATAATTAAAAACACCATAAAAAGGGAAATATTCAAAAGGCCAAAAATGAAAATAATCCAATATCTAAGATGTTTTACTTTTTTAGCTGTTTTAGCACTTATGTCAACCGGGTTTTTTAACAAAAACTTCTCTGAAGCCTTATCTTTAAAAATTAAAGGCATTTCTGAAGTTAAGTGATATCTAAATAAAACATGAAATTAGACAAATTGAGTTTTTTACCTAAAAACACATTTTTTGCCTTTCGTCGGTACAACTATGGTCGCCCCCCCCCCCCCCCAGTTTCAAAAAGCTGGGTACGCCACTGAATGTGATCGTCTCCTACGGGGGATGGGGGGTGGTAAGTGGTCATAATAAAGAGAAAAAAGGCGCCACGAAAATTCCAGGCCTGATTATTCAAAACCAACGATAGTGATAAAAAGACAACATATTTGGCTCTCATTCAAAAAACAAAAAAGATGGATTTCACATTGCGTCATAATACATCAATTTTTAGTAGAACCCGATATTTTAAAGCCAATCCACGGGATGGCAATAACACATAATAGTATTGTTAGCTGGCTGATTCAGAAAAACATGCTATCCAATGAATCTGGTGAAATACCTGAAAAGGTATCCATGAATGTTGGATACAAAATGAGTGGAAATATATAGAATTGGAATTATGAGTAGGAAAAACCTAAAATTCAAGAAAAAACTGAAAAGCGGCATCTTAGGGAGCGTTCATAATAAATACTTTAGTGTGGGGGGGGGGGCTGGATTTTTTAAATTTTCGGTACATCAAAGCTTTTCTCTCACCTGTTGTCAAGGTCAAGAAACAGTTATAGTTATATTATTTTACATAGAGACCTTTTGCTGTGATTTTCTACAATGACAGTGGCTCGTGACGTGCTCTCTTAATTCCAAAGATTGAAAATTCAATCTAAAAGATTGACTTTACAATCTTTCATAGATTGTCATGAGGGAACAAACTTTTAAGTTTGACATTCAATCTTTTTTTGGATTGGAAGGTTTTCAATCTATTAGATTGATATGTTCAATATAATTTGGATTAAAAAAATTCCAATCCAGAATTTAGATTGAACTATTCAATCTATTGGATTGAAAGTTTCAATCGTTTTTCGATTAAAAAGTTTTCACTCTGTAGTAAGAGATCAAACCTACAGATTGATATTTACGTACACACGAATAAATGACTGGCAATTGGAAGAACAATATCATTGGGCTTTTTATTAACATTCTCCAATACAGTATTTATGTGAATTAATGTTCTTGCCATTTAATTATTACACAGCGCCACCGCCCGCCACCACCCGTGACTTTCGAAATATAATTAATCATATCTCAGCCAAACAGTTATAGAAATACCTGATTTATTCACACAATGTAGCTAGATAAATAGGCTTTCAAATGACACCATAGCTCTACCACATTTAGTTGTTGAGTTAATAGAGACAGATGGATGATTCTTCACCAAAAATGCAACGCCGCCACCCTTTTTGGGTGGTCAGTTCAAAGCACATGGCCGTATAGATCATTGGTTACTCTAGCGCACTCCGCCAATATGCAAGAGGTGACACATTTGCTGAAACCGATTAGTACACCTTTAAAAAATACATCGGAGTACTGGATTTTGTGTGTAGAAAAGGCAATCCTGGTATAAACAGATATGGTATTTTTTCTATATAGACTAATGCTAATTTCCAATTTAAAGGAGGTGTCCCGGAAACATAAAATTGTGCATTATATGTTAGAAAATTAACTATCGAGCCCAACTTTTGTAATTATATAGAACAAAACACCACACTTACGACAAATACAAATGAAAACCGCCATCTCTCAACATGCAATTTTTAAAACTCGCGGCGATCCAAAGTCCCGGTGTCGATGAAGTCATAGTTATACAATGCACATGCGCAAATTTGAGCACCGATACCCATGACGTCATCGACCGGGACTTTCGATCGCCGCGAATTTTAAAAATTGAATGTTGAGTGATGGCAGTTTTTATTCGTTTTCGTGACTAGTATGATGTTTTGTTCTATATAATTACGTTTTCGGCTCGAAAATTATTTTTCTAACAAATAATGCTGTTGTGCTTGCTGGACCCTTCCTTTAATACTGTTAGCATGAGTAACCTAATGATGAGCATGGCTCGACCATTTTCAAGAAAATCTGTTGAAGTGTAGTTATATCAATGAGACTGGTGCATCCCTGTTTCAGTTACACTACTCTCTTAATTCCAAAAATTGAAAATTCAATCTAAAAGATTGACTTTCAATCTTTCATAGATTGCCGTGAGGGAACAAACTTTTAAGATGGACATTCAATGTTTTTTTTTGATTGAAGAGTTTCAATCTAAAGTAAAAGATTGTCTTTCATAGATTGCCGTGAGGGAACAAACTTTTAAGATTGACATTCAATCTCTTTTTGGATTGAAGAGTTTCAATCTAAAAAGGATTGAAAATTCAATCTAAAAGATCGGCAGTGCTGACACTCAATGTGAATTTCGCGACGTCGTGAGTCTATGGAGAGTGTTAATACCGTGTATTCATAGATACACTTGCACTAAACGGTACCGATTGGGACTAGTCACTCGACAAAGTTTCGTAGCATGTAGATAGTATTACCACGTTTTACCACGTTTTACCACGTTTATACCATTAAAAAGTATCACCAAAACACACCTACCTTCTAGGACTGATATAAACACTTCAAAAGAAGTAAGTTCCCCAAGGGGTTCCCGTATATTTCCACAACAATACATTGGAATGAAATGGGGTTTTCAGTCAAATGATTATGGGCTTCATACCAATACTTGACCAAAATTTCAAATCAACAGGTTCTGTCATGCTCGAGTGAGCACGTATTGAATGACGGAATGTCCCATTTCAAAAGTTGCTAAAATAACGTTTAATTTCAAAATTTGCTAAAATAATGTTTAGTAGCGGGAGGATCTTTCCTGGCTGGATAAATGGGGCATGGTTACATACACAATATGGGGACCAAAGATCATAAACACATTTGCATCAGGCAGTGAAAGCCACATTGACTGGCTGATCAACCTTCATCACAGGATATTGCTCATTTTCAAAAGCAACATTCCCTCTTTCAATGCATGCTAATTTGAGCATGGAAGCACCAGTTGGGTTAAAATTCTGGTACAACAAGAGTTGGACTTCCATATCGAGTAGCGCGCCTCATCAACACTATGAGAAATCGATGTCGTCAATTGATACGCCAACGTTATTTTAACAACTTTTGAAATGGAACATTCTGTCATTCAAAACACGCTCACTCAAGCATGACAGAACCTGTTGATTTGAAATTTTGGTCAAGTATTGGTATGAACCTCATAACAATTTGACAGAAAACCCATTTCAACCCAATGTATATTTTTGAAAATATAAGGGAAACCCTAAAGGGGAACCTACTTCTTTTGAAGTGTTTAGTTGAATCTACAAACCCCCCAGTGTCTCTAAATGATCACGACAGCCATCACATGATCACTGATTTTCAGAAAAATGTCACCCGTCGCGTCCACATTAAATGGCTGCCTGACAGTTTGGAAGCGGCGGGGTTGGTGTTGGTTCACGTGATATCATTGCCGTTTTTGATTGGATGCTATAATCAATCTTTGAACAGATTGATACTGCAATCAATCTTAATTCGATAGGCCATGGAGCTTTTCAATCTAAATTCAATCTAAATTCAATCTATTAGACTGAAAATAAAGTCAACTGTTTAAAGATTGAAATTATCAATCCGCGGAATAAAGAGAGTAGACCGCTAGGTTAAGTACAAAATAAAGGAAGGTCCAGTGACATTCCCGCGTGACGTACCCGTGACGTAGCAGTTCTGTCAACAGATGCAATTAGATGGTATGGTGCATCGCGTGAAATCCTCATTTAGGGCTTATTGAGGGCGCTCTTCGGAGTGCACTCTATAAGGATGAAGTTTGACCTTTGGAACACAGTGTCTGATACTGACACTATGCAGACGTTACACCTGACAATACATTTCAATACATAGAAAACGCTTTACAATTGTGTGTGATGTTAATGACCGGTGACCTTTTTTATGACGGAATCATTCTAATAGAAACACAGTCAGTACGCAGGTATCGTTTTTAATGAGTGACCTCGCCGATTTCTAACCCACGCAAAGATCGATTTCAGGATGTCAACCTTGCGCTAAAACATTAAGGGAAGTTTGTTTTCCCTGAATTAATTGAGGTAGGGTTAGCTGGCAGCCATGATGGCGAAGTAGGTGGATTGTTCGTAATTTTCTCTATAATATGATGCCAAATCTGACACAATTGGTCCATAAACAGTGATTTTATCGCTAATTTTAGAATTTAACAACTTTCGTGACTTTGCTTCTTGTATCTATTCACTTGACCGGACTAAAATGCGTACGATATTTTAAGAGCAATTTCCGTACTAACGGAATCTTAAGCTTTAATTTCATATCAAAAACATTGATGCCCGACTTCTTTTTTGATAAGAAAAACCGAGTTTGATTTTCACCGATTTTCGGTCAGAAAACGAAACTTTACGATCCCTCGTTAGGCCTCGCCAACTTGATTTTTAGCCTCCCGTAACACGCCCGCGTTTCATTTTCATGCCCGCGTTTGAATTCATTATTGACATTTTGGAGAAAAAAATACCGTTTTTCCAATGAAAACGTCCGAATTCATGCATTTTGTGGGATGAAATTGTGAAATGTTTATTCATTTTGACCAGAATATCCTTTCTGTAAAAAAATAATATGACATAGCGCAGAAGGATCGATTTCGAACCCCGGACCTCTCGCTCCCAGAGCGAGCTCTCTACCATCTGAGCTATCTAGCAAATCTGAATATAATCGTGAGATTTAAACACTTGATCAACAACCCGTCGACGCTACAAAATGAATTTAGATCGAGACAAGATTCGAGGAGCTATTTTATAAGCATTCACTTGACCGGACTAAATAATTTTATAAAATTGTAAGCATGTTTCTAGTTACAAAAGACTATGAATATTATGATACGATGGATAAAATTGATGCCTAATTCTTCAGAAGCGACTTTTTTACCATGAATTTGGCTTTAGTTTCTTCAAGTTTTTCTTGAATTCGGGTTTGTCGGATTGCAATAATTTGCACCGAAAATACAACATGTCATGAAGTTCACAGAAAATATTAGATAATATTATTTGCATAATATGCCTTTTTACTATACAATTTCATGGCCAATGTGTTTGAAACGTGTGATTATAATCATGAAAAGAGCTCATTTACATCGTGCTATTACGAGGTCAACTATGACTGCGAAGCGGTTTCGCTACGGGTGAGTACTTCCGGGTCGCTTTGCTGGGTTAGAAAAGGAACGACTTTTCGCGTGCTTGCGAATTGACTGAAACAGTAATGAAATATGGACATTCTAAAAGCTGCTGTATAAATAAATACGAGGGTCATTCAATAAGTTCTACCTCCTCCCTCATAACATCGCTAATATTAATGTCAACCTCATGACATGATTATAGCTCCGTATCATAGCTACAAATGTGTAGTAAATAATAATTGGTATCTGTTTTACTTTTGTTATGACGCGGTCAAAGCCAGAGAGAGATTTTGGACAACGGACACAGAAAATTACCTTAAAAATATACACATGTGTTTTTTCGTATTGTATGGTTAGATATAAGAGCATGATCTAAATACTGAAAATGGAAATGAATAAATGATATCTGAATATATTACAGTACTATCATGTATAGATAAGATTGTAAACAATTATAATAGGCTTGCAAATAGTGTACTATCAACTCAAATGTATTGCTATGCCTTTGATATACGAATACTGCCTTCAGTCAAATTTTCGTTGTTACAACTTAAGCCACAATGATGCCTCGAATGTTAAATCTTTACCATAATAGTCACTTTATGAGTGTTACTTTATGCGCAACCTTCAGAATAGTCAATCAGGTAGTCAATGATAGAAAATTATCGCTTTGACAGACTTTAAATCCCTCCATTTAGTTCGATATATTGAAGATCGCTTAGTTATCATGAAAATAAAATATGACTTTTACAGGGTTCTCTAGGGGAGGGGTAAACTGAATGGTTGTCCTGACCTGGATCTGGCTAATCAGAGGGCATATTTTTTCCAAAGCAATCGGTCAACTTTATTATTTACAGTCTGTTAAAGAGATATCTGACATTTAGAACGGTTATAATTGACCGATAGGTATGTTTTGCCTCTTACAATAGGCCAATTGAAAAGCACTTCGGCGATATTTTGCTGTTTTTCCTCCGTTTCCGTCACACTAAATCGAGGTTTGGTTCTCACTGCATGTCCGAAAAGAGTACAACCAGTACTCAGATCAATCATATTGGATTTGTAGCTGAAGTTCCAAGCTACAATCGTGTGATATTTGATAAGACTGGCTTATATAATAATAAAGTTATGAGGTAGGAGGGAGAACTTATTGAATGAACCTCGTATACATGGTAGATACCGATAACATGCTTGATTTTAGTACAATAATCCTATCATCAAATACTAAGCATAATATGGCAGCTTTTTCATGTTGGCTGGTTTTTCTTTCAATCGTCTTTCAACAATGTTTGTTTAAAATAAACACAGATGTTTACATAAACTGGGCCCTACTAGCTTGCTTTATGTAAACAATTATAATTCCGAAAAGATGTTAACGATATCTCAAATGCATTGCGGGAGCACCAGCCAAGTTTTCCCACAATGCTTTTAGTGGTGTACGTTTTAGATATAACTGAAATAAGAAATAAACATAAACATAATGTGAATAGTGCTAAAACAAAATGCAGGATTGCTCCACCCATGAATAACTTGATAAAGGATATTTTATCCTGGTGTAGTGGTGGTATATTATTTTTTTCAGACAATTTTGATATTTAGATTATTTATAATACCCCAAAACTAAAGAATCTACGTTTTCAAAGCTTTTTTTGATTTAGTTTTGTCAAATGAATCAATGTAATCTGCAACATGCAAATAACTCTGAATTTAATTTAAAATTGACTTCTGTGAATTCGATGGGCAAGATGGACGCAAACTACCAATTTGTTGTGTGATCCCCCTTTTGGGGGACATTTCTTTCCTGACCCCGCCCCCTCCATTTTTATACCACCCCATCAATCAAGGTATTTATGAACTCTCCTTTATGTAATATATGATGTTCTTTTAATAAAGTCACACATCCTTACAAATCTCTGTATCTTGCCTGCCTCTTTCTGAATGCCATCAACAAGATTCACCATCAATTTGTAAATATTCCTTCTACACAATAAAATCAATACATCAAGCAGCATTTTCTTCTTCAGCATGTACATATGTTTATGTAAACATTTAGTACCTGCCAACAGAATCCTAATGCAAACATCAATATTTCAAACTTAAAAGTTGCCATGAATCACATTGTCAAACCTATGAACATTTCTTTCAAACTCTCACTATATTTCAATAAACTACAGCCATTCCCCACCACCCTGCCAACTACAGACTTCTCAATTACGTCAACCTTTAACGTTCAACTAAATATTTTATAATTTCCATTTGAACGCCCTCTTTCCTTTTTAAAGGAATTTTTATTTAGGTTCATTAGAAAAAACTCGTTCAAGAACTGTCCAGGGGAAAAAAATGAACCTCGGTAAGGGCCGCGGAAGGATGAAAGGAAATAATTGAATGCCGACACTTTGGAACCCGGTACTATATCATAACGGAATAAATCGTATTGAAAACTGGAAACCATACCAAACCATAGCTCATTCTTCGGCTGCCCTTACTTGAATCTAAAAAAAATCAACTTTGGTCACGCATGCTTGAGCGCATCGGATTGACGACGCTTGAGCAAATAAGACAATACAATGTTTGCTAATTACTAGCGGACACTCGCGCTTTGCGCGGGACCCGCTAGATGAGTGAACCTGGGCGGTTAATATTTATAGTATCATTTCACGTTGACGGTCGACCTCAGTTCCAACGCAACGTTTTATACTGTTGACATGGCCATAGTTCCAGCTGTCGTTAAGAGTTCAAACGGCACACAGGTGCATAAATTCGGCACTGTGTGTTGTAGTAACCCCATGAGGGCGGCAGACAATAAGATGGACGCTGGCAATGTCACGATCCATGCCAGGAAAATACCACTGAATAATCGCCAATCCACAGAATCACGGCTACGTAACCAGCCCACAGCGCAAACAGAACCGACTTTGCAATGAGTTGTGCTGACGGGAATGCCCAGATTGGAAGCGATGAGAACAGTTGTGGCTGATCCAAGCTCTATGCTGAACCCACTGTGTCAGGAAAGAAAAAAGAGTGCTTGAATGTTGAGAAATCATTCTTGGGTTGAGTAGAAAATAGAATGATCAAATTGAATAGGCCTACATGAATAGGGTATAAGAACAGCCAAAGTCGTTAACATTTATTTTGGACTTATTATTTGAGCTCTTCTTTCAGATATGCAATTAGGCCTATTATACATTTCCCAAGAAAGGGCCAATAAGAGTATCGTTCTATATAATTACGAAAGTAATATTAGTAGCTCTTGCTCCATATTGTGCGTAACAAGTATTGCTATCACGCCCGTACCACTGGGCGCTATCATGTATGCATGGGTAGAAGATTAGTATGAAGGATGCTATACGTTACATCGCATAGTAAATGTAGTAACAAACAAGAAGGCTAGAGATGTGTGTATTAAGATGTATTTGATGATACCACGCCACTAAATAGTCGCCCTATACTTTTACATGTTAAAGGGGTGTTACAAAACGTCGATTTTGTCGCTTATAAAGCGACTAGATTTTTCAACATTACATTTTTCTTCAAGTTCATTATGTTTGTGATCAGTGAAGTACACAATTTATAAAGGGTAACCCTGAAAGTTCCGAGAAATAAGCCCCCGATTTTGGACAGCTGGAGTATCGCTCTCATAATGTCATCAACAAATTGAGCAGTGTTGACAGAACATTTTCAGTCAAAATCACACAAAAACCTGCAAAATGTACTGAAAAGATCTTTTCTTGCACTGTGGTAATAGGTATTAGTTCTAAAATCAGGATTATATTCCAACTTTAATCATTTGGGGGCAATAAGTACCTTTCATGATGATTAGTCTTGGGCCACAGGACGGTCAGATTGAGAGAAAAGCCGAATTTCTGCAAAGTGAAATCTGATAGGATTTGTTGTCCAACATTTATACCATCCAGTCTTTGTCAAGGGAAAGTGACAATGAGTGTTACATCGTAAAAACTTATCTCAATTGTTTGTTACTACAGCTATCATGCATGGCCCGCCGGTTCTTGGAACGACAGCATTCAGCTCGTGTGCCAATTTTGCTTAACCTCATGAAATTCTATACCACTTACTTCGATGCAGTCATTGGTGTGAGATCTTCACCAACTGTTTCTATGACTCTCCTTCCTAAGGCGAAGAGACCTATCGTTATTCCAGCAGCTCCATATAATAAGATCCAATAATCGGTGTTAGCTTCTTGTGATACCATTCCTGACTGATATATGGACCATAGACTTACAAGAGGACCGATAGCGTTGCTGCAAATAAATGTTATAGAAGTAAATGGAAGATCAATATTCACGATGCGGGGTGTTTAGAAAGCGGAACTGTTCAATATCAGTCAATGGGATTTGTATGAATGAAAATATTATGTGAAAATGGGCAAAATCATTACAAAAAGATTGAGGACCAACCGAGTCAGGAATCGAATTAGTGGCGAGGAACCAAACCTACAATCACAAACTCAAATCAGTCACACGGCTCGAAGCAACATAACCTGCTGTAATTGGGCAATGAGACTGTAAATCGGGGGCTACACCAGCGCAGGATTTGCTGCGTATTCTTGGAGATTCGGCCGTATTATTGTTTCACATTTAATAGACACGCAGACACTGGGAAATGAAAATAACCAAGAAAAAAAGATAACTAATGGTATCATGAGAAAAGAAGAATCATTTAGAAA
Source organism: Ophiura sarsii (assembly GCA_035610835.1). Taxonomy (NCBI): domain Eukaryota; kingdom Metazoa; phylum Echinodermata; class Ophiuroidea; order Amphilepidida; family Ophiuridae; genus Ophiura; species Ophiura sarsii. Next base: position 11,712,295 of record CM069452.1, on the reverse strand, counting down.
ACGATCCTACATGAAAGTAGGAAAAAAGTGTACTTTTAAGGTCCCAGATACTGGTATACCAGTATCATTCAATACTGGAACATAAAATTGCCAGTATCGGTTGATACTGGTACGATTTTACTGTTCCAGTATCGGTCGATACTGGAACACCAAATGGTGTTCCAGAATCGACCAATACTAGAATTCAGTGAGATTTGTCCCAGTATTGAACGATACTGGTACATAATTATGTTCCAGTATCGCCCGATACTGGAACATTTTATATATACCAGTATCGCCCGATATTGGAATTTGGAACACTGACTTTGTACCAGTATCGAACGATACTGGGGTTTCTAGTATCGGATAATACTAGTACAGTCCACGATCTGGGACCTAAAGTACCCTTTTTCCGAAAGTTATAAACAATTCTTCATACCTGACATCGTTTCCTCCGTGAGAGAATGCAGCAAATGACGCAGAGAGAACTTGAAGTGGTGAGCAGATCGTGTGCACCGCCGGGCTATCCTTCACCTTCTGCCAGTTCTCTGAGAACTTGCCTTTTGTTGGCTGGGGTGTACTGGACAACACTGTACCTTGTATGCTCACCTTGGTTTCAATAGAGAAATACAAATGACTTTAATAGTGTATTAGAAGGAAAACTTTGAGTGAGATCAACGAGCAAAGAAAAATAAATAGGAGTTAACTTGAAGAACAAGTTCCGAGTTATTGGGATGAAGTTGATGATACATTTTTTCCGATACTGTGAGAAGTGTAATTTCGGTCCCGGATACTGGACTGTACTAACTGGAACACCCAGTATTGTTCGATACTGGTACAAAGTCAGTGTTCTAGTATCGTTCGAGTACTGGCATATATAAAATGTTTCAATATTGACACTCCTTGGATGTACTTACCGAATCTCCTGCCTTAACCACTACGCCATTTACGTGTTCATCTGAATCTGGTTGACTTGGAACAATAACACCGTTTGGTTCGTCCGCAAGCTTTGTGATCTCTCTTTCAGTGAGGGTTTCCATTGGAATATTGGTTTCTCTTACTAAAGTTTCAAATAAATGAATGGTAAGTGTGCAAAAATGTATTAGAATACACGTATTATATCAACGAAAAAATAATTTTAACTATTACAGATAAACCTGTATTAGTATTACACTCCGATAGTACTGAAAAATAGACATCAGCATTTTATAACTAAATCGCTCAATTTTGTCTAAGTTAGAGGTCTAGCTACGACGTTCGTTCGTTATCTTAGCAATGAAAAAGGCAAAAGATGATGATCAAATATCTTCATATGATTGTGAGAGATGATGATCTTGCAAGTTAGAAATATATGTAGTTTAGCCACCTATCATGTAAGCCTCTTTTGCAAGATTCTGACAAAACACAGTGTAGATCTACTTTAGTTTGTGGATAAGAGACAACCGACAAACTTACTTGTTGATTGGTCATTCTTTGAATTGATTTCATGAGTGGCAGGTGGGGGAAGACCCTTCTGAATAATTCTTTCTGCTTCCGTCTCTGCTCTTTCGTCTGGTAAAATAAATCATCAAATTTAACAGTTTTAAGCATTCGGAGGATGTGGATGACGAATCAGTATTCGATTAATTCATAGGCGAAGTGGCCAGAGGAACAACGTCACCAGTCAAAAGTTAGTGGGCAAAGCCACCGCCCTCAAATGTTTGGATCAAAAATCCTAAGAAGGCTTAAGGCCAAACAAAGAAGAAGGTCTGTCTCAGAAACATTGTGCAAAAAAGTGCTGTGCTTTTTTTCTTCTTTTTTAGAAAAAAGGCTGAGGTATGCGATTTTAGATTTTTTTTTTTTTTTGCTTATCCAAGCTTACGGAAAACTTTTTAAACTTTTTTTTAAAAATCAAAAATCAAAAAAAAAATCAAAAAAAAAAAAGTTTTTTAGCCCCCAGCGCATAGACCTACGCGCCGTAGCTCATTTCACATACCAATGCGGGCGGGCTTCTGAGACAGACCTTCTTCTTTGTTTGGCCTAAGAATGTTATCATTTTTTTCGTGATTTTCAAAATGAAAATGAAAAATACTGACATATTTGAAGCGTTTTGAGACAAACTTGAATTGAAGTTAAAAAAATAAAAAACTCCAGTTGTGCATAGGATTTTCATTCAAAACCAGGGCTGATCCAGTCTACCTGCGACAGTATAATTGTTTCCACTTGGACATTATGGACTTACTTTTAACACGACAAAGCATTTTCCCTAGCCCATTTCCTATGCTCCGTTTTAATTAACAAATAATGCCTAAACTTACATACGAATGATACGATATACATTATAGGCCTACACAACAATTCAAATGTCTGCATCGCCTTTCAGCATGTTCAGTAAATTGTATTATATTTGCTCGTTCCCGCTCAATTTGGCTGCTTCAGCGGCTATTGTTGTTAATGTGCATGATTTTGTATGCGGTTAGTCCCATTTTATACCGGGTGTTCCATCAGAAAGATTTATACCGGGAAAGGTGCATTTATTTAGATATGAATACAATTGTTATTGTTCAGAATGCTTACGGTTCTAACGTCTACATATTTATAGCTTTCTTAAGAATTTTGAATTATATAATTCGGAAGTTTCTGACAGAAATTATGATATAAATTGTATATTTCAAGTTTGACCAGAATTACTTCTTTGGAACTTATAAAATCATTGGCCATGTTCTTCTTGAGTACAATACAATAGTATGTGCAGTAATCATGGTAATGGAAATAATATATAGTACTTAGATTAGATCGGGCTTCCTTCCGGGGAGGGTACTTGGATATTATTTTGGGGATGTGACGCCAGCAAAATGAAAATTGACCCAAACAGTTACACATTTTCGGGGGGGGGGGGGGGTGGACCCATTTGTTTTCCAGAAACCCATAATTTTTCCTACATATGACAGTTTTTGCTAACATTTCGGCGAAAAACAGCTAAATTAAGGATTTTAGACCTATATATTTACCCAAAATGGCTTTGAAAAGGGGTCATCCAGTTACCAGAGGGTGAAAATGGGACCCTATTTGGCGGCACATCTCCGTAACCTCATGCCAACTAAGTACCCCCTCCCCCTGGCTTCCTTACCATTTGCTGCAGTATCCATTTTCTTTAGTGGCACTTTACATAGCTCTGAAAGGCATTCCAAAAAAGAAAATAAGGATCCCTGACTTGGACAGACATTTCTAAAACAATTTTAAAAAATTCTAAAACATACCCAATATCTTCTGCCTTGTTCGTGGAACAAGGAAAAAATAGACAATCACCGCCACAATCAATCCCACTCCAAATCCAGACACGAGGGACACCCACCATGCTATGGACTCGTCAACTGTTTTAAAGATAAAGAATTACAATTAAATCATTTCTAAACACATAGGCTAATTGAAGTCATGTTCGGCTCTGGCCATCCATAAATACTTTCTAGTAGTTATGGTCTTACCAACTCACAATTACTCAGCTATAATAAACTCAACCGTGCCAAATCCTCATCAATTCTTCGTTAAGTGCAGGTTCATGTTATACTTGTGTCATAACACATGAAATAAACTTATAGCTATACCGGGTGGTTCAAAAAAAGTTGACCCAAGTTCAAAGTATATTTTCAACCACATTTATAGTTTCAGAGAATTTGTGTTTACTTGGTCTTGATCAGCAGTAAATTTTGAAATTATCCTGAACAAATGGCGAGTTTAGCTTGTTTGGTTCTTCAGATATGGTTCATTACAGAAAGCATACACAAAACTGACTTGTCCACGGGAGCGTCATTTAGTTTTTATCTTCAACAAAACAACATGCTCAGATTCAGAATTGAAAAGCCCGCCCTTAAAAAGTATCCCAATCTCTTTGCTTAGGGAGCACATCAAAACTCGACCGCCCGGCAACCGCCGGTTCCGTGGGGTTCCGTGCGGTTGCAGCCGGTTTCTATTGTTCTAAACAATGATATGCGGTCCAACCGGGCGGAACCGGCGGTTGCCGCGCGGTCGAGTTTTGATGTGCTCCCTATTTGTCATTCACATTCAACAAAGAAACGTAGGTACGTACATTGTAGGTAGAAATGTCATGCACCAGGCAGATGTTCCAGATGTCTCGGTTTTTTTCTTTTTCTCCTTTTTTCACAATTTGTGACCAATCGTGTGTAAGTTCACTTTGTGCATTCTATCTCTACTAAAGGACGCTCCCGTGGACAAGGCAGTTTTGTGCATGCTCTCTGTGATGAACCATATCTGAAGAACCAGCCAAGCTAAATTTACCATTTGTTCAGGATAATTTTAAAACTTACTGCTGATCAAGACTAAGTAAACAAAAATTCTCTGAAACTATAAAATGTAGTTGAAAAGTTACCTAGAACTTGGGTCAACTTTTTTTTTGAACCACCCGGTACAACTGTATAAAGATGTACACACTTGTTCACTTTATCTGGTCAAGAGACGGTACAATTTCAATCAACTGTTTTGGCAATCGCAAACAAGTCTTAGCAATCGCAGCCATTGCTCGTCGTTTAGGCCTGAGTATTACGCAATTGCACTCACGTGTTGGACACACTGTGTAGACAAGAGTGTTTAGTTGTCATGGTTGTACTACACATCTAAAGGTTTGTTTTGTACTCGTACTAAAACATGTAAAAAGGGACCAACAATTGTATCAAGATCTTGTTTGTTTGTACCTCAGGTTTTTGTTCATTTAAGCACACATTTAATAAATTGCTCAACACCTTTGTGTCAAATCTTATACTTGGTAAAGTGTACCAGAAATGTGGTCAACTTGATAGTTACAGGTACACTCAACTAGTTTCTTATTATTGTACATGTCAGCAGTACTCACTATATGGCGATCCAAATATGATAGCAAAGAGATTGATAAACATTACTACCCAATACCAAATAGGCAGCGATATGAGTCCCGGGTTTAATGGATCTTTCTGGATGAATAGAAAACACAGAATAAGACATACGCTGTTATCATGGTTGCATTAATACTTACAATAGTTGCCGATACATGTTATAATCCAACCAAATACGTATGTACAGTTAAGCCCAAAATTATTCATACCTTACCAAATTCGAAGTATTTTGATTCTTATTATTTGAGGAATGAGATTCTTCTGGCTTAAGTTGTATATGAACGTGACAAACAGCTGAAATAACAACTTCAAGATACATAAGAAAAGGGAGTACTACATCAAGATCCTTGAGGAAAACATCAAACGGTCCGCAGAGAAACTTTATCTAGAGGAGTATTGGACGTATCCGCAGGACAACAATTATCCAAAACATACCGCCAAGTCAGTCAATAAATGGTTCCATGATATGATGTAGACGGTTCTTGGTAGCCTAGCCAAAGTCTGAACCTCAACCCAGTTGATATCTGTGGAGGGAGCTCACGAACCGATTGATGGCAGGGAAGCCTTCCAACCTTAAAGACCTGGAGACTTTCGCGAAGGAGGAGGGCCATAATCCCTGATCATGCAAGAACCTTGTGAGTATTAGTGCAAGAACCGTCTGGAGGCTGTGATCACAAACAAATACCTTTCCATTCATTACTAAATGTGTCTCTGTACTGATCTAAGCAATGGTATGAATAATTCTAGACGTGACATTTTTTGTTAATCTGTCAATAAAATACCCCTGAGACAATGTTTTTCTTGAAATGTATCTTGCAGTGATTCTGTCAGCTGTATGTCACATTCTTGTGCAACTTAAGCCAGAAAAAAACTCATTCCGCAAATAACAAGATTCAAAATACTCCGAATTTGGTACGGTATGAATCATTTCGGGCTTACCCTTAATTAATAATTCATAGAATAGCTCCAATAGGTCATGGGTATCAGATTGAAAGGAACCGTTTGGTACTGTTTTATAATATAATTTCCAAATTGTTAAAGGAAGTCAATGGCAAACGAGAGAACATTTTGGTAACGAGTGTCTTTCCTCCAGATTATTTTGAACTTGGTCTGTACCAAGTTTTTTCCTTCCAACATTTCCACCAAGGATGAATACTTAGATTTTCTTGTCAATTTGGGAACAAGTAGGCCTATTCGTTTTGAAACCTACTTTCACTTTTGCATGAGAGAGTTCAATCAAATACAAATTGTGCAACGAAATTATTTAGAATAATAAGTGTGTTCGAATTAAGGTCATATCGAAGTGATGTTATCTTGTCTGTCCTTTGTCCTACCTTAAACCAAGGCATGACACCGTGTATTGTATGTTATCGCGCACTTCAGTTCAAATTTGTCGTTGCTCTATTTATATCTTAATTGAGGTCAAACATGATAATAATGACACCATTATTATTTGTAATTTGGCCCAAGAACACGGTGGTGATAACGAGGTCTTTAGCGCATGCCTGACATATTCAGTAAGATCAACGGAACAAACAACCCAGTGTGTTGACATCGACCTCTCTATAACAACGGACGGAATACGAAAGTTGACAAAAATGTTACGATTCAATTAAAACCAACAACCTGCGACAAAACATGGTTCATGGAATTGAAGTAATCAGAATGTGACCAGCTTGATGATATTAAACCAGGACAGGTTTGAGAAATTGTTAAAATGTATCTTTTCCCCGCGCTCTAGAAGGCCAGTCATGCATATAAACGTTGTAAAAACACATGCGCCTGTGACCGGATTCGAACAGGCAACCTTTGATTACAGGCAATTCCTTCCTAGTAAGTTTTTGGTCATGTATGCAATTTAATTGTCTTGTTTCAATTCCTTGATGGTACATTTGGCACTTTCTTTTCGAACTCACAAACCTTTTTTACCACATAGTTTTGCTGAACTATATGAGAAGACATTGTTTAAAATAAAGTGTTATTGAAAGAAAAAACAGAAAGGCAGCGTCGTGCCTAATGACAAACTTTGACACAAAATGCACTAGATGATATGGTGATGACATTAATTGTGTCACAAATTAACCAAAATATAATAAAGGCGATTGAAACTATTTCCTCTTTTTAACGATTAAATCAATGCCAACACATTTACAGATGCCTCACTATTCAAACAAGTGGGCAATGTAAAATTGTCTATTATAAATGCAAACTTTACACCTGAAGCATATATCTAAAAGTGCTCAAGGCTGATGATTATTGATTCGGATTGAGAATCGTCATTCTTAGGGTGTGTTCACACTATAATTGCCATCTGGGACACGAGTTTATCCGGATTCTATATCCGGATTGATAAACACGTTCATATTGTGATCGATGCGGATAATATCAGGATTGTGTAATGCACTCTTCCAGGTTTCACATTTTTAATCCGGATCCTTTTGAATATGACTTTAAACACGCTTAAGATATCTGTGAGAGATTCAATGCAAAGCCTCCCATGGTGAACCTAACCCCCCCCCCCCCCCCCCCCCTATAGCACCCCTACCAGAAGACGAAGGATCAGACCTTAGTCAGATTTGTCAGCTAATCCTCATCGCATCGCCTTAAGACTGATGATCACTTGACGTTGACGTTTAACGTTTGACGTTAAATCTCGTTATGAGTAATAACCTATAACATATCAACTTACCTTTTTAATTATAGTAAAATTTATAATTGTAAAGATGACTCCGGATATTATGCCGGATAACACCGGTGAAATGACCCATGATAACGCTGTGAAATAAAAATGAAAAAAAGAAGATTGTGAAGGTATCAGCTTGTTGAAACAAGGTTAAAACAAATACTAATAAATAGACAGAAAAGTATTAGTATCAACCTAAATTGTCAGACACATTCAGGCATTGAAACCGGTTTAATAGTTTTAAACAAAAGGAACAAAATATTCACAACGATCATGTCATAATATGTTTGCATTCATTATTTGCTTCCATGTCACCTCTGAAAAGGGTCTTTCATTCATAATATTTCACGGTTTAAAGAATCCTTTAGTATCAAAACAAAGCCATCTATTTTCAAACAAGAACCTTTAAATAGTCCGTACACAGTCACCAACCTTGAAATAGTTCACGGGTTTTGTCCATTAAAGACTTATCTCACTTGACACATTTATATATAACGGGTAATTACGGTATAGAGCGTATGTTTACCAGTACCGGCGTCACCGGGCACCGTCTTTACTTTTACATACTCTTAACCAAACACGGAAAGTGGACAGATGAGAATTCTCCTTGTAATCACACTTTACGTATACTTCCCCTACAATGTACAAATAATCGGAATACTCATACATCGGAATTAAAACATTCCATATATACTTTTAGGCATTATACCTACTTTTATTCACTGTAACAGATATCTATTCAAATAATATTTACCTTTTTAAAAAGTCAATGTTGTACACATTCAGTATTCCAGGTCAATGTTCGCAAAGATAAATGTTATGACGCTGAGTCTTACCTATTTTAACGACGACATACCAATCCACTCCTACATCAGCAAAGATTACAAGATGATAACCTAAGGTGGCCCCTACTACGGAATGTGACGCGGAGACAGGTAACTTCAACCACGTGGCTATGAATAACCAGACACATGAGGCTGCACGTGGTCGGATGAGAGAAAAATCAAAACGAACATGTTAGTTCAATGTCTAAAAACAAAAGTACAGAAGTGCATTACAAATGGTTTATTAAACCAACAAAATTACGGATGAACCACATCCTTGTGAGAACTATGGCGGCGCCTTGAACCAGTAATCTTTATCCTTTATTAGTAGATATTTGCCTAAGGTTGCTTGAATATAATGAGCCTCTAAGAAGCCATGAGGAAATAGCTGTTTTATCATGTTACTATTCAGAAAATGTTTGTAGAAAGTTTCACTCAAACTGCAATCAAATCAAATAACTCAATTTAGTTTATCTTTTAAATGTTAAACCTGTGACTATCTTGAAAAATGTATACCTTTAAAATGTGTAAAGACATGACAAAAGTGTACCTTACCTATCAAGGCACAGAGATTACCAATCATCAACAGTTCTTCATTCCCGGTATAAATCAGGGGGTCAAAAAGACCTTTTCTTATAGTTTCTGATACTCTCGATCCTATGATCAAAGCTCCTAGTGTTTCGAATGTTGCAGCAATGATACAGGCTTGTCCAAGTGTTAATACTTTAGCACCCACTGATGTACCAAACGAGTTGGCTACATCGTTCGCACCTAGTGCTATGGCCAAAATGAAGGATGTAATGAAACCAAGAATTACTATCCACAGTACGTCTGTTCCCATGCCCTCCATGACGTCCATCATCTTGATAGGCTTACAAGAAAAATGGTACAAGATAAAAAAGGTTGACAAATCTTGGGTCCTTTTTGTTATTGACGTTCACAACCTGCAACAAAAGAATATGAAATATTTTGGTTATCATCGATGATCCTTATTTAATTATCTTTAATTCAGTAATCATTATGTTCACGTTATGCCTTATATAAATATTGTATTCCTTAGAAGTGAATATTAGATTTTAAACCTCCTATCGAAGACATCTAATTTAATATAAGCAGCTCGGAAATTAGGGAACAAGAAGGAAGGTGTTTTCGCCTTCTTCTATCTCCATTATGTTTCGAAATATTACCTGAAGTAGTCTCTGAGAGTCCTTTGAGTATTTATGACTCAAAAGATTAACATCTCTCACTACAGGTCCCAGGATTCTCCCCACCAACTAGCCTTAGGACGCCTAAAATGGTGTCACATCATCCCAGATATTAAATTGGGACTGCGATAGTTCACTATAAATGTGTTGTCGCAATCTCTTCTCAATAAATTCATGTTTCCCGCAAAATCCGTTCATTACCAATCCATGAAATTGAAGAAAACAATGTACCTTCTTTGAATCCCCATATAAATTTCCCATTGGAAATAGCTCATGAATGATTAATCAGGCTCATTATAGCCAATGCACACCTGATGGCAGGCAGTGTCAATTTTATATTCCTTTCAAAATAACCGTCGCGATAGTTTGTCAATGGATCAGTATTAAATCTCTCTCAGAAATATCTCCCCGCAAAAGTGCATCGAAGGGTACGCAATACACTACTTATGGTGTCAATCAAAATCTTGAGTATTGAACGCACAGACCCGACGCGTGTGGTGTTGTTATTAGACGATTCTCAGAAACAAATCATCATCAATAATAAAATAGACTATTACCATCTATATAGCAGCATTTTTAAAATCTATAACTTATCAATAGTCATTTTTAAATTGATTGAATTTTAACCTAATATTTTCAAAACTAAACGTTTAAACGTATGATTTTATTTCATGTTTTACCATTTCTGCTCTTTATAGGCTAACCTTTAAAAGAATTTCATGAATACTCATGAAAGCATTTATTCATTTCAATCTCTATTACATGACTTTTAATCTGCCTGCTCATGGCATGAGAAACAATAATATCTCTACCAACCCACCACCTATGTCAAATAAATCAAGAATATCAAATCTAAAGCCGAGAGATAATCACCTCGAAATACAAAGTCAACAGTAAACTCGAAAAGACGGAGTACCTATCTTTTTAAAACAAGGACGTTTGTTTTGTGTTCCTATTCACCCTTTCGACACGACGTCTGATCTGAACCTTAGCAAATTGTGTTACAAAATCTATCCTACATTATAACAAGTACAAGTGTCGTTAAAATCATGTGAAATGATACAAATACTATATGATATAGGCACACACCTATATAATATAAATACGTGCATCGTACGGTAATTGACTAAATTTATATTGAAAGATATTAAAAATACTATGCAGCTATATAGATTACGCCATGTCCAAAACTGACTAGTCTGAGCTTACCTTGAATCTCAAAACATCTTCCCTAAAGTGTTGTGAATTGAAATAATGACTGGTGACCATCAGCATGGATTTTTAGTCACCGACATCGTAATTTCAAGGGAAAGCTTCAAAAATAGTGGCTATTTAATTTTATTTCCACAAACTGACATGGTATGCGGTCATGAACTTACTTATCAATGACCAACCTATATGCCTACCCTTTTGGATAGAGAGCAACCAAACATTTATTGCGTTTCTATTTATAGCTCAATATAGATGCATCTCTTAGTGATTTTGATGCTTCTAAATTTGAGCTGGTCCCACTAAACAGCAAACAGCTCCAATCGTGTTTCTATCTGAACGACCATTAAACAAACACTATTATAGCCTAAATCAGCCTTACCTAGTTTCTAGTCGATATCTCCATAGTGGCCCGTAGAAATACAGAGATAGGATAGTAATCAAATGGAGTTTTGTGTTGAAAACCAGCTCTATGGTTGTCGATCTGGGAATGGTTTTACACACAATATGCTTTGAAGCAGACTGACTTGTTATCTAAACTCAAATAAGATAAATGCATATATAATATATTATAAGATAAACTATATGCTTCGATAACCTAGATATAAGAATCATGAGGATGATATGATGAAGAACGGACATATACATGTAATATAATTCGTAATGCCAGTTCTTCAAAAGGATGATACAGCGTAATTTGTTAACTACAATTTGAATTTATATCAAGCGCTGAGTCTTTATTTATATTTAGTAACAATAGTATTGTAAAACAGTCCCACTTGGCGTTGAATCTGATCAGAGTCCTTTGGAACGGAGACAAATATATAATATAGGACCCCAATAGGCCTATTTAAAGGTAAGCAGCGCCCATTCATCCTGCTATGTGCAGCGATCCAGATCTGACTGCAGGATTGTCATATTTCGAAGTGGTTGAGTCCCGGGTTGAGCTGATGAACTTATCTTTGCAAATATCACATATGGGCGATTCCATGGTTACACGCCAGTGGCGTAGCTAGGGTTTTTTTCAGGGGGGGCAAGATTTCTAAAATTTTCGTAAAAGGTTGCCCCAAATTTTTCCAAGTCAGTCACCTCGTGAATTTAACGTAAGTGGGGGGGGGGGGGGGGGGGGGGGGGGGGGGGGGGGGGGTGGGGGGTGGGGGGGGGGGGGTGAAGTCAAAATAATTCGCACGGTCAAAAATGTATGCACGGACACAAAGTTTCCCAGTCAATAAAGCACTATAGTCAACAAATGTTGGCCAATCCTCAGGGTTTTAAGCAGTTTTTAACAAAAATGGTCATTTATTTTTAAAAACCAAGCTAAAATGGCCACAAAAACGTTCTGTCAGGGGGGGCAAATGCCCCCCTGCCCCCCCCCCCCCCCCCCTGAGCTACGCCACTGTTACACGCGTTACGATTAAGCGCGCCCGGTTCTTTATTTTCCATTCTCTGGATGTAAGAATAATTTGATTGAAGTTTTCATCTTTTGTAATTTGTATTGCAATACCCAGGACTCTAGTCTACAGTATATTTGGCCATCACAAGACAGTGACGTACATAACTGCGTATTCTACTAATTGCAGCATATAATGCGCGCGACTCTTCTCGAGGCGCTGGCGTATACACACGAGCGTTCAAGACGGAAGATACATACGCGTGCGTAAAAAGCTGCACCTGTTAAGTTACGTCACTGTCCAGAGGAAGCCTAATAGAGTAAAGATCCCCATGCTACTACCAACATGAAAGTTCAGCTGATATTAATGTGAGACCACTGCGAATATCGGTAACATGCATTACGCACCGAGACGCGATAACAAGATTTTCAACTTTGTTTCCAATCTACAATCTATTGGTGTCAGTATAATTGTAAGCAAGTACTATACTAAGGTTTATAATACTAGAATAATAACAAATTAAAGTTCTGCTTTTTCTATAAAATGCAAAACTTCGGTAACACGTGTTACGGTAATACGCGTTACCCTTAGTCCAGGCATAATTTACTAGCATTTGATACATTATTTAAATTTTAAATTTCAAGAAATCTTGACTTTGACAATTGAACTAACAAACCATAAACAGTGATAAATAACACTTTAAAAATTGAGATTTTAGCACGTTTTCCTGATTATGATTTTGGTAACACAGGTTATGATTATTTAATAGCTCATTGTGAAGTAAGTGGTTATGAATTTATCTATTTGTTTACTATTTTAACATAGGGCCTGACTATTTTAACAAAGTGCTATTTCGGAAACGCGAGTTACCATCCTCGAAGTATAAAAGAAGTGGATTTTTCTTTACAATAAACAATAACCAAACGTTGTTACATATTTTTTTTGCTAACCCTTGCATGTGCTTGGGGCGAAATGAGGGGGGCAATAAATCTCTGGGAGCTAATTTCATTTTCTTTCTTTGTTGCGTCTCGTTTTCATATGTGTTTCAATTCATATTATTCTAAACACAAACTATGAGCTTTGATAATCATACTACATTGTTTATGTTCAAGCATGTCACTAGTAGGTTTTAATTGGCATACGTCTTCTGAAATGCCCCCATTTTAGCGATATAAACGCATAGATCATTTTAGAAATCTATCATGGTGCATGTCTACAAACAAAAATCACAACGCACCTTTAGGTGATCGTAACTTCCTAAATAAGTGTCGGATTAGAACAATTCAAACGACAAAATAAAGTCAAATTAGTTGGATATAATGTGCAAAAACCCGAATGTAATTCGGTTCATAGTAACGGAGAAATAAGCGATTTCGTAAAAGTAGTCAAAGAACACTTCCATCAAAATTTGCTCATGTTGAGTGATTTAGACAACACATACTAGAAATGAATCAATATTTCCCTCAAAGATTACATTCATTACCTATTTTCTTTTATTCTAAATATAATGCCAGTTGTTAACCAAGCTTATTTTGACACTATGATAAAAGCCCTTTGCGGGCTGAATATTGCTCATTTGCTGACCAACCTTGCTTTGAACCAAAATACTTCATTTAATTAACATAATTATTTAGCACGCGGGAATTTTAAATTTTCAGTAAAACCACGCCATCAAATAATTTAAATAAAGACCAATCGCCTAATCCATTTAAGAGTCAATCGTTATCTCTCTCCTTACAATAGTTGCGTTGTTGTTGTCTTATGGTTGTTATGAAAGTCACTATCGATTATTACTCCGTTCTCTCATGCTCATAGATTCATCAGTATTGAAAACAGAATGTGTAAGTAACCACCCACGCAAATGGAAATCTGATACACAAACTTGGAAGGAAGTGTTCTATGACTAAAGTAATCGCTCATTTCTCACTATAAATTACAGAACCGAATCAAACGCGGTTTTCTTCAAATCATAGACAACTAATTCGACATTTGAATTGTTCTATTCCGACACTTCACATCACACAAATTACTTAATAATGTTCAAAAAGCTAAAAAAAAATTAAAAAATCGATGCTATCACTCTAAGAAATTAAAGAACCCTTTTTTGTCCTGCCAGGAGAACCCTTAAAGGTTCTTTAAAGAACCAACAATAGTTCCCCAAACGTGATACAGAACCATTTTTGGTTGATACAGAACCATTTTTGGTTCTATGAAGAACCTTGTTTGGTTCTTCAATTTTCAAGAACCTTTTTTGAAGGTTCAAGAGAGAGGTTCCTTATAGAATCTTCAAAAAAGGTTCTTGAAAATTGAAGAACCCCAAAAGGTTCTTCTTCAAACCAAAAATTGTTCTGTATCAACCAAAAATGGTTCTGTATCATGTTTGGGGAACTATTTTTGGTTCTTTAAAGAACCTTTAAGGGTTCTCCTGGCAGGACAACTTTAGAACCATTTTTTTCTAAGGATGAATTAATCTGTATTTGCATGTATTTGCCTGACCATTTCATTGTTTGATCAGGGAGTTGTTGACTCCCTGGTTTGATATATATACCAAAGTCCAATGGCCTGTGATTAGATATGATCAAAGTCCAGTGTCCAGCAATTTGACATGTGAACCGTTAACTCTTAGGGACGCACCATTAGATTTTCAGGGGGGGGGGGGGTAGGAAGTTTTGGGAAAAAAAAAATTCCCCCTCTATGCGGGCCAAAAAAAAAAAATTCACCCCCTGATGAGTAAAAAAAAAATTAAAAAAAATTCTACCCCCACCCAACTCAATATGAATGGATACATTAAAAAAAAAAATTCGCCGCCTCCGGCGGCGCAAAAAAAAAATTCACCCCTTGCGGCGGCCAAAAAAAACATATTCTCCCCCGGACCCAACTTCCTACCCCCCCCCCCCCTGAAAATCAAATGGTGCGTCCCTTATAGCATGTGATAATCAAACCGATAAAACTGATATGGTCACATTTGTAATGGCTGAGAACAATGGATAGCCATGCATTATAATGTACCTCAAGAAATATGCAATTTTAAATAAAATATTTCTTATTTTCGGTACCTCGGTCGGTTGCTATAGTCTCGCAACTACACTGTAAATCTAGCTAAATCGGCTGTGTAAGAAAAGTACACAACACTGTTTACAAATTTACAATTGTGTACATTTTCACACAACTTCTTGTAAACTTTCATAAGATTGTGCAACATTTTAAACAAGTTGTGTATTTTTTTAAAACAACTAGTGGCTAGGTTCATATAGTGCACATCCCTTATGCTGTAGCGTAGCCAGGTCCCTTGTCAGGGGGGGGGGGGGGGGGGCAAAGGGTATTTTTCCCGGTGAACACCAGTTGATAAACTGGGGCGTTGTGTCCTTATACCGGCGTAGACTATGCCATAGTCTATTTTATTTTGTTTTATTTTTAACTTCTTTTTTTTAACCTTTTTTTTAAAATTATTTTCTACTTATATATTTCTTTTTCTTTTTTACTTAAACCATTTATTCAGTGTCTGGCCCGTTGTCTAGTATTTTGCATGCAGCCGCGCCAATTAGTAAATTTCTGATGTTCCTAATGAGGGCAGTATTGTATATGTTCTGTAATTCTGGCGCTATTGATATGATATGATCAACAGAGGGCTCCTTTTTGTCCACTAGTGATACCAGACGACGGTGGCTACGATCGGCCGTTAATTTTGAATTTCCGTTGGTTTCAATGTAACAATGGATTTTGATCATATGACCCCATACAATTCATCATAGGTCAGAAGAAAAAAATTCCAATCCAAAACCGTTCGGGATGGCTAATCATCCCAATTGTAAATGCTATTTTTTGAATTTAAACCGTTGTTAAGCTTGATCACGTAACCTCGTTCGCATATTTTAACCTGAATACTCGTGAATACGCCTATGTCCAGCGTCGTCTGAGTGATACCAGACTGAGTGATACAGCGATTGCTCCCGCACACTAACCGACATGCCCCGAGTAAAACTAGACGAACTCCAATGGCGAATGGGGAATGTAAAACTTTAACGGTGACAAGTAGGAGCGCCCTCACTTATAATACTGCCCATTTAATGTTGTTAATGGTAACAAGTGTGGGCGCCCTACATGTACCCCACTTCTAGGTTCTGCATTAAGGACCCGATTTAGGACTAATGAATACGCTGAAATGCTGATAAATAATCAGAAAATGGGATAGATAGATAGGATAAAAAAGAGAAAAAGAAGAAAGACTTAAAAAAAAAATTAAAAAAGGACTACAGAGTAGTCTAATACCGGCGTGAAAATTGCAATATCCAACTAATTTGCCTATTTTCCTTTCTCCTTTCTGTCCGTTCCCTTTCTCTTTTCCTTTCCTTCCATTTTTGACTCCTCTTCTCCCTTTCTTTCACTTTCTTTGCCTTCCCGATTTTCAACTGCCTTCCCAATTTACTAATTATTAATATAATAATATGATGACAATTTACTAATTATTAATATAGTAACAATATAATGGTCGACAGGTGTCGGATAAAAAAAGTCCGTCAGACACATGCACAAGAAAATAAATTCAAATACAAAAACAAATAAACAAAACCGCACATTTTGTGGGACTTTTCCAACAATTCCATGTAGCCTAAACTTCAATCAATAAGTCTATACCTAAAGCAGACGACAAACAGCGCACAAAGCGCCACCAAAAATATGCTCACAGAAAATAAGATAAAAAAGTCCGTCAGACACATGCACAATGACGGTATTGTGTAAAGTGAGAAAATGAATTCAAATTCAAACAAAACCACACATTTGTTGGGACTTTTTCCAACAATTCCGTGTAGCCTAAACTTCAATCAATACCAAAGCAGACGACAAACAGCGCACAAAGCGCCACCAAAAATATGATCACAGAAAATGTTAAATAGCTTTCGATCGGCAATTTGAGTCGCAAACCCCTGGACAGTCTCTTCTGTCTCAAAAAGGAAACCCCTCACACAATCAATTGTGTATAAATCACTGAAAAAGTTGATCCTTTGTTTTAATTTACTTAATCGATGGCCCGTGAATAAGCTTTAGAGACGCGCCGTTAGACTTCAAGGGAGTTTGGGCGAGGGCAAGTGGTTTTTTTCCTGTCTTTTTGCCAGGCAAGTGTTTTCTTTCTTCTTTGAGTCACATAGGTGAGGGTTTGGTTTTTGTCCTCACGCTTTTTGGGCAAGGTATTCTTTCTCTCATGTGGTTTGACATTTACCAAACATACAGGTACACTCGTAATATTTCACGGTTTAAACAGTCGTCCACCAAATAAGACTTGTCTCACTTAACACATTTATATATACGAGGGGGTATCAAAAAGGTTTTGAAATCACCCAGAAGTGAAGGGGCCGGAAACTTAATTTTGATATGTGATCCTTCAGACATCTTTACAAAGTCACTGTGCAAAATCACACACTTCTCCCTCTATTTATTACCTGTCTGCACAGACCACCATTGTAGAGATCCTCAGATGACCGCCATTGATCCTCAGATTGCGTTTTTTCCAAAACCGCAATAAACATGATAAATAGTTTTACAGTTTTGACAGCAAGGGGTCAAAGGTCATGTAGGGGGTCAATTATTGTAAAATCTTTTTATAAACATTTTGTGAAATTTTGGAATGTCGTCTGCAGACGCCTGCCGCGTGGAAAGAGTTAAGGAACTGGGGAAAAGGCCGGCGCAAACCGTATAAGGCGCAAACCGTAGGCCTGCATCCAGGATAACATGTGTTAATAGTGACAGGGAAAATGCGTTTATACGACAGTGCCTCAGTCCCATCGCGGACCCATCCACAATGCGGGCCACGGGCAGGGCGTGCTATATAAAACATAGATAGGCCAGAAAACCGTGATATCATATTATACATGGGGGATAGGCCTATAAATAAACAAGGAACTGTTAGAGCAAAATATGCATGCAGAAATAGTCCTACTGGAGAAATAATTTAATGTCAATAGGCCGAAAAATAAAATAAACGGATGGCTAACACTGAACTGGGTGGGTACAAAGTGATCATGGTGAGAACCCGCCTCCCGCCAACTAAGAAAGACCCACCATAAAACTTAATAAAAACCACTAAAAAAACCAGTGGCGTCGCGGACCTTAATTTATTTATTACAGCGGCTGCGTGTTCTATGAAAGACTTGGCAACTTTTAGGGGGGCGGGGGCATCCGCGAAGGGGGTTGTGAAATCTAGGCCTACACGTGTGTATGAACACATGGGGTGGGTAGGCCTGTCTGGATTATAAGGGTACACTGGGTACCTGGAGTATGGAATATTAAGGGTACCTGTGATAACTGGATTTTAAGGATGTATGGGGTAGGGCCTACCAGAGTGGTTATTTCATGTCTTATTATGGGATACCTAATAATATTAAGCGTCTCTGGGTAGGCCTTATTAAGATCCCTTGATTATTAAGGGCGCCGTGGCACCGATATTAGGATTAAGGGCACCTGAGTATCAAGGACCTCTTGCTATTGCACACTAGCCTATAATATACGCTTTGATCATGTTGACGACTAACCGCACACTATCTTCTATACCATGTATACACTATATGGGGTATGGGTTGGTACTACACATTTTGGGGGGTTTGTTTGTTTGTTTGTAAGTTTGTTTAAACCGTCGGTCCGTACGGACACACGCTTGGGTCCTGAAGGGACCAGGCTCAAACAAAATAAAAATGCTCGGGCCAGGCTTTAACAGCCTATATTAGCATGCTGGCTGAATGAAATGAAAGTTGGAAAAGATGGAAGAAAAGCCTGAAGTAAAAAGAGCCACTTCCAACAAATGGGATAACTATAACATTGTTTCCCTCCTAAATGGGGTATTGCAATTGGGTCCGAGATTCAAAGATATCACAAAACTCAATTTCTGTGAACAAATTCTATTTCAAATGAGAAAGAAGAAAAAAATTCAGGGATCTACAATTTTGAACTAATTATTTAGGCCTATGCCCATTTTGCTACAAATCATGAAGCGTCTCTGGGTAGGCCTTATTAAGATCCCTTGATTATTAAGGGCGCCGTGGCACCGATATTAGGATTAAGGGCACCTGAGTATCAAGGACCTCTTGCTATTGCACACTAGCCTATAATATACGCTTTGATCATGTTGACGACTAACCGCACACTATCTTCTATACCATGTATACACTATATGGGGTATGGGTTGGTACTACACATTTTGGGGGGTTTGTTTGTTTGTTTGTTAGTTTGTTTAAACCGTCGGTCCGTACGGACACACGCTTGGGTCCTGAAGGGACCAGGCTCAAGCAAAATGAAAATGCTCGGGCCAGGCTTTAACAGCCTATATTAGCATGCTGGCTGAATGAAATGAAAGTTGGAAAAGATGGAAGAAAAGCCTGAAGTAAAAAGAGCCACTTCCAACAAATGGGATAACTATAACATTGTTTCCCTCCTAAATGGGGTATTGCAATTGGGTCCGAGATTCAAAGATATCACAAAACTCAATTTCTGTGAACAAATTCTATTTCAAATGAGAAAGAAAAAAAAATTCAGGGATCTACAATTTTGAACTAATTATTTAGGCCTATGCCCATTTTGCTACAAATCATGAAGGTATCTAATTTAGATAATAATACTCAGCTAGCGAGTGCCCGAGCGTAGCGAGGGTACGCCGCTAGTAATAATATAATGACAATTATAGGGCGCGTGTGGTCCAGCGGATTCACCCTCGCTCCACAATGCAAAGATTGTGGGTTCGAGCCCCGTTGGTGCCAACGTGTTGTGTCCTTGGGCAAGGCACTTTACCGCACTTGCCACGCTTCACCCAGGTGTATAATTGGGTACCGGCATTAATTCATGTTGGGAAGTAAAACAGACTCGCTGTGCGGGAGGAGTGGCGAACCCCCCACAGCCAAGTATTACATGGGGAGTCTGGCCCAAACGCTAATGAAAGAGAGATGGGCACTCCGCGCGCGAGCTTTGCTCGGCGCGAGTCTTTACTTCTTTTTTTATGACAATTTACTGATTATTAATATAGTAACAATATAATGGTCGACAGGTGTCGGATAAAAAAAGTCCGTCAGACACATGCACAAGAAAATAAATTCAAATACAAAAACAAATAAACAAACCGCACATTTTGTGGGACTTTTCCCAACAATTCCGTGTAGCCTAAACTTCAATCAATAAGTCTATACCTAAAGCAGACGACAAACAGCGCACAAAGCGCCACCAAAAATATGCACACAGAAAATAAGATAAAAAAGTCCGTCAGACACATGCACAATGACGGTATTGTGTAAAGTGAGAAAATGAATTCAAATTCAAACAAAACCGCACATTTGTTGGGACTTTTTCCAACAATTCCGTGTAGCCTAAACTTCAATCAATACCAAAGCAGACGACAAACAGTGCACGAAGCGCCACCAAAAATATGATCACAGAAAATGTTAAATAGCTTTCGATCGGCAATTTGAGTCGCAAACCCCTGGACAGTCTCTTCTGTCTCAAAAAGGAAACCCCTCACACAATCAATTGTGTATAAATCACTGAAAAAGTTGATCCTTTGTTTTAATTTACTTAATCGATGGCCCGTGAATAAGCTTTAGAGACGCGCCGTTAGACTTCAAGGGAGTTTGGGCGAGGGCAAGTGGTTTTTTTCCTGTCTTTTTGCCAGGCAAGTGTTTTCTTTCTTCTTTGAGTCACATAGGTGAGGGTTTGGTTTTTGTCCTCACGCTTTTTGGGCAAGGTATTCTTTCTCTCATGTGGTTTGACATTTACCAAACATACAGGTACACTCGTAATATTTCACGGTTTAAACAGTCGTCCACCAAATAAGACTTGTCTCACTTAACACATTTATATATACGAGGGGGTATCAAAAAGGTTTTGAAATCACCCAGAAGTGAAGGGGCCGGAAACTTAATTTTGATATGTGATCCTTCAGACATCTTTACAAAGTCACTGTGCAAAATCACACACTTCTCCCTCTATTTATTACCTGCACAGACCACCATTGTAGAGATCCTCAGATGACCGCCATTGATCCTCAGATTGCGTTTTTTCCAAAACCGCAATAAACATGATAAATAGTTTTACAGTTTTGACAGCAAGGGGTCAAAGGTCATGTAGGGGTCAATTATTGTAAAATCTTTTTATAAACATTTTGTGAAATTTTGGAATGTCGTCTGCAGACGCCTGCCGCGTGGAAAGAGTTAAGGAACTGGGGAAAAGGCCGGCGCAAACCGTATAAGGCGCAAACCGTAGGCCTGCATCCAGGATAACATGTGTTAATAGTGACAGGGAAAATGCGTTTATACGACAGTGCCTCAGTCCCATCGCGGACCCATCCACAATGCGGGCCACGGGCAGGGCGTGCTATATAAAACATAGATAGGCCAGAAAACCGTGATATCATATTATACATGGGGGATAGGCCTATAAATAAACAAGGAACTGTTAGAGCAAAATATGCATGCAGAAATAGTCCTACTGGAGAAATAATTTAATGTCAATAGGCCGAAAAATAAAATAAACGGATGGCTAACACTGAACTGGGTGGGTACAAAGTGATCATGGTGAGAACCCGCCTCCCGCCAACTAAGAAAGACCCACCATAAAACTTAATAAAAACCACTAAAAAAACCAGTGGCGTCGCGGACCTTAATTTATTTATTACAGCGGCTGCGTGTTCTATGAAAGACTTGGCAACTTTTAGGGGGGCGGGGGCATCCGCGAAGGGGGTTGTGAAATCTAGGCCTACACGTGTGTATGAACACATGGGGTGGGTAGGCCTGTCTGGATTATAAGGGTACACTGGGTACCTGGAGTATGGAATATTAAGGGTACCTGTGATAACTGGATTTTAAGGATGTATGGGGTAGGGCCTACCAGAGTGGTTATTTCATGTCTTATTATGGGATACCTAATAATATTAAGCGTCTCTGGGTAGGCCTTATTAAGATCCCTTGATTATTAAGGGCGCCGTGGCACCGATATTAGGATTAAGGGCACCTGAGTATCAAGGACCTCTTGCTATTGCACACTAGCCTATAATATACGCTTTGATCATGTTGACGACTAACCGCACACTATCTTCTATACCATGTATACACTATATGGGGTATGGGTTGGTACTACACATTTTGGGGGGTTTGTTTGTTTGTTTGTAAGTTTGTTTAAACCGTCGGTCCGTACGGACACACGCTTGGGTCCTGAAGGGACCAGGCTCAAACAAAATAAAAATGCTCGGGCCAGGCTTTAACAGCCTATATTAGCATGCTGGCTGAATGAAATGAAAGTTGGAAAAGATGGAAGAAAAGCCTGAAGTAAAAAGAGCCACTTCCAACAAATGGGATAACTATAACATTGTTTCCCTCCTAAATGGGGTATTGCAATTGGGTCCGAGATTCAAAGATATCACAAAACTCAATTTCTGTGAACAAATTCTATTTCAAATGAGAAAGAAGAAAAAAATTCAGGGATCTACAATTTTGAACTAATTATTTAGGCCTATGCCCATTTTGCTACAAATCATGAAGCGTCTCTGGGTAGGCCTTATTAAGATCCCTTGATTATTAAGGGCGCCGTGGCACCGATATTAGGATTAAGGGCACCTGAGTATCAAGGACCTCTTGCTATTGCACACTAGCCTATAATATACGCTTTGATCATGTTGACGACTAACCGCACACTATCTTCTATACCATGTATACACTATATGGGGTATGGGTTGGTACTACACATTTTGGGGGGTTTGTTTGTTTGTTTGTTAGTTTGTTTAAACCGTCGGTCCGTACGGACACACGCTTGGGTCCTGAAGGGACCAGGCTCAAGCAAAATGAAAATGCTCGGGCCAGGCTTTAACAGCCTATATTAGCATGCTGGCTGAATGAAATGAAAGTTGGAAAAGATGGAAGAAAAGCCTGAAGTAAAAAGAGCCACTTCCAACAAATGGGATAACTATAACATTGTTTCCCTCCTAAATGGGGTATTGCAATTGGGTCCGAGATTCAAAGATATCACAAAACTCAATTTCTGTGAACAAATTCTATTTCAAATGAGAAAGAAAAAAAAATTCAGGGATCTACAATTTTGAACTAATTATTTAGGCCTATGCCCATTTTGCTACAAATCATGAAGGTATCTAATTTAGATAATAATACTCAGCTAGCGAGTGCCCGAGCGTAGCGAGGGTACGCCGCTAGTAATAATATAATGACAATTATAGGGCGCGTGTGGTCCAGCGGATTCACCCTCGCTCCACAATGCAAAGATTGTGGGTTCGAGCCCCGTTGGTGCCAACGTGTTGTGTCCTTGGGCAAGGCACTTTACCGCACTTGCCACGCTTCACCCAGGTGTATAATTGGGTACCGGCATTAATTCATGTTGGGAAGTAAAACAGACTCGCTGTGCGGGAGGAGTGGCGAACCCCCCACAGCCAAGTATTACATGGGGAGTCTGGCCCAAACGCTAATGAAAGAGAGATGGGCACTCCGCGCGCGAGCTTTGCTCGGCGCGAGTCTTTACTTCTTTTTTTATGACAATTTACTGATTATTAATATAGTAACAATATAATGGTCGACAGGTGTCGGATAAAAAAAGTCCGTCAGACACATGCACAAGAAAATAAATTCAAATACAAAAACAAATAAACAAACCGCACATTTTGTGGGACTTTTCCCAACAATTCCGTGTAGCCTAAACTTCAATCAATAAGTCTATACCTAAAGCAGACGACAAACAGCGCACAAAGCGCCACCAAAAATATGCACACAGAAAATAAGATAAAAAAGTCCGTCAGACACATGCACAATGACGGTATTGTGTAAAGTGAGAAAATGAATTCAAATTCAAACAAAACCGCACATTTGTTGGGACTTTTTCCAACAATTCCGTGTAGCCTAAACTTCAATCAATACCAAAGCAGACGACAAACAGCGCACAAAGCGCCACCAAAAATATGATCACAGAAAATGTTAAATAGCTTTCGATCGGCAATTTGAGTCGCAAACCCCCTGGACAGTCTCTTCTGTCTCAAAAAGGAAACCCCTCACACAATCAATTATGCATAAATCAAGTCGATTCTTTGTTTTAATTTACTTAATCGATGGCCCGTGAATAAGCTTTAGGGACGCGCCGTTAGACTTCAAGGGAGTTTGGGCGAGGGCAAGTGGGTTTTTTCCTGTCTTTTTGCCAGGCAAGTTTTTTTCTTTCTTCTTTGAGTCACATAGGTGAGTGTGAGGGTTTTGTTGTCCTCACGCTTTTTGGGCAAGGTATTCTTTCTCTCATGTGGTTTGACATTTACCAACCATACAGGTACACTCATGTAATATTTCACGGTTTAAACAGTCGTCCACCAAATAAGACTTGTCTCACTTAACACATTTATATATACGAGGGGTATCAAAAAGTTTGTGAAATCACCCAGAAGTGAAGGAGCCGGAAACTTAATTTTGATATGTGATCCTTCAGACATCTTTACAAAGTCACTGTGCAAAATCACACACTTCTCCCTCTATTGATTACCTGTCCACAGACCGCCATTGTAGAGATCCTCAGATGACCGCCATTGATTGACCCTCAGATTGCGTTTTTTCCAAAACCCGCAATAAATAGTTTAATAACAAGTTTTGACAGCAAGGGGTCAAAGGTCATGTAGGGGTCATTAGAGGTCAATCTGTGTACACCCCATGTTACCCATAAGATTATTGTCACCAAGCTTATTTGTAATGACCTTTGGACCCTTTTTGTCAACACTTTAAACTATGTATTGCTGTTTTGGGAATAACGCAATCTGAGGATCTCTAATGGCGGACTGTGTTCAGGTAATAAATAGTGGGAGAAGTGTGTGAGTTTGCGCAATGACTTTGTAAAGATGTCTGAAAGATTACAAATCAAAATTAAGTTTCTGGCTACTTTACTTCTGTGTGATTTCGAAAAAATGTTGATACCCCCTCGTATAACGGGTAAACGGTATAATAGAGAGTATGTTTACCAGTACCGGCGTCACCGTCTCCGGGCACCGTCTTTGCTTTTACATAACCAAACACGGAAAGTGGACAGATGAGAATTCTCCTTGTAATCTCACTTTACGTTCCATGTACTTTAAGGGATTATCTATAGTAAAACTACTTTTATTCACTGAACAGATTTTTTTTATCAAATACTATTTACCTTTTTTTTTAAAAGTCAATCTTGTACTTTAACATTTGTAATGTCTAAAGACAATGCACAGAAACTTCAGTCAAGTCTTAACATATGTCTTAGAACGCGCTTTTTAAAAAATAGAAAAAGGGTTAGGCCTACCATAAGTTACAGGCATAAGGTCGTGTATTAATAATTGTGTTAATTGCAAAGAATCTTGTATAACCCTTCCGCGTGAGTCGAAAGGGGGCGTTCATAAATGTATATGAATGATTTTTTTAAAACCCGTTAAACAGCTATGGTCTTACCAGGGACAATCAAGTGGTGTGCGCAAAGGGGGCGGGACCTAGCCCCCCCCCCCCCCCCCCCCCCAGTTTGGTCTATCAGTCGGGGGGAAATGATCAGTCGGGGGGAAACTACTGTGCCAGTCGGGGGCTGGGCCGTCGCTAGAGTGGTTTTTTGTGTTGGGAGGGGGTGTAATCCAAATAGACAAACAGTCGGCAAATTTATACACGAGGTTTGTTAAAAAAGGAAAAAAGCTGAAAACGCTCATAATTGTCCATCAGTTTTTTACTGTGTTGTCTTTTTGACTGTACATAAGCAAGTTTAGATATGGCAACCACCCAAATCTGTTATTCCTATTTGAAAAAGAACTCTGTCTTTGTAGACTGATTTCACTGTAATTACTATGTCATGTAGGCTATATCAATTATGTCGTGATATTAAATGTAAGTCTTAAATATTATAACCCAATGTTTTTAATCGATTGACACATTGTACATTCTTGCTATTATCAATTATATTATTTTGTAAATATTGATGTTATTGTATTGTGTATCATAGAATAAAGAATTTTAAAAAAAATTGGCTACAATATCCTAATAATAGCTTCAATTGCAACGCCCTTTTGATCATGCCTATTATATCAGTTACTATTTTTCAGGGACGTAACTATAGAGGAGCACCCCCCCCCCCCCCCCCCCCCCCCCCTCAATGCCAGAAGGACCCACATGAATGTATATTAACAAAAAAAATAGTCGGTTATCCCTCCCCCCATGATTACAGGTTATGTCCCCTCACCTCAAACAATTCTTCAGTCATGCATAATTGCAACCCCAAATCGAACCAAAAAGACACATAACGACCATGAATTAAGTCTGTATCACACATAATTTTATTGCAAAGCACTGAGTTGTAATGTCATCTCGACAAAAGTTACTGCTTGCGAGTCATTTATCCATTTTATGAAGATACATAAAGATGCAAAAGAAAATACAAATAAACCAAACTAACAAATTAAATAAAAATAAAATATTTCAAAGTTGAATGAAAGACAAAATTCAAATCATATTAAATGAATGATTGTATAAATTGGTATGTATTTTTATACCAAAAACAAAATGATAATATTATTCTACCTACATACTATAGCCCCGGGACTATAGCAGTTAGTTTGTGACAATGAGATATACACGTACATATGACGATACTCGATACCGACTGAACTCCATAACATGTTTTTCATAGCAAGGTATTATAACTAATTATATCAAATTAACACATCGAAACAGTATCATAATTCGAACTAACAATGACCATGCCGACACACCCTAACAAATATTCTTAATTGAACACTTTCCGCTACTTGAGGGGGTAAATATGAAATTATTTACAGTTTGTTACTGTATGCCTAGCCAACACTCCGGTGACATTCAAAGTGTGAGACATAACAGGGCAGCTCTTTAGCTACGGTAACGAACAGTAAATGACTCCGTGATTACCCCCTCACACGGCGTAAAGAGACCAAAAGTTAATTACCTAACACTTTGTCACATTTACCTCCTATTATCATTATAGTGATGAGGCTCCGAGGCCTTGTACAAAGCCTTCTCCTAGGCTACTCCTTATTTTGTAGATGCTTCGTTGAAACACCCGTTTATTTTGTGTAGTAAATAAAGTCATAGAATGTTTTCCGCTAAGCATTTTGCTTTTATCAGAAACAGATTCAATAAGTAAATCGTTATGTGACCAGCCACATATTAAATCACTCAGACAGTTGAAAGATATCACATGATTTAATCAAAGCCAAGTCAAGTTCATTATTTTGGGAAGACTGTGTTTGCTACAAACAGACTGGCAAAAGTACGTTCGTACACGGTATAAAGGCTCGTGTGTGTATTTGTACCTTTAAACCACGAACATGCTCTACGGTAGTCTGGTGCCAAATAAATTATCCGACATACATACCAACCAAGTATAAGAGACTGTCATTTAAATCATAAGTGCATATGAATGAATCACGCGAAACGTTAACAATTTCCAAAGGTATTTAAGCCATTTATGTACACTGTGTCATGTTTTAATAACGTGATAGTGGGTAACCTCAAAACATCAAATATAATATAACATCAATTATAGTAAAGACAATGCTCGTATTATATATTCCAGTCGACCTTTAACACTTTTGCATTTTCATCATCACAAAGTCCCCCACCCCCACCCAGATACATGTGAAAAATAGCGCCCGCGCATCTTCCCCTTAACTAATCTAA
Source organism: Ophiura sarsii (assembly GCA_035610835.1). NCBI lineage: Eukaryota > Metazoa > Echinodermata > Ophiuroidea > Amphilepidida > Ophiuridae > Ophiura > Ophiura sarsii. The sequence continues at coordinate 11,684,471 of CM069452.1, read as the reverse complement.
ACTATTCTTGACCTTGAGTGTTTGGCCCTTGTTTTTGCTCTATATTTTTTCTATATTATCACGATTATGGCCGGTCTGACCACAAACTCTCAACACCAATAAATATATCTGGAATCATGCAAGGCCAAATCTGGTACTAGTCATATTACTTGAGTTTTAAATAGTTGAGACAAGACGACATTCTCTAATCGTCCTGACGTACTTCAAGGCAAGATAATTACAGTACTGACACTCATGTTTTATACTATTTTTGTACAAATTTGATTATAAACACTTTTTATATATTTCAGAACCATATTTAAACGGTTTATTTTTGAGTGTTACTTTACATATTCATTCCTCGCAGAGGAATGTAAAAATGCATCTGTTAAAACACGAGGTAGTTATTTCAACTGTGGAATGTTTAAGTCAGGAAGATACAAAATATCTATTCCAGTGTGATTTTCACGCAAGGTGGTAAAATACTCTTTAGGAGAGTGTCAAAGACTCTTTATTTACAAAAACTATTCCCTTTTTCTAGTTGAGTTACCAACCTAGGTAACATATAATTATGAAAAGTTAGAGAGTTATTAACTTGTCTATGCTGTTAATTATACATACATTGCCGAACATAGCAAATCAAGCATATAAAGCCACCATGGCCAAACCACTCCATGAATCAAACACCTTTTGTTCACCTGTTATTTGCGTCAATTCTTTTATGAATTCTCTGGATGTCCGTACACAATGCCACCGTTGTATGCTGCTGGTACTGGCAACTGATGGTACTGATGCCCAGACATTGAAGAATCCTGCTGATATATGTCACCGTAGTAAGGTAATTCAGGAGCTTGATCATGCGACTGGTGTTGATTCTGTGGAATGTATGTTGGATACTGGTACACAGGTGGCATAGGACCATCAGATGGTGAGGAATCATCCATTCCAGATGAACTAATGAGTGGTGACGATCCTCCGGAGCTTGTCGGCGAGACTCTCTGGCGCTTTGCCGCATTCTCAGATCCGCTTCCTTCGCTTGACATACTCGAGCTAATAGATGGTGGGGTATCAAGCCACATAATACTGTTCTCTCTGTTCTTGTCCACATGTTCTTGATTGGCTAGCGGTGGTGAGCATGTGTCATGCATGTGTTGTACATGCGGTGGAGGGGATGAATACTCGACAGGGTTCGTGATCATCATGCCGTTGTTAGTCACGTGCACATGTCCATTGGAGTTCAGCGCATCTGCTCTGATCTGTTGAGAATGCATGGTAGGGTTATAATACAATCCTGGAGATTGGTTACCGTGAATGATGATGGGATGGTTGGGCAGGGTGAATGGCGATTGGCCTGCAGAAGGGATCTCCATTTGGTGGTGTCAGTCGACCAAGATTCTGGAAGTGTTGCTGGCTTGGATCTCTGACAGTATGGTTAACAGCTGTGAATGACGGCGGCTGTAGTGGCGGTAACTGGCTCGGATGTCTAGCTATCGGTCCGGGTCCTTTCATCTGAACTGGCCCACCTACATTCATGTGTGGTGGCGGTCTGTGCTGGCTTACAAATAGACGATCTCGAGCTGAAAGACTAAATCATTACAGATATGAATAAATTAGTAAATCACTGTCATACAGATCATTCGATCCAACAACATAGTCTAGTTAAAATTGAACCATTCCAAAGTTATATCAAGATGAGACAGAATCTTCGGATGATGTCCACAGATGTATCTGTGTGTGATTTCTACGGCATAAATCTGTGGATGATATTGGTACAGAGATTTAATTTCAAGGAGCAATAGCTCAATCCTTCAAAGGCATAGAAGATGTTATTCAGATAAGGATCAAAGGAAACATCATTGTAAAAACAAACAAATGTCGTGTGACTGTGGAGGTCCTTTACAAGGCATCTGACACGTTTGGCTTCATACTCTATAAACGTTGTGGTTCAGAGTCCCCCAATCAACTATGGCTTCTCTTAAAATGTCCGCATTCATAATTGAAGGCAATATGGAGATTTCATAATCATAAGCGGTTATTTTATCACATTTATCATGAAGTTCACTTTATATATTGCTTAAATGTTTGTCTTTATTATACACCACTATTAAATGTGTATGCCTATGTTGTAAAAGTATTTTCCTTATTATTGAATGAATGGTAAAACAAACGCGCTACTGGATTTCCAAAGATTAAATGACCAGGTAGGTATTTCCCCAAAGAACATGTAGCACTTTCCTACAATCTGTAGTAAATGATTAATATTTAGAATGGTTTTTTAACTTTCTACTTACTTGTCATAATTATCACGGAATCCTTTGGCAAATGGGTTATGATCTATCTTCAGTTGTGTTATCTGTGGGTTACAAAATTAAAAGTGATCATTTAAAAAAAACTGGATAGACATCACTGCATGCAACGATTCAACTTTTCAAACATTGTCAAAGAAGGTCTGATACTGATAATGCTGTTGGAAATGTTCGATAGCTCTACAAGTTAGTATTTAACCAACTCTTCAGTCAAATCCATTCCTGATTTTAGGGTTTCAATTTTTAACTTTGACCTTTCATGTTTCTCACATCATTACGACCACGTCATCAATACATTCCACGACCACGTCATCAATACATTCGACTCACCTAAATGTATAACGTACAAAGAGATACTTTCATTCCAAATTATACCTCATTTCACGTTTGGTGTCATGTTATTATAGCTTGCAACGTTCTTTTTATCTATACATTTTAAACCATTCCCCATTCAACATTTTAAATTGGACGATCGGCTCTAATTTGGCACTTTTGGGTATAAAAATAGTAATATTATTTCTACCCATCAAAATTCATGTTAGAAGTCAAAGTGAACGAACTTGTAGGAAAACGTGAATGTCATGGAATATGGTCGTATTCTCTGTACTACTTACATCTGTGTTCTGGTAAGCAGTTACTGCAATGAACTGTGTTTCCTGGAAACTGTGCGTCTGTAGGGTCCTGCGTTCGGTCAACTCCAGTACATGGATACGTGGTTGATATTTGTGCATGGAATGGCAAATGACCTGTAAAAAGGAAACACCGGGAAACATCCATTAGTTCAAAGTGATATGCATAGCGTGGCCAGGAGGGGGGAATTCGACCGGGAAAATCGGGAAGGCAGCAGAAATCGGGAAGGCAAAGGAAGGAAAAGAATTAGAGGAGACAAAGAGGGAAGGAAAGGGAAAAGACAGGCAAATTAGTTGGCAAATTGTACTTTGATTGGTATTTTTTATTATGCTTATCTTTTATATTGTATATTTCCTGTACAGCGCATTGATCGTGTTTTTGGAAATGCGCTTAATAAATCACGTTTTCATTCATTCATTCATTCAAATTGCAGTTTTTCACACCGGTATGGAGACGCAACGCCTCTTTTTGAATGTTCAAATCCCACAACAGCCACCAAATGATACATTTTCTTAACGATAACCTATACATGACTCCAATACCATTAAAAACCACACTGATATAATAAACACATTCAAATACAAGGGTTATCCCACAACAGTTAACAAATGAAAGACATTAGGCCCTACTGGTTTTCCAAACTTAATGTAACCGATAGATACATCGGTTCCTGTACCACTCTGGTCTGGTTGGCGTTTTTATAGATCGCCACCGCCAACGGTCAGAGTAGGGACTACTAGTAAAAGCTAATAGTAATAATGCCATTCACAATTGTATAGCAAATGTCACGAAACTGAAAAAGATAAATAATACAGTGCTATAGATAAAAATACTGTAGCAAATCACTTTAAATGAACTACACTCACGTGTCCGTTTTCTTTGCCTTTGTTGTTTGTCAACTTGAGTTTGCTGAAGACAATATCCTGCTTCATCCAGTGATCTCCTGTGTTGGGTGAATCAGGATGCAGGTATATATTCGTGGCTGTAATTGACAAAATAAATACATATTTTATATAAAGGTTATCAAAAATATTGACAAATAATTGTATACTTATTGATAAAATTCATATTGTGTTATAGGACACACACACACACACACAAATCTAAAGATTTAGAACTAGCGGCCCAAAAGAAGTTTCTAAAAATGATTCCACGTATGCGCGCGTAAACTGACTGTGGTGAGCCATCATTGACTTGTAATTGTAAAGCACATCAAATATAATTTTGTAGGTGTATTAGTTGGAGTTTCGGGCTTAATAACTGAAAAGTTTTATTTGTGCAATGGGTAGATATTCCAACCCTAGACCTACTTATAAAACTCAATTTAGACCAAATTGTCTGTTATGCCGTTTAGTCATGTGAGGGCAGCATACTAGTTTAGTTTACGTACGATTTCCCCGACTACGTATTGAAATAGAATAGATTTAAGAAGACCTTAAATTCCCCGAATGGCATATGGGTGCATTTTGAGATCACACCGGGCTCAATGACGACCTTTCGTAGTGGGGCGACATACCAGGTAGTGGTTAAGGGGAAAATATCCTCCCTCCCCTCCTCTCTGTTCACTGGAAAACAGTTGCGTCACTAAGGTCATTAGGGAGGACAGGCCTGTGACCAGGGGGATTGTGGTTAATATATGGCCATGTGTTTTGAACTCGCCACCCTTCCCGTTGCATGTCCAGATTTTTACATTTTACACCATCTGAGATTCGAATTAGCATATCGCAATAACTACTTGTTCTACCCCATAAAAAGTATATATTTTCTGAACGGTAATCTCACAAGAAATCTAAATATGCAATTGGAATTTGCATAAGACCTAATGGTAACATGTTGTGATTAAGAATGTTCAAAAAATATCGATTTTTTTCATATTTTGATTAAAGCTCAATATTTTTTTTATTCCTATCCCAATCATTATTTTACTGTGCATATTAGTTCCTCATGCAATTTACCCATCAGAACATAATGGTTGTCAAGTGTAACTTGTTGAAATATACTATATCGGGAAGTAAATGAGCACAAACGTTTACATTTTAAATTTATTAGAGTTTACACATATATTTTTTTGGCTATTCACCCTATCCTATTTTAAGCAAGATTTCTGAATTCCCCTATTCGAGAGCTTTCCAAAAATGTATAATTTTGCTATAATCGGTTAAATAATTTTGTTGTTATAGTCATGTATGTAAAACCGATGAATTAGGGCAAGTTTACTGTGTAGTGAATAGGGAAAAAGCCAAAGACAATGCAATCGATTCGTGATTACAACTGTTACGTAAGAGTTATCACGTTTGTTGAAACAGAAACTTATAGAATATAAAACAATCGATAAAATGAGAGCAAAATCATGGTTGTTCCATACAGAAATGAGGAGTTATTGTAATTTGAACGTAGAATTGGGAACATTTTCTATATTCCCCATAGAGATTGTACACGACGCCACCGCCACCGCCGCCACCGCCACCGCCGCCACCCCTGACTTTCGAAGTATAATCAATCATATCTCAGCTAAACAGTTATAGAAATACCTGATTTATTCACACGGTGTAGCTAGATAAATAAGCTTTCAAATGACACCTAAACCATAGCTCTACCACATATAGTTGTTGAGTTAATAGAGAGAGATGGATGATTCGTCACCAAAAATGCAACGCCGCACCCTTTTTGGGTGGTCAGTTCAAAACACATGGCCATATATGATTTGCCATTTCATGAAGGGCCCCCACCTCCCCCCCCCCCCCACCCCCCCCCCCCCCCCCCCCCCCCCCCCATCTTCCGCTTCCTCTGGTTACGCCCCCTGCTGGATACAATTGTGTCAATATGATTACTCACTAAGGCATTTTTACCTTGCATATCGGAGATGTCCCACAAGCACATCATTGAGCATTATTTGTTAGAAAAATAATTATCGAGCCGAAATTACGTTATTATAAAGAACTAAAGACCATACTAGTCACAAAAATGAATAAAAACTGCCATCACTCAACATGCAATTTTTAACATTCGCGGCGATCGAAAGTCCCGGTGTCGATGACGTCATGAGTATCGGTGCTCAAATGTGCGCATGTGCATTGTATAACTATGACATTGACATCATCGACACTGGGACTTTCGATCGCCGCGAATTTTAAAAAGTGCATGTTGAGAGATTGCGGTTTTTATTTGTTTTTGTCATGAGTGTGGTGTTTTGTTCTATTACAAAAGTTGGACTCGATAGTTATTTTTCTAACATGCACACTTTTATGCTTGCGGGACACCTCCTTTAATGGTGGAAATTTCCCCAAACAAGTTTGTTGCTGCCTCAAAGCTGTTACCCTATACCCGAAATCCTGCCCCATCCAATCACCCACTAAGAGTAGTCTACTCACTACGACGTTCAAGTTCATAAATCATATCATATCTAATCATATCATATAAAAGTTATTGCTAATTAATAATGAACGTCATAGACGCGCAAACTAATTTAATTAGTTTAATAATACGTGCTAATTTTGGTCAATGACGAATCGTAGCAAATTGAGCAAAATATTGAGCATCAATTATTAATAGCATCATGTGGTGAGCCTATAACCAACAAATGTGACATTTTCATTATGAGCAAGCTTTTAAAAATAACGTCCACGCGTCAGGTATTTTTGGAAAATCAGGGAGGACGAGTGGGTTTGGGAAATATTTCTTGCGGCTGTTATTTGTGTCAAAATTTATAAACACTATACCGTACATGTTTTGGCTTCATTTATTGGACAGTGGCGTTCGCAATGGGGCATGCCACTCCCCCTCCCCCCCTCCCCCCTCCCCCCCCCCCCCCCCCCCCCCCCCCCCCCCCCTTTCCAGTGTAGTCTATCTATATCAGTCGGTGGAAATGATCATTCGGTGGAGCTGGAGTGATAGGCCAAGTAAAATAAATAACATGTTGATTGTCCTTTGTGAGATTCTAATTCTGTAGCTTTTGGCCTCATATTGTAAAATCGAAGAGGCTCTCATTATTTTTGTTCTGATATTTCCTCAATTCCCTACCCAATGACTGGACAAATAGTGTGCAATGTGTTTATAAATACTATACTGAAACATTTCTATACAATTCTTTTCAGGACAACAGTAGGCCTATATGAATTAATGTTAGGCCTATAACGCTAATAAAAGAAAAACAACAACAATATTTCACATTCTACCAAATTTGGTGAAGGCAGGGACGATCAACATGATATTCATTTTACTTGGCTTTACTGGTTGAGCGTGTGCAATGTGTTTATAAATACTATACTGAAACACTTCTATACAATTCTTTTCAGGACAACAGTAGGCCTATATGAATTAATGTTATAACGCTAATAAAAGAAAAACAACAACAATAGTTCACATTCTACAAAATTTGGTGAAGGCAGGGACGATCCACATGATATTCATTTTACTTGGCTTTACTGGTTGAGCTTGAAAATTCGGGCGCTCGATGACTACTTAACTAACACCGGTCCCGTTTTGGGCAGTATTTGAACAATATAAATTACCAGCAATGGCGTAGCCGGGGGGGGGGGGGGCAATATTGACGTCGTGTCGATTGAGATTGGCACTGTCGGTTTATTTGACCAAAGGAATCATGGAATTATGATGGTCAGAAGTAGGCCTACACAGATGAACGCTACGCGCGCATATGTCTTCCCAAAATGCAATATTCTTTGGTACAACTTACAAGCTTGTTTAGAGCCAAAATGTGGCTCAATCATGCAAAAAATAGGTGTAAAGTCGAAAAAATGTTGACTCACAAAAATCTTGTCGGTTCATTTTCATTTATCGCCCCCCCCCCCCCAATATGAATAACCTAGTTTACGACACTGATGAATACCAGTCTGACTAAAAAAAACTTCAAATGCAAAAGCTTCCAATCCGAGGGCTCCCGCCCTGGCCCTGGCCCTGGACCTCGGCAGGGCTAGGCCACCCGTTAGAGCTACGCGACGCGCACTCATCTTTCAATTACTTGAGGGTCACTTGGAGGGGGGATATTGTGTACGCACTGATATCCGAGGTGTTTTAACCATTACAACATAATTGCATATAAACAAATCATTTTATAACCAGCGTATCTCCAAACCGTCTACCACCAGGCCAGGGCCCTTAGAGGTATATTTTTGATGGGGGTGCTGTAAATTTGTAAGTCTTCACCACTTCGGCGTGGGGTACGGGCGAAGCCCTTGACAAGGGGGGTGGGGGGGGGGGTTAGGGGGAAGAGCAATGGCGCATCCAGGACTGTTCTGATGGGAGGGGGGGGCAAAAACACCCGAAGCCATCTTGTTGATCTTAAATATTGAAACGTTGACCCTAATACGCGCGAAGCGCGCAAGAATTGTGATTTTAACACTTAAAAGGTACAGTATGACGTTTGTAACGTCCCCCGCATAATATTTAGAGTAGTTGGTGTGGTGTGAGGGCCATTATAATATTAAAACCTCTAGAAAACATGCGCGGAGCGCGTACAATTTTGAGTTTGTGAACTAAAATGGTCATGAAAAACTGTCCTGAAGGCATCTTGTTACGCTTAAATAATGAAATATTGAAACTAATACGCACGCGAAGCGCGCAAAAAATTGCATTTCTAACACAAAATGGTCCAGTATGATAATAATGTCCCCCACATAATATTTATAATTTTTGGTGTGGTTTGAGAGTCATTATAATGTTCAATCCTGTATTCGCGCGAAGCGCACAAAATTTTTCAGTTTTTGAACTAAAATTGGTCATGGAAAACTGTCCTGAAGTCAGCTTGTTAAGCTTAAATAATGAAATATTGAAATTAATACGCGCGAAGCGCGCAAAAATTGGCATTGCTAACACTTAAATGGTCCAGTATGATGTTTTTAACGTCCCCACATAATTTTGAGAATATTTGGTATGGTTTGAGGGCCATTATAATGTTAAAACCTGTAGAAAATATGCGCGTGGAGCGCGAACAAATTTTGAGCTTTAACTAAAATGGTCATGGAAAACTGTCCTAAAGACACCTTGTTATTAAACTTAAATAATTAAATATTCAAATTAATACGCGCACGGAGCGAGCAAAAAATTGCATTTCTAACACTAATGGTCCAGTATGATAATAACGTCCCCCACATAATATTTAGAATTTTTGGTGTTGTTTTTTGTGTTAAAACTTTGGTCCAGTATGATGTTTTTGTTAACGTCACCCACATATTTCGAATATAGGGCCAATATAATGTTAATACCTGCTGAAAATATTAGCGCGAAGCGCGCAAAATTTGGACTTTTTGAACTAAAATGGTCATGGAAAACTGTCCTGAAGCCATCTTGTCAAGCTTGAATAATGAAACATTGAAACTAATGTTCGCAAAAATTGACATTTCTAACACTTAAATTGGTCCAGTATGACGTTTTTAACGTCACCAACATAATATTTAGAATATTTTGCATGGTTCTAGGGCCATTATAATGTTAAATCTTGTAGAAAATATGCGCGCGGAGCGCGCATAATTTTTCAGTTTTTGAACTTAAATGGTCATGGAAAACTGTCCTCCTCTTGTTAAAGGTAGATGACCCGATCACATTTTCATAACACAGATTTTTCTCAAACATATGGAGATTTTCATATCATATAAAAGATCATATTTTTCTGATTAACACATACTGAAATTTGACGGTCCAAATCAGTATGATTACGAAGAAATCGGTGAAATAACATCGAATTACCGCGAATAGTGGTAACCACCAATATAGTTTGTGTACAACTCAATGGGCACATTTCACGGCTTCTTGCGCGTCTAAAATAAGAACCATTAGAGTTATGCAACTCAAACTTTGGAATACGACTCTTTTGAGGATGACCTTTCATGTCGAATAGAAAACTTCAAGTTGAAAATCGGAACATCTACCTTTAAGCTTAAATAATGAAACATTCAAATTGATGCGCGCGATGTACGCAAAAATTGATATTTCTAACACTATAGTATAAATGGTCCAGTATGACGTTTTTAACGTCCCCACATATTATTTAGAATATTTGGTGTGTATTGAGACCCATTATATAATGTTGAAACCTGTTGAAAAGGTGAGCGCGAATCGAGCCTGCTGCCCCCCCCCCCCCCCCCCCCCCCCCCCCCCCCCCACCGGATACGCCACTGGTTTGGTCCATAATACCAATATCATGATCGAACATTTTAACAAATTTGTGTTGTCTTTTTTTAGGAAAATTGTTTTCTTACACTCCAAAAACTGTGTTTAGCGAGTAAACACTTTTCTAAACACATTCTTGCCATCACTTTGTAAACATGTTCAGAGGCTAAACGTCATGTGTCAAATCACTAACATTGGTGTTCAATTTCTAAACAAAACAGTCAATACCCTAAACATACCTTTTCTAAACACATCTTTGCCATCACTTTCTAAACACACTTTTTAGAGTGTAGGGGAAAGGGTCCATAGCATGCACGATTTAGTGTATGTAAAACCAAAATCTTAAAATATTAGGGGGTGCGCACCTCTTAACTTATTATTGGACTGACACTGGATTTTTTTTCAAAAATCTTAAAATCTAGGGGGTGCTTAATTACACCCCCCCCCCCCCCCCCCCCCCATACACACCGTCTCACTGTAGGTGAGAAATACATGACTTTGGTCATATTGAATTGTTATGTAGTGTATGTAATACCAAAATCTTAAAATCTTAGGGGTATTGCGCACCCCTTGACTTATTATTGGACTGACAATGTATATTTTTTCAAAAATCTTAAAATCTATAAGGGGTTGCTGCAGCACCCCAGCACCCCCCCCCCCCCCCCCCCCCCCCCATCCCTTCCCAAGGGCTTGTCTACCACAAAATTGAAATTAATATTCCCACACGGATTATATTTGATTCAGATTAATCTCTAATTAATAAAGTCAGCCGATTTCATTAGAAA